>NQII01000920.1:383058-629273 GCA_002778355.1 Clitarchus hookeri | reverse complement strand
TAATAATATTTTGCATGAGAACTGTTTCTTACTGTGTGTTACCAACACAAACATTTGTGCGCACTCAGTCTAATAATATTTTGCATGAGAACTGTTTCTTACTGTGTGTTACCAACACACACATTTGTGCGCACTCAGTCTAATAATATTTTGCATGAGAACTGTTTCTTACTGTGTGTTACCAACACACACATTTGTGCGCACTCAGTCTAATAATATTTTGCATGAGAACTGTTTCTTACTGTGTGTTACCAACACACACATTTGTGCGCACTCAGTCTAATAATATTTTGCATGAGAACTGTTTCTTACTGTGTGTTACCAACACACACATTTGTGCGCACTCAGTCTAATAATATTTTGCATGAGAACTGTTTCTTACTGTGTGTTACCAACACACACATTTGTGCGCACTCAGTCTAATAATATTTTGCATGAGAACTGTTTCTTACTGTGTGTTACCAACACACACATTTGTGCGCACTCAGTCTAATAATATTTTGCATGAGAACTGTTTCTTACTGTGTGTTACCAACACACACATTTGTGCGCACTCAGTCTAATAATATTTTGCATGAGAACTGTTTCTTACTGTGTGTTACCAACACACACATTTGTGCGCACTCAGTCTAATAATATTTTGCATGAGAACTGTTTCTTACTGTGTGTTACCAACACACACATTTGTGCGCACTCAGTCTAATAATATTTTGCATGAGAACTGTTTCTTACTGTGTGTTACCAACACACACATTTGTGCGCACTCAGTCTAATAATATTTTGCATGAGAACTATTTCTTACTGTGTGTTACCAACACACACATTTTCTCACTGTTTTTGTTGATATTACTTACAAATAAAATATTATAATTTATAAATTAAATTTCAGTTTGACTAAAAATAAGGTATTTTTTACGAACAAAAATACAAAACGCTTGTGATACATTGCATATTTAGGAATCAACCAAACATGTCAATAACATGGGGTGATTCTTCAAAGGTTTTATTAAAAAAGGGTGAAGAAACCGTGAATAGACTGTATTCAAAAGTATATATTAAAATTAAGATTGGGCGATAAAATATTTTGCCTTTGTGGCCAGTCTGAAAAGTCCTATTGATCACTGAAATTTTCACTTTGAAGTAGTTGTGGATTTTATGGACATCTTGTTGGAAATGATGTTTAAGGAAAGTGCGAACTCTTCAGCATTTGAGAGCATATTGTGTTTTGGTCTTTGCAGCTTGAGTTTGTTCAACATTGTTGTGGTGCATGCAAATTTAATGTATGGTAATGAGTTTTCATTTTTGAAACATTTTCAGAATAGAGATGCGGGGTTCTACGCCATATTAAATCTACCGTATTTACTCGCATATGGGTCAAACATTTAGTTCCAATTCTAAGCGTCAAAAAGTGGTGCGGAACTCCTATACAAATTTTTCAGTTCAGTTGTAGAAATTAATTTTTTTTGTGGTGTGGTTCAGTATGTAGGTAAATAATTGGCCTGCACTGGTTTTTAATAAATACAACATTATCATGAGTTACTTGCATTACGTAAAATGTCTCGCCCAAGCAACCTGAATGAGTGTCGTACCAGACGGCAACTGCAGTGATCCACGGTCATGTGCCTGTGCTACTGCCTGCAGCTTGGGCATTCTGCTAAAGGAGTGAAAGATCAAAAAGTTGACCAGGTAACTGCTTTTTTTAGTCTGAGAAAAATATTTCCAGTGTAATTAAAAATAGATTTACCAAAGTCGAATACTGGTAACGACACGTATGCGAGGACAGCCCCTTGCCGAGAAAAACAAAAAGATGTTAAGTTGAGAAATACAGGTACGACCCTTCTGCAGGTAAATACGGTTATGTGCAAGTTATTTTCAACACTTGTTACTTTTTGAGTTTTATTATGTAACTAATTTTGCTGAGATGCTTGGACATAATTTACGATAGTTCAATGGTTAGTAAATTTAGGTGTCATATTTTTATGTTCCATAATTTAATGGTATTTCATTTTACATGCGTTTTCTTTTAACTTTTCAACTAAGTGGAAACGCCACAAAATTGAAATGGCCAATTCTGGGAGTGAAAAACTGCTCTTCACATTTGCTTCCTTGTTATGTTTTGTATNCGCCACAAAATTGAAATGGCCAATTCTGGGAGTGAAAAACTGCTCTTCACATTTGCTTCCTTGTTATGTTTTGTATGTGTTTGTCCGTACAGACAGTCTGTCCACGTTGGCCACACCGACTTCACAGAAGATGACGTGAAGAGAATAGTGGCAGAGTTGGGAAAGGACTTCCGAGGCGACCGTTACCATCTCATGAACAAAAATTGTAATCATTTCTCTGGTTCTTTCACACAGGTAACGTCTTAATTGTCGTACCGCAGTAACAACATGTAGATGCTCAATAGCTTTGTGCATGAGAGTTCGGTTGGAATTTTGTTAGCAACTGTCCAAAGACAGCTTCGATTCATAATATTTTCATGCCATTGTAAAATGTATTATACAACAATTTGTGTAGTTAGATCCTTATATTTTCTGTGCAAAGAAGTAGAAATATTGTTTTTTTTATATCAGAATAATTAATTTTAGAATTTATAACCTCAATTCTGAAAATATTCATGGTTCTTGCGCTTTGGATTCGAGTCTCATTGTGTTGGGTGACAGAGCTTCTTGATGATTTGGTATTCTCTGATGAATAATGCTTTACCAATAAGGCAGGAGAGTACAGATTCTAAGGATTTTTAGAGCTTAGCTTTGCTTGGTGAAGTAGTTTGTCAGTGAAACTGTACTGACATTGATATTGCAACATTGTGAAATTGGTATTATAACAAATTTTTCTAATACTTTAATGACAAAATTTTTTTTATGTCAAAAAAACTAGAAGTGTTGCTGCTATCACAAATAGTGTAGCAATGTGCACTACTTTGCTAGCCATTTTTGCAGTATATATTTGAAAATCATTTTATTTTTTACTGATACGTTGACATCACACAGCCCAGTTCATAATGTATGAAACAATTTCCATGGAAATTCTTTCTTAAATGTGTAAAGTTACTTTTGGAGACCAATTCCTAAGTTTTTGCTGTAAAACACTTTCATTATAAGTGGAAATAAAATTGGTTTTNAAGTTACTTTTGGAGACCAATTCCTAAGTTTTTGCTGTAAAACACTTTCATTATAAGTGGAAATAAAATTGGTTTTTCATGGAAATTGTTTGCTTCTTATGGGAAAAACTTGTGATGTCAGGAAATAACTTTGTAGTAATTTTTAATGTGTTCTGTTCTAAGTATAGCTGAGAAAGCTTAAAGCACTACTACAAGAAACGGTAAACTGCCTACATTTCAGTTAGTGTATTTTACATTAGTTGAACATTTGTTATAGATTCTGTGCGGTCAGGAAANAAGTTACTTTTGGAGACCAATTCCTAAGTTTTTGCTGTAAAACACTTTCATTATAAGTGGAAATAAAATTGGTTTTACATGGAAATTGTTTGCTTCTTATGGGAAAACTTGTGATGTCAGGAAATAACTTTGTAGTCATTTTTAATGGTTTCTGTTCTAAGTATAGCTGAGAAAGCTGTAATATACTACTACANACTACTACAAGAAACGGTAAACTGCCTACATTTCAGTTAGTGTATTTTACATTAGTTGAACATTTGTTATAGATTCTGTGCGGTCAGGAAATTCCGTCGTGGGTGAACCGCCTGGCGTACTTCAGCTCGTGTGTGCCATTCCTGCAGCGTTGCCTGCCACGCGAGTGGCTCACGCCCATGGCCCTGCAGCACTCGCTGAGCTCCCACCAGGAGAACTCCCCAGACACATCCTTGTAACATCAGCCGTGCACCTCCTCGGGCTCTCAATCCACGTCCCTGCACAATGCCAGCCCGCAGTGAGCGCCGTACATCCCCTCGTACTGCTCGTGCACTTGCCGCACACTTCTCTACAAACTGTCTTTCTCGCACAAGCGTTGCTGTGATTACAAACTATCGTGCTGTTGCCAGGGTGTCGTTCCATCGCACTTACCAAATTACAGTCTTTTTGTGTAATTTTCATGCCCAGAAACTGATTCTCTTTCATGTGCTCCACTCTCATTTGTATTTTCATAATATTGTAACTCCATTGCTGCCGTGTTTGATAGATATGTATCACAGCATGCAGCTTATGAAATGGGATGAGAGTGGGAGCCAGATGAGAGATGCAGGTTGAAGTGGAAATAGATCTGTGCGATAAGACTGATGAAACTTTTAGTACGTGGCCCTCGTAAAGTAGATTTGCAAGACTGAACTTTTGTGCGGGGTAAATGTATGTTCGAACCAGAGCTTTAAACTGTAAGTGCGGCAATTGTAAAAGTGAACAAGAATTTACTAACATGTTCAGATATTGTGCAGGCATGTTTAAAAAACACGTTCAAAATATTTTTGACTGTTGGTGTTGTAACACAGTGGTCGGAAATCTACAAATGTTATAACTGTAAGGTATTGTTTTTATTTCACTTTTTAGTCGTGCAATTACTGGTATGTATATATATATTGTCGGTAGTAGAAGATAATTGCTGTAGTTTATATTGTTGTTGAATTGGCCAGTAAGAACTATCACCATGGTGATTGTGGTAACCTGGATTTCATAAATCATTGTTTTTGTGTAATTGTTACAAATTTTTTATAATTAGCAGCAGTTGTACAGGTATAAATGACCTTTATTGTATCAGTAAAGTCAAGGTATAATTTCATAAAGCTATAAAACAAGCACCAGAGAAACCTGCTTTCGTAAGATGAAGGGAAACCATTTGGGATGTAGCAAATTTTTAATATTTGGGACTATTTTTGCCAAATTATAGAAACATTGGTTTGTATTATACAGTGTCTACTATCTAATATCGAGAGGTCTTTTACCTGTTTGCCAACCCCCTAAATATTGTATCCTTTCGTCCCCTTAGATTTTTGCCAAGCAGTACATACAGTTCTAAATCGGACGTAAGTAGTTATTTTGTAAAGGTTGCAAGTAGGCCGCTAGGCTACGAAAAATATATAATAGGACAGGAATTCAAGTACATACAGTCTAATACTTGAATTCCTGTCCATTTATGTAGTCCTTTTGTAAATGTGGGTTGAACAAAGCTCACTTCTGGTACAGTAGACCACACAACGAGGGAGCAAGACTTGGAACAAGGACCTGATCTCTTCACACCAAGGTGTACGTGATGTTAACCTATTCAGCCCTGAATTAATTATTGATCCCAAATGTGGCAACTGTTCAATATTGTTGTGTGCGCTGTACTTCTGTGGAGCATGCTTCTCATAACCAATGAACAACGTACTGCTTGTTTGCTGTTGGCAGCATTCACCATTTACACGTAAGAGGTGCAGCGATTTCAACAAATCAGATTTCTCAAAATGCTGACCACAGATTCCTTGTGTACGGGTGACAACCAAAAATACCTTCCGTGTGCAACATGTCGTCGATCTTGGACACAGGGACTGAACAGGTTAAAACATTGCCTTATGCATCTTACGTGGAGTCCTGCAAGGGTCGAGAGGGAGGCAACCCGCATAGGAGAAGTAATGGGGCAGTGTGGTAATGAAACGTGGGACCTGTATCCTCGTGCTTGCATTCACTGGAGACAGATTAATTGCCTGGCCAGGACAGTACAAGTGGGGTTCTGCTAAAGTTGGGTGGAACATGAAGGCAACAGCTAGGATATGGTGATAAGTGACGGAGTGCTCTTGGTGAAGCCAGGCTCCGTGCAGTATGCCCTGCAATCCACATAGAGGAGAGAGCAGAAAGTGAGGACTTTAACACCAGCAAGTTACAGATCCTGCCAGCCAAAGTAACAATGGAGTAAAACATTTCTTATAGTACAAACTTCAGGGTGATGCATTTGAGGACTGGGCAAATGTTTGTTATATATTGAAATAATATTTATTATAATTATTAGTGGTGCACCAATTGCTGTATCGATTAATCGAAATCTGTGATTATTGCTAATTACTGATTAATATGGCCCCACTTTTGCGGTAAATAAAATGAGCTGATTTTGTCATTAAAATTTTACCATTTCAAAAAAAAAAAAATTTTAATTTCTTCAAATAAATTTTGTAGCAAAAGAAATGCATGCTTTATTATTAGAACATGAATCTGTAGTTTTTGTAACAATTTCACTCGAACTAAATGGAATTTGTTATTCATTCTTTTAAACAATACATATTTAAGTAGAAAACATAAAAAATTATTTAACGATAAGGATGAAAGGGCAACTTTATGAGAGCACGCTTGTCTTGTAACACACATTGTCACGTCACAGTAATTTTTGTGCAATAAATCTCGTAATTTAGCATGACATTTAAAACTGCCCAAGAACATTCACTAGTGTTTGAATTTTACAAGATTTTTACATCACCCACATACAGCTTTTGTTTTGTAGATAATATTTTAATTAAATCCTGTTCAGGTCAGTATTACTCAAACACAAATCCACAGCCTAACTACAAAATGCTAGTAAATATTTTATAGTTTATAAAATAAAAATTCTTCTTGCATAGTAAAAATGTTTTCCAAAGAAGTTGCAGAAACCTATTTGTTTTTGTTTTCCCGCAATATGAAAATCACACAAATGGGCTTCCAAAGCAGTTGTCTTTTTATTTTTTATGTCCTCCACAATCACTAAATCACCGTGCATATGGCACGGCAGTGTTTTCGCACGTGTATTTTCCTGCCTGCTAATGTTTACATAGCTGTTTTGCAGTTTGGTCAGTGTATAAAATATGGAAAAAGCACACAGCAGTTACTTTCAAACACACTGGCACTATCTAAAACCGTTACTGTTAATGGCATTCTGAACCGGTTTTGCGATGTAAGCAGCCGAACACAATCACCAACCTCGCTCAATAGTTGCAAATGCCGTATTCGCAAGTTGTCAGGAACCTAACCACAAAGCACAGACTTAAAGTAGTCAGCAGTGTTTACCAATACCGAGTGAAGTCACATCACCAACATTTTTGGTCAGATATGTTCGTTTATAAATAAAACACACGTAGACGCGATTCTGCCCGTGAACGAGCGCCGTACCGATTCAGCTCAATATATATCTAATTGTACGTGCAAAGATTATCTTTCGACCTTGCAACCAATTGATGTATGAATCGTTCTCGTGGCGTACTTTTGTTTACAAAGTAAACGACGTGATCACCATGCAAATAGTTTTGTTTTCTGCACATATGTGAAGTAAATGAGAGATAATAATGTATAACAAATGGAAAATTGTAAAACTTATAGTTTGTAAGAATTTTTATGGCAAAAAGAAGCTCGCACTGGGGTTTTAGATTCACTTAAACAAGAAATTTCGTAATTGTTTCGCGAATGCTGGAATTATTATAGAATTTTGTTATTAAGCATAATTTCTCCAGTATTTTGAATTATTTCGTGTTATTTCGCATTCACAAAAATTTCTAGGCCCTACTGATTAATCATAACTGGTGATTATTTAAACAATTACTTGTACCAATTAAATTAATACCAGTTAAACAGCAGCGCACATACAGTGTAACCGCGTTATTGCGGGTATGGCCTATAGCATCACGTCCGCTATTGCAATAGTTTAAAATGCACCGTAATTTGCCCTATAATTTGAAAGGTACTTAATTTAGTTTATAATGCAAGTCTGTTAATGAAGTCTTTCACTATAGTTCTAGTGGTCATATACTCACTAATTTTTTTCGAGATCTGTACGAATTTGAATCTGATTCTGCCAAATTTGGCAATGTTGTCCGAATCTGCGCTTCTGCCGACGAATGAACTGCAGATAATTTTACACTACTGCCAGTACATGGCACCGAGGACATGAAAGCATAAGTGAAAAAATGCTCAACTTCCACTGTTTTTCAAACAAAGTTTGTAGTTTTTGTCCCAAGCCTCACCATGCTGTGAGATAGCAAGAGTCAGAGTTCCTCGAGGAAGGGAAGAAACAGGACTGTGTTCGCATCCACGCCCATCAATAAAAGGCGACTGCGAGGGCGTAAGAGTAGAGTAACCCAAAATGAGAAGATATTGTACGTGGTTTCATATAACTTCTCTTAATTTTGACATTGTTACCAACCTATAAAACTTGTAAACAGTAAACACCCCCCATTTGCAAAGTATTGTGTCGGCTGATGATTGTTGCAGGATGCATGTTATTATGTTGATGATCTTTGCAATGTTTATGAAAGAAAATAGTACTCTGCATTGAAATTATAATTTAGAACTTGAATGATAACTACATCATTTATGGTTTAAATTATGCTTTTAGAATAAAGTAAAATTTTTTTGAGCTGTAGAGCAAGGGATTTTAAGGTTGTTCACCGTAAAGTGAGCAGTTTTGAAAACCCTGCGTATTTAATACTTTCAGCCCGTTGCGTATCTTTCTGCATTATCTCAATGTAAACACTAGCATGTGGCGTATGTTTGATCAGCTGTTCAGAAGTCCGTTGTATTTATTTACATAACAAAGCAAAATGTGATTACTGATTATCAATGTAGTGTACAGTGTAAATATGTACACGTTAATTTCAGTAATTAACATGCCTTGCGGACCCTGATGATGTGATTTTTCCTATTTAGAAATAAACGTTCTGATAATGGAAATTTTTTCCTGATTCCCCTCATATCAGCGCCATGCTATTTAGAACATACCCCTGTAATACATACAAGGTTCAAATTTTCACCCGCCGTAGAAATGAAACCCTCTGAGATAATACTATTTAGTCCATCATCTACAGCAAACGTGTGTTAAATTGTCATTAAGTGATATGAGAATTATATTAAATAACATTTATGGGCAGAACTAAGGAAAATGGCATGTTTAAATGACACGTTATTTCATTTATAGTGGAATAGAACAAAATACTATTCTCCTGCTGCATACATTACAATTGTGACAATATTTGTTGACGTATCACATTTCTCACTGGTATCAGTGTGCTACTTAAAGCAGAAATAACTCCCAAATTAATCATTGTAAACAGTACAAATACACATACTGTGTAAGCAAATGGCTGGTTTTACTAGGATGGCGTTACGAATACAGAAAATAGTTGTCATAAAAGCTCTGTGCCTGAACCAAATGGATCTAAATTTGTACAGCAAACTTTCATGGTGATATTTATGATTAAATGCAAGTTTCGTGAAAATCCGTCCAGAATAATTTGGTTTTGACAGTATCAAACGACGTGAAAGTTTGTCCTAATCTTTGTTACGAGAAAATCACTTTTAACTTATAATATTAGTGAGACTACTGTGATGTGAACGTAATTTCATCATAACACTAATATAAAAAAATACCTAACCGTTGACAATGTATATTGTGAAATCGCTTTCATGCATTTACTGCAGAATCCAATTTTCATTACTTAAATCAAGGTTATCAGTGGCAACTTGGAATGTCCACTGCTTATGTCAGCCCGGACACATTAAAGGTTCAACAAAACGATCAAGTAGCTATGTGAACAAAATAAAAGTAGAGGAGAAATGTTCCACGCGTAAAATAAGGCAATTTTATAGTGTTATTCGTAAAAACTAATGAAATACGTACCGAGGTATCGACTCATAAACACTGTTCTCGATAATCGTGTAAATAATAACTCAATCCCATCCCTTCTCGGAAAACATGAGATACTGAGAGGGCTGTCCTGCAGTAATAACGGATAGTCACGCCATCGCCCCTGCCTATCAAAGCCTGTGAGAAATGCAGCAGACTGGAAATGCAAGTTGGTTACCCCTAAGTGAGTGGTGGATACCGACTGCACACCAGTCAACCTGCTCTGCCACTGGCCTCCCCAAGAGAGGGTAGCAGGGTCACTTCAGACCCGAACCAAGAAGGTCTCTGCCAACCTTCCTCCTCCCTGAGGAGTCGCTCAGTTGTTGTGCTAAAACTCTACTATCAGCTGTCCTCTCGAGGACCCTCCACGTGGACCTCTAGTGACCATCACAAACTTCTTCAACACCATTGCAGCCCCATTGCTTTCCCCCCTTGAACACTTGCTGTCTAGCATCACCACTTCCTTACACCTACACCACAAGTGGTGCCCTGGGTCCCTTCTGGACTAGCAGGCTTCAGTTAGGGTCAAGTTGTTTTCACGGCTACCTAGTTGTTGCTCCTCTCATTGCTCTTCAAGCTTTTCTCTCTCTAAGTTGACGGTCTCCTTCACCTATCTTGCCCTATTGACATTTTCCATAGGGTACCTAGGATGTGGTAAGACGTAGGTAATAGTACAGGCCACCGTGTTTTATTCTGAAAAGAGTAAAATACATATTCAATCTAACCACTGCTTATCCTTGTCTAGAGCGACTATATACCTCACCCATACTGATGTCATCCCGCAAGGGAGCAGTAGGGGACCGCCGTCTTTTATAACCAGCTTTCCGATTCTAGAGTAAGACTGCGGGCCATGCATAACCAGGACTGCACGTACGTCAAAGACAATACATTTTCTCTGGACAAAGACCCACAATGTCTGGCGTGCACAATACGGTAGAGCCCCCTACTAGCAGGCTACACTATGAAGCACCTAGGCCACCCAAGTCGACTAACCCACTACTTCCAGAGCAGACAGACCTAAGCACCTCTGGCCACACTACTAGTTAGGGTACAGTCGCCTGCTGCTGCTTCAGTGGCGGTGAACTGTAGCACCCATCCCGTTCATGCAGTTCACTTGCAGATAAGGAGGCCGGTGGCACGATAGGACAGGTGCCGCCCTTGCTGATCATCGCTCCCTGCTGACCTCCGGGAACAAGCACAAGCCGCCCACCACCTGTTGGAGTTTCACTCCACTTTGGCCCCACCTCATCAGGGTTCCAGGAGCTGTCCACCCCATGCTACCTTCTCCTAGGACTGCAACTGCTCTTGGGAATAGAACCGGAGCCGTCCTCCAGCACTAGCGGCCCCTGCGAGCGCCACCTGCCACCAGCCAGACGTCACGCCCACCGCAGGACGCTGATGGGGTCAAGCTGCACCCATCGGAACTACCTTCAGGCCCCGAGCCATCATCACAGGACCAAAGCTCGCAACTGCCTTGAGTGAGGAGTCCCAGATGTAAGCCAGCGATCGCCCTGACCCCAGTCTCTTGGAGGCCTCATCTTGCACAGCCCGACCCTGCAGACACCGCCACTCTAGTGTCACACCCGTGCTGTGTGTTCCCTGACTGAACACGTTTAAACACTTAGAGACGTTGACGTGCTCCTCTACCCGTCATCACGCGTCAATATTTAAAAAAAAACAAAACAATGCGTCGGCCAAGTGACGTTATGAATTTATTAAAAATATACAAATGCGTTGTTAAGACATAATAGGGTATTATTATTATTATGTGCACAAAACGTACAGAAAGTGATGAATTTCAGGCACAGTTGCCAGATAGTGATATTTTTTTCACAGGCTAATTTTTAGTGTGCTCAATTTTTCGTAAACCACTTATAAAAGCATTTTGAACTGCATATTAAGTTAGAGCAAGTGTTCATTATGGTTATGTGAAGCATCTCCACCTGGTGAATACACTCTCTTCTGTAGTGCGAGAATTCCTTGCTGGTTATATCTGCAGTTAATTATTTTTGGATTTGCATATTTCATTAAATGTAATTCATGGTAGGAGCCTTTTTAGAACAGTCTCCTCAGTAAAATAAAATAATGACACATGTCTGATGTCTGCTGCTTTGTAAAAAGGTTTAGTGTGTGCTTGGGTCTGCCATTTTCCTTAACCATCGTGGAGTGCGAGCTACAACATATTTACATTCCGAGTTTAAATTTATTGTTTTCAAGAACAACTCAAGTGTTTTGTTAATTGAGTAAGTCAGCAAATAAATTATTTTGCATCAGTGGCCGACAAAAGTGATTTTGCTGAAGGCTCGCCGCATGTTTAGGAATTGCGAAGTGAACTGTAAGTTGGTGTGTGTTGTAAACAATGTTTTTCGAAGTTGTTAAAATATTTGAAATGGATGTAACCTTTAAAAAAAGTTTTTTTTTACCTTAATTAATTTTATTGGAAATCAAATGATTTTTACATGTGAAGTTAAAATAGTTGAAAATGTTTACATAGTGCATTTCTCACAACATACGAACAGACATGTTTATCGTGTTTGCAAACGTTTACAATTAAAGATGTTTTTTTAACATCCTTTGAAAATAATGGTGCGACCTATAAGCGATAAAATACAGTACGCAATGCAACGTGCCAGGTGTAGTACAGATGTACAGTAGGGGAACCAGTAATGTACAGATGATTCCTGCAGATGCTCTCAATTGCATTTAACAAGGAATGTAACAGTTGTAAACAAGAAAAATGTTGTTTACAGTGAATTGCATATTTTCTAATACTTAATTTCCATTTAAAATTCAGGCCAAAATTAGTTTAATGTACTATATTAATATTTTATTCCACTGGGAAAATGATTGAAATCATCCCCTGCCTAGTCTAAGAGGGTACTTCCACAAGCAACATACTGACACTGTTAGTAAATTTCTGAAATATTTTAAAGTTTTTACTGATTCCAGTACAGAATGCTAATCAAGAAAACACTGCTACCATATTTTGTTGTACCTACAAATTGTAAAAGATAAATGTTCGTAACATAAAGTACTTAATACGTAATCATTTTTGTAATTACGTGGTTTAAGAAATAACAAGGAAGTCGTAATGGCTACAGGTAGCTTTACATGAAGTGGCAATTACATTGCCGTGGGATAAGCACGTTTGAGTGACTAAAGCACCACAGTTTCGGATTTAAATTTGCTTCGTTACCTTTTTTTTTCATATATGTTTGCTCTTTAAAATTGGTGTTTTTAGAACTCTTGTTAATATATTCAAAAGTTGATAAGCCTTGATCACATTTTTATAAGGTAAAATTTCTTTAAGGGGGTGCAGTAATAAATTGAGTAGTCGTGGAACACTTTTGCCTTGGCTGAAGTCCCTGGGGGCGGAGTATGTACAAGTGTTTACTTATTTCGTTATTCAAATGAGTGAAATAAAACAATTAGACAAATATATTGCAACACTTCTACATAAATATAGATTATTATTATCATACAAATGTTTTGTAATAACCAGGCAATGGAACAAAGATAGCTTGACCTTGTAGATTGTAGGCAGACAGGCACCAGTACAGAGAAAAAAAGGCGGTTATGAGAGGGCTGAGCTGCAATGTTGCCAACTACAACAAAACACTGTGGGTAAGTTTGAATTTCCATTGTATTACAAATCATGCAGTGATGGTAGTTCTTCGTCCAAATGTTTCAATTTATACAGTATAGTCTTTCTATACTGACCCCATTTATTGCGTCTGTCTTTCTAGGTAGAATTACATGTTTTTTTTAGGAATCTTGAAAAAAGTAAAAAATTTGAGGGAGATAGATAAAAAAAATAAGTTTGTAGCTGTATGTTGCGTTTCTCTTGGCGAGACTGTATTGGAAGTAGTTCATATCTGAAAGTAGATACCACCCCACCCCTCGACTGTCGGCTCTAGCCAATACCCAGCTCTGCCTCCCCACGCACCCTCCGGCAGTCTTATTTCCATGCACGACTACAATCGCGTGTTTACCCTGCCATTGTGCTGTTGCTGGCTTGCGTTTGCACTTTGCTCATGTTATTACAATTTGGATTTCTCTCGGTTTTTTGTTACTGTTTGTTGACAACTTACTATGTTTGGTTTCTTTTTGGATTCTGGTTTGATAAAATTTTTTACTTTTTATTGCGAACGATTGTTGTTTACCTGCGCCTTTTATGTGAACTTGAATTTCGTTAAAATGAATGGAAAGAGAACCACTTTGTTGTACAGTATATAGACTGTTTATGGTAAAATGAGCACTTTTGAAAGCCGTTTGTAGTTCCTCCTTCTGTTTGCGTATCCTTCTGCCTCGTGCCATGCAATTTCATTTAAACTAATGTTTACATCAACTAAACAAGTCTACTGTGTTTTACTCAAATTAAAAAGCACTACGTAATCACTTACAGTGAACAACATGATGTTAGAACAATTTGTTTCGATAACATATACCACATACACTACTATAAAAATGGCAGAAATATTTTGCATGTTGAAGTGTTTTGAAGCGACATGTGCATTTGATTTTGGTAGAGTATTAAAATAGTAACAATATGTGCAGATGTATCAAAATGTCCCCTGCAGCATGCGCCCTGAAAATAGTATTGGTGACACACGAGTCAGTGATGAGACCTGGGGGAGGGGAGGGAAAGTCCATGGGTATGGTATGTAGACGCCTGATAGGTTACAGCTAGCGGCCACCCTCTCCTCCCGTCATCCCTATTCCAGTACATGTGAAGTAACTCTATTCATATTATAGGCTACTCATGGTAAAGCGAGTACTTCTGGAAGCCCTCTCATTTGGAAAAATAGTTGATAAATATATTGTAATGTAACCTTAGACGTTAACTTCAGTGTGTGGTGGAATATACGCACTGTGTTTGTTACTTACATGGCTGTATTTATTTTGATAGTTTATTAAAGGATAAGAAATGGCTGAAAATAAAAAGTAACAAGGGCCTCAAAAGTGCTCACTTTACCGCGAACAGTTTATAGCAACGTTATTTGTCTGTAACCACACCCTGTCGACCCCAATGTCACATTTTTAATTGAATGTTTAATTTTATGAACATGTAAATTTTGAATATGAGGCCAATAAATATGGTCATTAAAATTGGTTTCTTTGTGACCTTCATTAATTAATAACTCTAACATGTCACTTGCCTGAGTTAAAGGCGCTCTGTGCTTACGCGGTATTTGGCGACATAGAAGTTTTGTATACGCCATTCCAGGATGTATGTTTATTGGATAGATGTGTGTGTATGGAAACCAATATTTCGGTAACAAAATCCCCTGGTTTCCCACAACTAGCCACTGAAAATTGACTTCATGCTCAGCTGCCGTGCAATAATTAGGCATGTAGGACAAGAGCAGGTTAATTACACGTTGGTGGAGTATCATTTTGTTCAGAAGACATCCCACTATTGTATTAAATTAATATTCCATATTCATGCAAAAATCATGTTGATTTTACACCACTGACAATTGAACATGGACTTTCAATGATTTCACCGCATCACTTAATGTTTTTAACATAAGATATATATATTTTTTTTCTCCAGAAAATGCCTGCCTGTTAAAATAAATTTTAATTTAATTTTAAGATGTTCATTTTTGCGCTACAGACGATTAAACACTGACTTCATGCAAAAAATTGCAAATTTTGATGTTTTAAGGGTCAAAATTTCCCAAAATATCTATGACTACCTACCTGTCATAATGGCCTTATTTCTGGAAACCATGAGGGGTCGTGTTGATAAGGTCCTGCTGTAATTCATCCCACCTGTGTACAAAATAATGTGTCCATATTTCTAAACTGTGTGGACAATGTTTAAGCATCATAAGTTGTCCGTTGTCTTCGTTCTGTTTTTACGAGTTCACATTCAAAGAAAAGAACTGAAATACTGTACATTACATTATGCTTGGGCAGTATTAAAAAAAAAAATCACAAATATTGGCTATTCATGGTAAAGTGAGCACTTTTGAGGCCCTAGTTACTTTTTTCTTTAAGCCATTGTGTATCCTTTAACCACCTTTTAAAATAAATATTGTCACGTAATTAATCAACACTGTGTATATCCCACCACACTCTGAAGTTAACATCTAAGGTTAGAATAAAACATATTTAGTGGCTATTATTCCAAACGAGAGGGCTTTTAAAGGTGCTCACTTTGCCATGAATAGCTTATAACAGCAGTCATGCTGGAATGTTTTTTAAATACCAGATGTAGAAAGATGTGCAAGATAACCAGGATGTGTTATATCCAGTAGCTCGTGGTCTGTGAACTGCCGATGACCAGAGTGTAGCATAGCACTTGTGTCAACTCCCCCAACACCAAGATATACACAAAGTGGTCTTGTAAACAATGTTTTTACTGTACATAGTAATATTTTGTGTTGGTGCTGTTTTGATGTCTAGTATTTCATAAGTGTAACTGCGTTGTTGTAAATCACTGTGAAATGACTTGAAGTACATCATTTCATTCTTTGTGTTTGGCTGTAGAATTAAGAGTTTAACAGTGCAACTCTGCATTGAGGCAATTAGTTGCCGAATTTTCTTTTCAGTAATTTGCAATTGCCATTCTATGTGATTCAAGAGGAACAAAACGTTTTTGTCTGTTTTCATATTTTTACCAGTTTTATTAGTGGACAGTGTACAGTAAATAACTCTTGATAGAAGTTTCAATTTAAAATTGTTACTTAGATATCCCGAAATAAATTTAGGGGAATTTTCATAGCACAGAATCAAGTTGTTTGTAGAAATAGTAGTTGTTACCTGTNATATCCCGAAATAAATTTAGGGGAATTTTCATAGCACAGAATCAAGTTGTTTGTAGAAATAGTAGTTGTTACCTGTCGCAGGTTGTTTCATGTTATGTAAATAAGTCCAGGCTCATAGCCTATTCCGAAACCAAGAATAAAAGACTATATATAAAGTTGTTGTGTTGTATGAAAGAAATGAATATTTTTCTGATAGCCTGTCTACATATTTCATTATCTACAGTACTGTAACCATTAATACCAATATATTGTTGCATGTGTTACTGTTTATATACATATTACATTACCTACCTACATTTGTTGTGATGCATATTTTTCAGTCTAAAGAGCAAGATGGTCAATTATAAATTTTTACCATTATTTCGACTCTTAATATTTAGTGAGTTGATGTTTGCTAATACCTGTCTTGTTGCAAGTTATCTCAATTTGTAGGCAAATTATATTGTGTATTGCAAATGTGGTAGAACAGTTCAAAATATAGTGTATGGTTTCCTTTTGTACTAAACTGACGTATATCTGTCTAGATAATACTTCAAGTCAACAGTTTAACTGAGAGATTGCAAACTCAGTGCCACAATTCCATTCATCCTAAGTTACCAAAAGTGCAGAAAATCAAATAAGCAAGCATGAGAGTTGTAAAACATTCAGGAATTTTTTTTAGCAGTGCTGTATATTTCATTAAACAAACAAGTTGTTCAAGATGACAGTAAATTTGTTGTCTGCACGACATAGGTTTTTATCAAAATTTCGAGTGTATTGACTTGTGTAAAGAAACCAATGTAGGAACACAATATTTGTAGGTAACTCATTTGCTGGAGTTTTCTGAAGCACTGCTCCCACAGAATTTACTAAGTCAGTTAAAATTTAAAGTAAGTTTACTTTGGGAAGTATCATAGGGTTGTGTGCTTTGGCTTGGAACAGTGACACTTTGCACGTTAAATTTCAGTTCCGGAGCCATTATTACAAAATTCTGAACAAAGCGGGGGGGGGACATATTGGTATTTAAACATTTATTTTATAATATTTGTAACAAAATTTTATTTTGATAGTCTGCATTTAGTGTCTGTCACCAAAAACTTAAATCAGCAGGAAATAATCTGATATGATAATAGTAGGGGGATGCCTGTTGGGTGTACACATTGCACTGTGTCGAGAAGGTAACATGTTGGTCCTCGACTTTAGTGGTAAAAACTGTGACCCTATTAAATGGACACAAGTCCTGTATAAGATGTTTTATAAATATGAAAGTGAGTTCAATAGAGTTTAAAGGGTGAATGTAGAAACAGTAATGAATGACGGTAATACTATAGTATGTGCAGAGCAAAATTTTATGCTCTAATTTTTTTTTAACAAAATAGGATTGTTTTAAGTAAATACAAACTACCAAAGGCAGTAATGACTGTGACTGAGTGTACCATTCCAGTTAATGTTTCAAGAGGGTGAATAAAGGGGATTGGTTGGATTACACACATTGAAGAAAGCATGGTAGAAAGGGTAAACAGAGAGAGAGTTGCATTGATTCATATGAGAATATAACAAATATGCAAACCGAAACTCAAATACGTACCAGTTTATAGTATTCACTGCCAAGATGCAAATAACTGGCTGCAACAAATGTTACATCATGTGCCGACACACTAGTATCATGTGTATGCACATAGTAAAATCTCGTTATAATGTCTAAACTGTTCAACTTAGTAATGTAAGTACTTAATACTGAAAGTCTTACTTTAAACTTATACAGCATGGGTTCCATGAAATTATAGCAATATTGATCATTTCAGGAGAGAAAAAAAAACTAATATGTAATTATAAAGAAATTCACACTTACTCTTAACAAATGACACTGAATGAAGTTTATGCAAAAGATGTTTATCCCGCATGCTTGCAAGTGGGTATTGCTCTCTGTAAAATGTCTCTCTAGATGTTTATTTATTTATTTTGCAACAAGGAAGGTACAAAATTTGTCTGCAATATTTCTACATATTGATTTTATTTAAAGTGCTTTACGTCAACACCGTTAATCTAGGTTGGCTTGGCACACAATAATTGACAGTGTTGCATGTCAACAGCGAGAATCAGTTTTGCAGTGTATACCTAAACAATATACTGATCGCGACTGCATTTGGTATGTTTTATTGTGTGTGGTATCGGTAAACAAAGCCATATTTGGGTTGGAAATGGTTTTAAAAAAAGTTAATATCTTTATGTTAAGCCCACATATGGACATTTAATTAATCACATCTTGGAGGACTGGGATAAAATATTTTTATGTTGATAGAATTAACGGGTGGGAACTGAATCTTACATTAAAGTGAAGTATGTTTGTAACACAATTTTACTACAAATAGCGTAGTCAGTATGTGTCTACACAAACCGTGTTTTGCTTTAAACTTATGACAGAGAGAGAGAAACTCTGCTATTGCTATATTTTGGAATAAGTGGAGAAAACATCATTATGGTAAACTATCAAAATGTATTTTACTTATATGTATACAATTTGTTTTTATTTAATTAATATCACCACAGTTTGCAACTCCGTACTTTGAATATTATTTTGGTAAGAGGGAATGAGTGGGATTCCACTAACATCCATGTATTAAAAATAAAATTCAAACCCAGGAACACTTGCTTAAGGCTGATAACGGTAGCCAACTTTGCTCACTCCAACTCCTTCACCCCTTCTCTTTTGCTTTATAGCATTGGACTTNCCCCCTCCTCCTCCTCTCTCTCTCATTTTTTTAAATCTACGACAGTCCATACACTCATGAGCTGGTTTTTTTTTTTTTCAACCTTACACTTAAAAGTTATAATCACATAATATGTAATTTAAAGTGTTCCCCAACTTGAAATTGCACTTTGCACTAAATTATATGAAGATACATCCATTCACGATGCCTTTGGCAGCTCATACTTTACTAAAATATTTTTGTGAATATTTGTAGCAATTTTAAAATAAGTCCAAGAGTTCGAAAATGTCTTCTGTCATTGCTTGTTAAAGAGTTAGGTTTTTGATATAAAAAAAAAAGTGCATGATTTTGTTGTGTTAAGTTTGTAAACAGACAAGCTGAATAAGGACAACTGTTAAATAATAAACAAATTGCAGACATATTTTACTTGTTCAGTTGACTAGAACCTTATTCCTGGGATTGACATCTATAAGCTTTGTTGTGTATGTACTCTTTTGCAACACCTGCAAATCCCAATCCTGACCATCCCTTGAGCAGCTCTCTGCCCAGACTACATGTGCCAGGCCAGTCAGTGTGTCACTACTCCAGGTGCTGGAGGCCAAGGGATGGGCAGAGTCAGTGGATCTTCTGCGTCCAAGGGGTGACGGGAGGAGGGTTAACCCCCAAGAAAGGATAACATCTAGGGGTTGCCATCGCTGAGAGCCAGACCAGATAGAGCATCAGACATTGGTTTTGTGGAGCTGGCCTAGGGAGCAACTTACGAGGCAGCAGATCAGTAGGTCATAGTACAGTGACATCAAAATCGGTGCCTCGAATGGGTAAGCAAGTGAAATATAAATTCACTAGGGCTTTTATAGTAGTCAATGGTGAGAGAATGGTATGATACATAGGTGGGTAGGAAAAATTATGAATTAGCAGAGCTCAATTATAACGACATGACACACCCATGCCAAATAGTTGGCAACTGAATGCAAGATA
This sequence comes from Clitarchus hookeri, assembly GCA_002778355.1. NCBI lineage: Eukaryota > Metazoa > Arthropoda > Insecta > Phasmatodea > Phasmatidae > Clitarchus > Clitarchus hookeri. The sequence continues at coordinate 609,257 of NQII01000920.1, read as the reverse complement.
GTTTCAGTTTGCGCGATAGGTTTAGCCTCAAAACGTGACGACAGGTCACACACTATTACCTTGAGGTTGTCGCCTCGTCGCTCACCCATAATGGGATCGGCAGTTAAGAGGGCGGCAGCAAGTTCCCTCCTCCCCCAATCACCCAAAAAAAAAGGGGGGGGGTGAAGCAGTGGTCGCCGCTTGCACAGGGTTTTTCCTGGTGCTTGCACATGTGGGTACCCTAGTTGGGGTATAAGTGGGTGTGACCTTGGCTGGCCGGACGAATGTAGGCGTCTTCTTCTGCGGCAACGGAGACACTGCATGAGATACGTGCAAGATGAGGTTCAGACCCCATCTGGAGTGTGGCTTCTTTCTTCCGGGTCTAAACCTGGATTACAATTGAACCGTTACTCTTCAGTACCCCAGTCTGAGCTAGTCTCAGCAGCCTTGCCCCACCCTGTCTTATGGTGAAGTATAAGGAGGGTGTGGTAGAGACAGCTTGATGGAGAGTAGGGTGCAGAGGTTAGGTAAGGTTGGAAGTCTGATCTACTGTTCTCCAGCTCAGTGGCCAGGTGAGCGGAACGTTGCTAGCGGGTCCAAGTTCCAAACTGGAAATTAAAGCAGCAGAGCTAGTGGCGTTCACTCCAGAGGCTCCCTGGCGAGCTAAACATTGCTAGCAAACCCAGGTGTCATTGAGAGTGGGGCTCCTTAGGGGTTGGCCTGGCGAGCGAAATGTCGCTAGCAGACCCAAGCATCTGCCGGAGAGACAACTGCTCTAGTGAAGTCTGCAAGGCGGGCTTCCTAAACTGCATCTCGAGACAGTTACCGATAGGAGAGAAAAAGATTGAGGTGTGGATCGTGGCTATCCCTAGAAGATTCTTACTAGAACTGGTGACAAAAAGAGGGAATTGCGAGAGCAAGGGGTAGGAAATGCAGAGTACTGGAAGAGAGAATTCAAACAAGTCAGATTTATGCCTGTTTTATTGATTGCTCAATCAAACGCACACAAACCAGCCTGTACCCTGACTATGGCCTGAAGGGTCGCGGTCCTAAGTTACCAACTGGCCAATTACCTACTCTCCGAGATGTGGCAGTGCAGGGGGTGAGGGCGACCCCAAGTCAACAGCACTTGTACTCGTTATAGCTGTAGATGAGCTATAAGGTAGCTGGAAGCGCAGAGGCTTCAGTGTTTTGCCGGGTAGCGAGGCGGTGTCGTGCATAGTAGAACTCTCGACCGGACTGCGAAAGGCAGTGACAACTTGAAGTCCAGTGATGCTTGGGCAGCGTGACGCTCTGCGAAGGCGAGATGAGGTTTCTGGTGGCTCTCTGCAGAATAACAGCGTGCTACTGAACTGGCGCGATACAGTCTCAAACTGAGGACTGCAGGTCCTATTTTTACTTGGTTCACAGGGTCAGCACGGGGGGTGTGGAGGGAGAGACACGAAATAGAGAAGAGATTAACTGAGAGCAGGGGCTGGACGGGTGGAGAGCGGCAACAGCTGAGAAAGCCACCCTGGCTTGAAGACGTCTTGTCGCATGTACGGCGTAACAGCGCTTCTTAGGAGGGGGCCGTGGCTGTGGTGAGGCCAGATGAGGGAAGTTTTTAGGGACGGTGAAGAACATTGTTAGGTGGTTTGTGGAATTGGATACCCGACTAGACGCCAGACACTGTCGGCAGGCAATGCCAATTGTTGCTGCTGGTGATGATCCCAGCGTACGGCGGGCCGTTTGCCCAGACATACGTAGTCCCTCGGTGAAATGTTGGGAAGAGCCCTTCGCTCTTGATACATGGAAAATACTGTGGGCTTATTCAGGCTAAACAACGCACCTTAAACTGTAAAAGCTCTGAGTTGAGCATACTGGCTGTGAAGTGATTTACGTGAAACTGGGTGAAGGCTGGTTATAGGGGACCCATACCCTGAAACGCCCGAAGGCAGTGCTTGAAATAAAATACACGAAGTCTTAAACCTTGCATGTAATTACTCTTGCACAGAAACTCTTACATCACTCTAGGTGAACACTTTATATGGACTCTGACTTGCTGACTGCCAGATAGGCAAAAATGCAGAAATACACATTTGTAGATAAGAGTGAATTATTGGTGCATTAAGCTTCCCCGGGCGATCCTATTCCTGGGGAAGAAGGGGTGGTGTCTCCGGGTACAGAAAAAAACAGGTTCCGGTATGTTACATTAGACTATTGCAGCTAAAGGTGATTGGCACGAAAACGTGTAGGCTCAATGGCGACTGAAACTGGCGAGCATGCGTGGCACAAACAATGGCGGCACGCTGCTCGCCCTGCACTACTTTCTGCTTGCCTGTAACTTGCAACAATTAAACGGACATGAACACTTGCATGATTAATTAACAAGATAAATATTCCCTGAATAAAAAGTTACAATCTACACTTTCGGACGGCATGAAATGCGAGTGAAACAACCAAGGTGAAAAATACGTGAATTTGATAATTACAAAATAAAAACCCTGAAATGCCATCTCCGAACGTTTACTCTCTTAAATGCGTTTTTTTTACTTTCAAATACTTGCTTTGAAATTGCCACACAAATTATATACACTGGGTCTGTCGTTATGCACCCTCGGGAGGGGTGGGTATGCGGTTGCGCTGCAGCTACACTAGTGCGTTTGACGTGGTGGACGCGCTGCATGGCAAACTGTCTGGAGGGCAGGATGTCGTTCTGCATCAGTACGTACCACATAGGTTACACTTTTGTGGCGGTAAGAGGAGGTTCACGGCCTTGTGGGATGTATATTTATATTTGAAAGACTTCTGCTTATTGAAATAAATTTGTGTTGGATTAATAAATCCACTAATTTTCGCACAAAAAGTCATTGAGAAAAGATTTCACGCTTGCTTAAATTTAAGTGACACAATGTTTGAACTTTTTCTTGTTAACATGAGGTGGTCTTTGGTCTTGTGATAATATATTTTTACCCAGAAGACTCCTTTCTTAAGAAGTAAATTAAAATTATGTTAATAAATCATTTAATATTTGTACAAAGAGACTTTTGGAAATGCATTTGGCACTCTTTTAAAAGGTAAGCAGTGCACAATGTTTGAACTTTTTCTAGTTAATTTGAGTCCGATGATCCTGTGGGGTGCCATTTCACTTGCAGAACATCTGCCTAGTGAATCGAAGTGTTATTTTGCACCTTGATGATGAAACAGTCTTGACATGAAAAAACATGTTTTAATAATAATTTATGGGTGTTGGGTTATTAATTAAAATAAGTAAATTTGGATTTAACAAAACAGAAAACTAGAATACAGATTTTTTTAATCAGGGTTCTTCTGTACTCACAGGGTGGTACTCGTGGATACACACACACGCACAATTAAGTCATACTAACATTTTCTACCCAGACACAATGTTTTGCTAGCTAGGCCAGCTTCATCGGGCAGGGAGTGGTAGTTGGAAAACAGTGGACAGGTGCTGAAGTAAGGCAAGGGGGNCTAGCTAGGCCAGCTTCATCGGGCAGGGAGTGGTAGTTGGAAAACAGTGGACAGGTGCTGAAGTAAGGCAAGGGGGAAAATTTTAAATTCGGAGTGGGTTATTTAACTTTGAAGCCAGGTGTGTGTCTGGATTTGCTGAAATATTGGTGGACCAGTTTCCAGCTCTACATTATTATTATTATTATTATTAGAAGGTGGTAAGGTCCTCACCTCTGGTTGTGAGATGCTGCATGTGCTGCAACTGGCTTCTGTAAATTTTCATTTACCCCCAGTTATGGCATGTTTGATGCCCATTCTGTGGCCATTCATTCTCTGTCGAAGTGTGTTGATAGTAAGACCAATGTACTCTGTATTGCAGTGAACAGCTCGTAGATGAGATTTTTAGTTACACAGTTGTAGCTGCTCTGGATAGGATATAATGTGATTTAGAGTATGTTCTTGTGAACTTAAGCAGGCTGTGCAATGCAAGTTAAGACTGTTGATGTAGTGGATGAGTGTGTCCTCAGTTGGATACATTCAGCAGAGTTGGCTGGTGGCTCAAAGTTTCGCTCCTGTTTACCCATGAACAGAGAAGTCTATGCGAGTGTCCATGGCTGTGCCTTTAATTTGGAGGTAGTGCTTGTTTTGTAATTTGAAACAGTTTTTTTGNGCAGAGTTGGCTGGTGGCTCAAAGTTTCGCTCCTGTTTACCCATGAACAGAGAAGTCTATGCGAGTGTCCATGGCTGTGCCTTTAATTTGGAGGTAGTGCTTGTTCTTTGTGAGTCTCACCAGTTCAACCAGAAATGCTGTGCAAGTTTTACTGTTGGGAGGTCTTTAGTCAAGATAGAATTCTATTGCAGACAGTCCTGATGAGTGGGAGAGTGACCGCTACACCACCGCGGCTTTCTGTTCTGGCAGGCGTGGTGTTACCGTTGTTAGGGAGGGAACTGGCATGATCTGGGTATGAGATACAGTGTAGGGGGCAGATGAGAAGATGGCAGTGGCGGAGTGGATGATGGTCAGGACAAGTTCACTTTTGCAAAATTATCAAATTTCCTGGATGGGGCAATGAGAGGCTTCTTTCAAGAACTCTGCATTCAAGATAAGTGAGGTTATGGTTGGATTACTACACACTTTCCTCCATTGAGCATGAGACTTCAGCAGTGGCAAAATTTTAAAGCTCCATAACACTTGAAAGTTTTCTTTCTTTACTGATGTCATCACTTTTCAGCAACTATACTCAAGGTATAAAAATATCCTGCTTTCTAATGTTATTGCCTGGCATTTTATGCTATAATTTTCTTTAAAAATAAGTGGTACAACTAATACATCATTGTTTAAATACCCGGTAAAAATCATTATTACTTCTACAAATGTACCTACAGTTGACTCAGTGGACAAGAAATTTTCAGCGGGCGATTCTCAGATTTTCTGGCAAGAAATCACTGAAAATTGACTTGCTCACATGACATTACACAACGCTCATTGTTAACCTCCCTGTCCACTCTTCTATGGAATCAATTTGTTCGAAGACGCATATGGTAATTTATGCCAGAGATAATTAAACATGACATTTGCATGAAAATGCACTAACACAATTTTTAGGTACTCTTGTCGCATCCGTAAGTGAAAGTGTCTCCCGGCAATGTCCTGCCTGCTAAATCACTTACTGTAGTCCACTGATCAGGCCCATCCATTCTTCCTCAGGCCATGCCCACCCCTATGGCACATCCACTGACCTCTATCTACCCCATTATGCCTTGGCTCAGAGTGCCTACCAGGTGTATTCCTGGAAGAGAGAGGAAGCAGTTCGGCAGAGGGGAGCATCCACCAGCTCAATCAGCGTAAACAGAAGCCTACTCTGGCATGTCCCTCATATTGTCCTGCCACTGCCTCCCACGCATCCAAAAAAAAACCAGTATCTTATAACCTGCCCTCAGCTGCAGAAAAGGTAGTCCAAAACCGTGAGGTGCCATCCAGTTGCACACCCTCCCGAGTGCAAACGCTACCAGCGGCCCATAATTAACTTGCCAAAAGCCACCTGTACCATTCCCAGAATAACCCCATCAAATGGACGATGCCTGCTTCCCAGTCACCTGGGAAGGAGAAGGCTCTGAAGCTATCCAACACCAGTAACACCTATTAGATGGGGCATCGACATACTGCCTGATATGTGCCATTCCTAGCAAGGGTATTATCCACAGAGTATATTGAGGCAGCAACACCAACTTGCAAGAAGACATTATTTAACCTGCACCAGTACCACAAGAGTTGTTCCTATCATCAGGAACTTTCACACACCACTCACAAAGTAGTAACAGACACAAAGCAAGCCATAGTAACAAAATCCATTCTGATCTCCAACTCAAGGTACCATCTCTGCTGCTACAACATCTCCCGAAGGCAAATGTGATTTCTGGTCCTGGGCAAACTTTTCTGCAGTTTGAAGCCCTGGTCTAAAATGCCATAGTCACTTTAATATTTACTCATTTAGCGATTGTAGTAAGAAGCCAGTTGATCCATCTATGCCAACTTGAGTATAGGACACAGCTCCACAGTTGATAAAAAAAAATCATCCAATTAATTTCTAATAAGAAAAATTAGTCAAAATCAGCCATTCTCACCCAAAACTTTGGTGGGGCTCATCAAAGTGATGAGCCAACACAGCTGCAGGACAACAGATGCCTGTTAAGTACAGAACCCCCACCAACGTCTATGACACTATAAACCTGTGTGTGTAAAGAAAATTACAGTACTTTGCCAAAAAACCCACTACCACCATCACCACTGTTAATACAATAATTTATCTGGCCATTGTCAGTTGTAATAACGCTGTTCTATGGTATTGTAATGATGCAGTATTATTAATTTTTGGGATACGCAGTTCATTTAATTTCATTTAACGGGGCTTCGTAATTTGTTATCGGAATTTGAAATTAAAGACATGGGAGTTCGTTTATCAGGCATCCGGTTGCCTTTTCGAAAGTCGAAGTTTTCAGTATGCGTCAGCATTAGTGATAGAAGCTATCCGAACTGCGTCAACAGTCTTACTACGATGCGGTTCGGATAGTGCGGGAAGAGCGTTGCGACACACGATATGCCCATATTTCAATTTTAATACAATTAACACTTTTCACATGCCTGACATGGAATCAACTACAATTACATTTCTTTATTTCACAATTAGTACATTAATTTACAAGCTTCCATTTCACATTAAGTTAACTTGTAATTTACAAAACTGGTCTCCTGCACTTTATTATAACAGTCTACGAGTTTCTTCATTCGTCATCACTGTACACAGCAAGTAAGCTTAAAAACATATTTGCAGATTATTAACACTGGTTAAAATATTCATACCTGCAGTGTGACGCACTGTAACTGAACAAAATTACCACTTGGCAATAACAGTATCTCCATCTTCAATTCCATAGTTGTATAGAGTCCTTGTAGGCAGTGGTACAGGATGCTCATAGTCGGGCATCTGAAACACAAATAACCGTTCAAAGAACACACTAAAACCATTAAATTGTCTAAACATTCGTTACCACAAATTTTAAGGTTGTGAGTATATTTCTCGATTTCAGAATGTCAAATACAAAACCAGCAATTATGGTTTTAAAAAAAAAACCCTACAAAACTTTATAATTGCTACATGAATTAAAGTAAGTTACAGGCCTGTACCACACGCAAATAAGCATGGTGCCAACATGCGAAGCAATACACACAATTATTGTGACAGGGCTGGGGGGCATTGTACAACCATCAAGGATGTTCTGCTACGCCTTTGTTTAGTCAAATCAAAAAATACTCACAATAAAAGTTATCTTCATGTAAATGAAAATGTGCGTGGTGCACCTGCCTTCAGAGGGGGTCAACACAGGTGGGGAAAGGATGCGAATGGGAACCGACCGCGCTACTACGGGACACAATTGTGTTTCTCTGGCTAGCTTGAAGAATGACTGAAGTGAGATAACAAAAGACATGGAGCAGGAACAGAATTAGTGCCCCAAGAATATCCCCCCTCCCGAATGACAGCAGGGTCCGGTTCGCCACACTCCACACAACGAGAGGACACTTATACAAAATATTTTCTTCCTCTGAGGCTTGGGGATTAAGCACGAGGCTTCAGCAGTGGCAAAACAGAAGGCTGCATAAGTACTTCAAAAAATTTTTTCTTTAATTCCGCCATCACTTTCAGCAACTATATACTAAAAGTTTCTTTAAAAATATGGGGTGCAACTAATATATAATTAGTTAGATACCAAGTAAAAAATCATAATACTTCTACAAATGGACCTACAGTTGGCTCAGTGTTCAGACTCTGGCATCTCACTTAATGGGTCCCTAGTTTGATCCGTAGCACCAGTGGAAAAGAAATTTCCAGCTGGGGATTCTCAGATTTTCTTGCAAAAAATCACTGCAAATTATCTTATTACTCACATGACGTTACGCAACGCTCATTGTTTACACTCTTCCGACACAGGGAGGTCAAGTTTACCTTTCCACGGAATCAATTTGATCGGAAGATGCCTGCCTACTGAACTAGACATTTTTCATTAGAAAAAATGTGTACAGTAATTTATGTCTGAGATAATTAAACATGAACTTTGCATGAAAATGCACTGAATACAATTTTTATGGAGGTAAAAAATTGGTCACTCTCAATTTTACAAGAGTATCAATTTCACAAAGCCAGTTCCCAGGAAACATGGTACTTAGTAAAAATTAGGGTTCTGCTGTAGGTCCAGCTGATATTATAACTTCTTGAGCATTTTGTTATTACTTCAAAGTTCCATTTCATCTTTTATTTAGTTTTAGTTTGTACTACAATACAATAGGCCCCATTAAAAAACATCTAGGGATACATGTAATGGGATATGTAACAGTTTTAAACTATGCAAAACTTCACCTACTTAAAAAAAAATAAAAATATTCTGATTGTTTATTAAAAATGTCAATTCAAAGTATGTGTTGCATGGTTTATAAGCGAATTTCAAAATTCTATTGCTTTCAAAAACAGCATAACTCCTGTCGAGTGGCACCGCAAATTTCACCTAACTCTACCAATTTTCATAGCACACTGGTGATGCAATAATTTATCTGCGTTCATAATCAACATAACTTTTCTGCCTTGCAATTAGCTTAACATGCTCAGTCTGGACCAAGGATGCTGTACAGGAGAAAGACACCATACATAGTTCACACGCCCACCACACCAAAAGCACTTATTGACGACACCATTTTGTGTAACAATTCACCGTGTTTTCATCATCTCTCAAGTCAAGTTACAATCTGTGGAATAGCTCTAGCACTGTGTGTTTTTGTAAACATTACATTATACAAATTTTTTCTTATCATTCAGAGAGAGAAAGTTGGAACTTGTGATGTTTGTACAGAATCATGACAATGTGTTTAACATGAATATTTTTATAATATACCTGAAGTCATAACACAAAAATTTGTTAAAGTGAAACAAAACCCCATTGTGTTGCATTGGCTTTTGCCGGGAGCAAAACTGTTGTTTGTTATAACAAAATGTTTATTCAAACGACATTCATTGAAGAGGTGCTCTAGTGTACTTATTCCTTCATCGCAGAGCATACATCTGCCAAGGTCACACCGGTACAGACAATAATGCCACATCACAAAGTTTTATACAATCAAAAAATTCTGGCTTCCCAATTCTAGAGTTATTTTCAAAGACAATAAAGACATCTGAAATTCATGCAGTTTACTGACTGGGCAAAAAATAACTTTTGGGTTGTTGAATATTATTAAACATATTCTTATTTAAATTTGGATATGCTCATTAGCAAAAGTTGGATAATTCAAAATTATGTAATTCAAAGTTTATATCTGTTGGCTTTATGCACAGATCAACAAGATATTTTGCTGTATCATGCAACTTGTAAAACTGAAGTTAGAAAAACATACCTTAGTACTAATATAGGACAGCTTTGGCGTTTTCCTGGACTTGAAAAACCGCTTTGCTAATCCCTGCAGTACTGTGACTTCAGTGGCTGGAAACAGACCCTTTTTGTATGTTTGGCCTGGGAAGTTCGGACTCACAAAATTAATAGCTGATGGTGTGTTAAGGGCTGCCCAGAAAAGACATAACCAGATGATTTTAAATAAACAGAATTGCAAACGATAGAAAATGTTTTGAATTAAAAAACTTATGTGACTGATATTTATTTGCACTAACTATAAGATAAAAAGTCCTGTTCCATATTTAAATAATTAAGACAACAAATATTAAAAAAAAAGACAGAAAAACAAATATAGGGCAGTACTTGCCAGGGGTGGGGGGAGACACACACACGATAGCGCAAGTAGGACAAAATCATTTTCCATGATAATGCGCGGTCGTGATGTTTTGCTGTCTGGACCAGCTTTATCAGGCGGCGAGTGGTGGGACACTGCAGTCTGTTGAGCAGTAGAAAATATTGTAGGTGGTCAATATGGGAAAATTAGCGATTTTACTGTAGGCACAGACTGAGACACGCTACTACAGCGCTCTCTGCGGCGTGAGTTGAATGATACCTGTGGAATTCAAATTTATGTGTCATGTTACGGGTGATTAAGATCCTGTCTGTCTCTCAGAGTACGAGAATCTGCGGCTATATTGATGGAAATTCCAATCTACCGTATTTTTTTGTAAAGTAGTGTTTAAATAAACTTCTTTTAGAGTACACATATCTAATAAGTACGAAACTCTAGCATTGAACAAAATAAAGAAATAATCACAAGTGGTATGTCCAGATCTTTAAAGATGTGCCGGTATGGCGTCATTTTGATAGTTAAACACAACATATTAATTTTACATGTCGTATCGGAGGTGTAAGTGACTGCATTTATGCTACAACACACTTGCATTAAAATGTACACACATACATATATATTGTTTTTGTAAGGTTAAGGTGCATAATTAAGAGATGAGTCACAAGTCTAGTTACCAATGTCATATTTTTTCGCATGTGGTTTTCTTACAATTATATACTGCGATACTGTCAGTAGGACATCTGTCATATGGCTGCCTAGAAGAGGTATAATATGTACTAAGGTAGAATAATCACACTACCACTTTAAAGGTTGTGATTCTTTACTAACGCAGCCATATTTTGTTTGTCATGTGCACGAGGCATGCAACTGATCAATTTTTCCAGTGACTTGAAAAAACGAAAACTGCCCTACAAGTTTCCTGAATTCAAAAATTGCTCGTTGACTGCTGTTCACCTATTTGAAAGGTAGACCCACCAAAACATTAATATGATATTTGTATTGCAGGGCATATTTCAGGTAACACAGGAACTTCCACTAGTATGATCTATTAACGTAAGTGGCGACACTTGACCCCACGACGATCCATTTGCAAGTGGTTTAGCAGAAAGTTGCAGCTGGAATACCATTACAAGGGGTTAACCTAGGGATTAAATTTCAAGACTGTTCACATGGTAAACTTATGCAAAATTCTCTCTACTAAAAAGTTTCATAGAACATCTATTTCCTCTATCTGCAAAAGCATATTTATGAACTTTATTAATTCCATGCCGTATTAAGGAACAATACATATAACAGTAGAACCCATATTTTACACTTTTCTAAGGACAAATGAACATTTGTGTCAACCAGGGGACATGTAAATGGAGGACAACTGATTTTATCATTTCAGTTTATAAAGTTACGATTAGTGTATATTATTGATACTTATTATGCAGGTTTAATTTTTCTGAGCTAAACAACAACAATTTGAAAGGACTTGGAAACATTAAGTCAATTTTTAATATTAATGTCCTTCTAAAATTTAACGGTAGTAGAGTTTTTGAGGATAGATGCCTCAACTCTTTCAGCATTTGTAATCAATAGCACTGTTAGCCTGTTTAATTAAATTTTCACACTTAAACTTTTTTTATTTAGAATTTAACTGCATTATAATCCATTATTACCTACATTTTAACTACCATTCAGTCTAATCCTGCGACATATCTGGCAAGTTTTTATCAGTGCCAAATAATTTCACAGCAGAGACATGCTTTTGGTGCAACTGTGTCGTATACAAACACTGCAGCATTTCAGAAAAAGTTTCAGAACCCAAATGTATTACAATTTGTAGTGCTAATAAGTTTTGCATGAATGGAAAAACCTGTTGTGTTTTTACTACAGCAATTTTAAACATTATATACATACAACAGCTGCAGCACAGTTTACAGTATGGGCGAATAAACATGCACTTGGACATGAGTATCCATAAAAACTGTACTGGTCTTTCTTTCGCAATATATTCAAAGACAAATAATATCCTTCTTGTTAACATTAACCCACTAACGAATCAACTCCAAAGTATTTTACACAAATTTAATCTCAATATAAAACTATGCCTTGGTTAATACTGAGGCCGCTCTAGCTAACAGGGACCACTTTTGCCACTAGAGGAAGAATTTGCATTTTGTGAAGATTAAATTTGTCTTCGCATACTAAGAATTCTCTGGTACTTAACTGTCCTCCATTCTGTTAAAATTACATACCATAATACAAGACGACAACTCTAAAATTTATTGGTACAAAAAGAAAACATTTTTGTGGCAGCTGTGACAGTACGAAGCCTCAGAAAAGCAATGCATCGTACCACCAGGATTTGCAAACACATGGAAGTGGATGGTCTTGCGGACAGACTTGTGTTCACTCACAAAGCCACCTTTCACTTTAAGTGAAGAAAGTTTGTCCAGGCCCTAGAGAAAATTCGTTTCGAGAAATTTTATAAAAAATCATGTGTATATTGAGATTTTTGGATGCGAAAAGTGAATTTTGTTTGCATTAGGCCAAAAAAGATAAGTCTATTGGCAGACACTAGTGCTTGGACTGAAATGCCAAAAGAACGTAAGCATTGTCGAGCATAAATATTTAAATGTGTATGTAGCCTAGCACGCTTTATCCATCACTGTTTCCGGATGCTTCTGCTAGAAGCGCTGTAACTTAGTTCCAGTTGCTAACATTGCAGTTGCCATTCTATGCTCTGTACACTGGTCTCGAACTTAACTATTGTCTGGAGCTGCATTCCACGAAAAAGAGTGGCAAGTGGTGGAGAAAATTGTGGGTTGTATGAGCAGTTAAAAGATGGGAGGTAGTAAAGGATAAAAAGAGACAGATATAATGTGCCAAAGGGAAAGGGGTGTATTTTACTCTCACCCAACGGGTGACGTGGAAAAAAAAAAGAGTGGGTACAGGCGTTGGGTTCTTCTTCTGCAGTCTTTCTTCCTTTGGCAGTGTTTACATTTTAAATTATTACAAAGGATGCAGCCATTCTTGGAAATAAAAGTTTCTGCGATTAAACAGCGAGATCCGATTTAGAAGCTGTTTCATTCATATCGTCCGGGCAGATTTAATGTGCGTTTATTATCAGTCTTGGTTGCGTGCATTTAGTGATGAGGAATGGCAAACAAAATGTTTTTCTTAGTTGTGCCTGTGATTATCGACTGTTGTAATTTTAATAACTGTTACATGAATGATGGTCACGTGGAAAAGGGCGCTGTCAGATATACTACATTGTATATCACTGTCAACTTGTGAGGTGAAATGAGCTTAACCGATATTTTTGAGTATCTGTGACAACTATTACTGTGAGAGACAAATATCTGTGGCTCATATCTGTAATTTTGTAAAAGTAACAAAGTTTNGAAAAGGGCGCTGTCAGATATACTACATTGTATATCACTGTCAACTTGTGAGGTGAAATGAGCTTAACCGATATTTTCGAGTATCTGTGACAACTATTACTGTGAGAGACAAATATCTGTGGCTCATATCTGTAATTTTGTAAAAGTAACAAAGTTTAAAAAAAAAATGCACAAATCGCATACCTGCCAACTTTAGGAAATCATAATTAGGAAGATTTTGTAAACACAATGAAATTATTAAATTTTTTGAATAAAAATTACACTAAATAATGCAGGCTTACCATACATACTGCAGCTTAACATGAAAAAGGCCCATTACGCTATACTACACTAATAACATAACTAAAAAAACATAATATGTTAATATTTTATTACCTTTCCACTTTCAGTGGAATGTGAGACGAAGATGTAACTAGCGCCCGTAGCTTTCTCCAAGACATCTGCATTGCGTTGTTAGCTTAATTGGTTAAATCTGCACTAAAATAATGAACTTAAACTATCTTCCTACTTAAGTTAGAGCACTATGGAGTCATACAACTATTATCTATTTTTGCTATGTTGTTGTATTCTGCTGTTTATGTTGTTATGGTTTGTGTTTTATAAGAAATCGGGCCTTACTTTCCGAATAACCCTCGTACTATGATATTTGCTCAGTAAGCCATGGTACACCAAGGATGGTATCTTCCCTAATGTCCAGGGTAACAACTGCTGTGGTTATAGTTTCTAGGTCTTACATACGAACCGTCGTCACTGGCTTGCCCTAGTGCGGTGCTGGTTTGCGGCTAAACTAATTACATGATCGGCTGGAGTGATATATGTAGGTTATATGTAATGGAAACTAAATACTGTATGTTCCAGCATATCACTGGAGTTGGCAAATAACATAACTTCTGTGAATGACAGCAGTCACAGCCCCTTGGTGATTAGGATCATTACAACTACAGCTACTCATCACTACCTGCGCACACTTCCAAGCAGTTTTCATGAACAACCTGGACGATTCACATGTCTATACCTTGCTTGAGTTCTCACTACATACATTCCTGTGTCAAGACTGCTTGGTTCCAACTAACACAGCAAGAGTCAGAAAAGGATACAGATCACATTCTCAAGGATTGTCTGGGGCATCTGCTTCAGCTCTGAAGTTTCTGGCAGTTCATACTCTGTGGAAAGTAACAAGCATATTGCTCAACAGGGTCATTACACCAAATCTCAAATATAAACAGTGTAAAAAGAATGTACTGTACATTTATAACCAAATTAAATTACCTCCCTTATTTGCCATTAAAACATCTGGAAAAAAACTACTAAACATTTTTTCAACTTCACAAAAATAGGATTTTTTTTCCAATAGCAAAAAACTCTCAGCATCATCATAGAAAAGTCTTAAAATAATTTACAAACTACACAATCTTAAGGGTACTGTGAACATAACATTTAAATTAATATGAAAAATGGAGAAAAACAGAAAAATTTGTTATTTATAATTATGACGAAACAATTTACTGATGTAATCAATTGTATAAAATATTACTTTCCTCTATATGCTGTATATAGAATAGGCAAGTAATTTTTGATAAGATATTGAAATGCAAGGATAGCAGAATCTTCTGTTGAAAAAAGCATCTAAGCAGAAGAAAGAATTATCAATCAGATTTCATGGTTATCTCTTTGGCTCCTAAAATATGACAAGAAATTTTCACAGCGTAAAGACTGGTGTCTCTTCTGAGTTTTCATAAACTAATAGTAGAAATACAAAAATTAATAACTGCAATTGCACATCTACACAAATATTTAGACAGTTTTACATGCACGCGCACGCACACTCTCTGTGCATGTGTGTGTGCGCATGTGCAATTTTAAGACAAATTTTCAAAACTCAACACAGAATTTAAGGACACAGACAGTATTAAATGGTGTATTGAAGAAAAATGTTTATTTGGTTGTATTTTTTTGAGATGTACTATAATGCAGTACGTATTGTTAAAGTTTTGAACGTGGTAGTTGTGTGCGCATTAGCTGCAGAGAGAGAGAGAGAGAGAGAGAGAGAGAAAAGAGAGAGAATGAGAGAAAGAGAGACACACCAGTTTTCCCTCTCNGAGGACACAAGGTCACCACGCTGGTTTCTAGGTAACCAATTCCCCTCTCGTGAGGCGTGTAAGGGGCGGTAGCAAGCCAGACTCGCACATCGCACCACGCTGCAGACATGTTGGGAAGACAGACAACGTGCCACAGAAAAGTGATAAACGGCAGCGCACGTGACGTATTTCACATCCAGTTACTAGACGCTTGCGTAAACGACCAGCTTAAAAACGATTGTTGCGGGAAATCTTAGGTGACAGGCCTGAAATCCATTTTGATTGACGCAACATCTGACAAACGATACAAGTGGTAAGCTTTATCATTATTTATACAGGAGTTTGGCTGGGACCACTGGAAATTAACTGTGGGTACAGTTTATCGGTACATACATTTTCGGTACGAGCGTTGACTGTATACGTATTGTGTCCGCACTGATAAAGAGTAATTTTAATACTCTGCCACCAAATTAAAAAATTATTTACACATCGTAGATGCAGTGGAACAAAATCATTGTCAAGAGCTTTAAGAAGACCGGCATCTCTTCGGCACTCAAAGGCAGCGAGGACGACGTTCTGTGGCAAGAGCGCGATGGCGAGCCGAGCAAAGCAGAGGACACAGATGACGAATCTGATTCAGACAATGCAGATGCTGAGCAAACATAGTTAGCAGTCACCTCAGCGACATTTTGCAACTCAAATATTTATGTTGGGTTTTGTTGTGCGTGTGATAAGAATATTTCAAATAAGTTTTTTTTCTTCTGTGTACATACTTCCCTTAAAGAGTATTGTGCTGGAAATCAACGTACTTAAAGTAGGCATGAAAGTACATACTTTTGTTTTTTGTTTTGTAACAATTATTTAAAAATTTCACCCTCAAGTTTCTTTCCATGTATAACGCCCGCACTAAATATTTCTGGGGTTGAAATTGGTGTAATTAGCATGGGGATTGTTAGAGTAAATATGGTAACTATCACCACCAATAATATTTTCATTTCCGTTGTGCTGGGACTACACGTTAAATATTCAACAATGCTTACGGGAAAAGCAAAGACACTTCAAGTGGCAACAAGATTCCTTAATATATTTTAACATCAATGTTTATTTATCTACTTGTGCAGATACTGAGTCTATACCAGACATACAGAAGTACAATCTGTACACCAATCTCCTCTATTGAATAAAACTTATCAATGCCAATGTTTTTTCTTCATTTTTGGAATTCTAACCATACAAAAAGTTTGTTATAAAAATAATAATGTATTGTTAGAAAACACAATCTTTGAAAATCCTATTTGTGATTAAAGACAAGATTAAAGACAAAAATTTCTTGGTAAGGCCCAAGAAATACGTACTGGCAATAAGCTCTGGAAACCTGGGGTGCGTACGCAGGAAACATTTTATCTTGGACTCCTTGTCAGGAGACGGGGCTAAACCATTAAAGTTAATCCATTCCAAAGCATACTTCTTCAAGTAGTCGTATTCTGCGCCCTTGCGTTCATCAGATACACTCACATTATTCAGCACCTGCAACACACACATAACCCTGCATATACAACCCTAATTTTTAGCAGTTCCTGTTACTGGATACTCTTGTTTCCAGAAAAATTATTTTTGTGACACTCTTTATGTAACCCTAGTTTTTCTTCACAAATCTGAACTCAGTTATATGTAGTCCTCAGACCTGTGTGTGAGACAACACCTTCTCTCATACACGCCTACTGATGTACAAGAGACACGATATACTACTATTCCTACATGTCGAGCACAATACCCTTGAAAATTCACTGCTTTGCAGACAGTATCTTCGCTATTCACAGAACATTGGAGACAGACCACAAATGTAACACTAAAGTTACACAAAGTTACAGGTAATTTTTCTCCACCAAGAACAGGTTTTTCCACATACTTCTAAGTTATTAAGTGTGCACAATATTGCATAAACAACTGCTAAAATATCCACAATATCTCCAATAGTTCTGGGAAAATTTTAAAGTTTAGTTTTGTGTGGTTATTTTAAAAATGTTATAATAAAAACAAACATTTGATAAGCACTCAAATACCTGTGAACAAAATTTCTTATTTTATTAGAATTTCAGCAAACAGTTTTCTTAGCAAAAGCAAAGAAATGGAAGTTCTGATTTTTAGTTATAGTTTTGGCATATTGTTTTCACTTATGAAACAGAGTAGATGTAATCAAATAAATTACCTACTTTCCAGAAAATTACTACGGCACATGCATAGAGGACACAATAGTTTTATAGCAAGCAGCATGATCAAATTTCAATACATTCAGTCCCAACTGAACTTGTGTATCCGAAAGTTATTTCATAATTTGCTCATCTCTGGTAACTGGTTACCAATAAAGTTTTTATACTAAATGCAGCCCGTTTCACAAGTTGTTGCTAAGGTCGTTCTTAGAGGAGGATGCTTGCCTGCTTCCTACAGTCAAGCATGGGGGAGGTTCCGTTATGATTTTGGCGGCTATATCGTGGTATTCAGCTGGTCCTCTCGTTCACATCACTGGCCGGATTACTGCGAATGAATATCTCGACATCCTCAATGATGAAGTTCTTACTGTGACTAGCATATTGCTGCCAAACACTGCCATATGCCAAGATGATAATGCGCCCATACGCACAGCCGAAAAGGTTCAGTCTTGGTTTGAGGAGCTAGACCTCAACATAATTGAACCGTTATGGGTAGTTTTAGAGCAGAGAGTGAGGAGCAGATTTCCATCTCCAACATCATTGAAGCAATTGACGGATGTTTTGGTACAAGAATGGGACAACATTCCATTGGAAACTATTCAGACACTCTACGAATCTATTCTGTGAAGAATTGCAGCTGTTCTAAAAGCAAATGGTGGCCCAACCCCTTATTAATAAATAAATATTGTGTATATGTCAGGTGTTCATATTTATCCCTCTGCCTCAGCTGAGCATTTGGGTTACAGTGTAGTGCTGCTTCTCTCGACACCACTAGTGTCGGAAGCAGGGAACGTCGTCGTTCTCTTGCCACAGGCCTGGTTCCCAGAGATAGTGCCACTTCTCTGGGGCCCTCCGGCAAAGCAAAGGTGGAGCGAACGCTTTCCCCTGGAGTGCAGTTTGAACCCTGAACATTGGCATTAGAGGGAGATTACAGCTCTACGGGGGACCTGCCTCACCCCCTGAATACTCTTTAGTCCATACCTGAGACTGCAGTTTCACCTTACCTCATGTCACACCAACACCAACATACTGGAAGAAACAAGGCAAGAAAGATCACAGCAGTCCAGACCAGGCATTCTGAAGGGCCCGACCCTGCCTACCTAGACTGAGCTATGAGAAGGAGCAGCATGCCTCCAAGCCAACATAGCTTCTCCTCCCGAAGGTTGGCAGTTGGCACCCAAGAGGAACATCCCACATCACCCTGGGGTACATTCCCAGCTTTCCCCCATCTGTCGCACCATTTCCACCCCTGCCACCCACACCTCCAAAACCCATCCACTGCCAACCTTTTCAACTCCACTACCATTTCCCAAAAGATTGCATTCAATTACTGCACTTCTGCCCAGGAAGTTCCTGTGCCAACCTTTGCCGATTACACCTGTCTGGGCTACCATGTGGCCAACATATAAACCAGCTCCTCATCTGCCGGAGAGACAAATTATAAAGCTTCCAGCCAAAGTCCAGGTGCAGTAGAGACCCCAGTCCAGGAGCACACCAAGCTTCCCAACTCCAAGGCGTGGAGGTTGGCACCACTGTTGGCCATTAGGTGATGCAGCAATATATTTGATTGTATAAGAAAACACTAGCTCTGAAAAATTTGAAGGTGAAATTCTTTGGGAGCCATGCAGTTCTCAACAATTCCTCCCACAGTGTTCAAAAGTCAAGTTCAGAAACCATCACAATTATAACCAGTATGGAAATTCATACACGCTTTACTTAAATAATTACTGACACTGTGAGTTTGTTTTAAGTTTCTCTCTTTCATGCTACTCTCACTCTTCTGTTGGCAACACAAAATTTAAACATATAGAGCAAAAAATAAATTTTAATAATTAGCATTTTCTTGAATTATTTTACAAATAAGAACATTAAATAAGTTACACTACTAGTCTGTCATTAATTTTGCATGTTATTGAACTAACTANACTAGTCTGTCATTAATTTTGCATGTTATTGAACTAACTATGCCACACAAAAAGCGAAAACCTGCAAAGCTACAACTTGTGTAACAAATTCTTGTTTCTTCAAAATTACATAGCACATTTGTACACTATACCTTCAAACTGGTTATCCTGGCGATGATAATCTGGCGCGTATTCGCAACGCTTTCTAGTTGAAGAACTGGGTTGTTTCGAATNGAGCAAAAAATAAATTTTAATAATTAGCATTTTCTTGAATTATTTTACAAATAAGAACATTAAATAAGTTACACTAGTCTGTCATTAATTTTGCACGTTATTGAACTAACTATGCCACACAAAAAGCGAAAACTTGCAAAGCTACAACTTGTGTAACAAATTCTTGTTTCTTCAAAATTACATAGCACATTTGTATACTATACCTTCAGACTGGTTATCCTGGCGATGATAATCTGGCGCGTATTCGCAACGCTTTCTAGTTGAAGAACTGGGTTGTTTCGAATCNACTGGTTATCCTGGCGATGATAATCTGGCGCGTATTCGCAACGCTTTCTAGTTGAAGAACTGGGTTGTTTCGAATCCGCAGGTCCTCAAGTGACTTCAACTTGTTGAGCTCACTAATACTCCCCCACTGTTGGAAACACATTCTATCAATACACAGAACTATGCAGAATCACCTAACCATGAAAAATTATATATGTACAGCATTGTCAAAAAATGTACAAACATAATAAATATTTTGGTTTAAAATTCACTTCAGCCATTTGATTACAACTGCATTGTTTCTGTAATTGGTAAAGTAATGATAAAATGCTACATGAATACACAAAGTGCACACACACGTCACAAAGCAATGTTAAAAAATTCATTCATTCAACTTGCATATGCAACATAAATCGTACTATCCTGACATCTTTTGGTAGTGTGTGTACTACTTTCCAACATGTTTCGCATGTTATACAGTCAGGTACAGTGCTTCTTTAGAAGTCATACTCCTTTTGCCTTAAAGAAATGTGAATGACTCAACTGAAACTTAGCTCAGGAGAAGTGTAAATACAGAGCCTACGATACAAGTATTACTGAACTGTTGATAACACTGAGTACTTGAATTCCTGTCCTTTTATATATTTTTGGTGGCCTAGCAGCGTACTTGGAACCCTCCCTTTGGCTCATATCGCACACACAGGTTACACATGAGGGAGGACACCTGCTTCTATGAAAAAGAGAGAGAGAAATAGAGTGAATCACCGATACAAACGTCTGGGAGAGAGAGTCCGGCCACCTTCTGATAGGATGCCCGACCTTTGACTCGTGTGGCTCCGACTAACGAAAAGGGGGGAGGGGGCTTGACGCACCACGGACAACATCTTTATCCTGATCTAGCCTTGCCATAGCCACAACCCCTCCCAAGATGAGCGTTACGCCATACATGCCACTGGCTGTGAAACCAGGGTTTGCCCTGGGCCGGCCACCACCGCCTGCCAGTTTACAACCTGCATCATGCCAAAGCATGATGCATGCGTCTGCCCTTCCGGCTGCAGAGGGAAATGCAGCCCAGCCTTCGGCTATCTCCGCCTCTCTCTATGCCTCCCTGCTCCCGCCCTGTGCTTTGAGCGTAAATTGGACCAGTGGTTCCCAATTCGCGACTGACTCGCACAGCTCCCGCTGCAGAACGTAACTCTGTCCAGACACAACCACACGTCTCTTTAGCTTCACTTCTTCTGCATACAAGTCTGAGTACCGACAGCCCGGAGTTACCCTCGCCCCCTACGCAATCGCATCTTCCGATACTGACCAGTATCCTAGTATCCCTTGTTGGCAACTCAGGTTCAGCCCTTCAGGCCCTAATGAGGGTACAGGCTGGATATGTGTGTTTCATTGTTTCTGCAAAAGACAGACTTATACTGAATTGGCTGTATTTGTCACTAACAGTATGCTATCTTCGCACCCTGTTTACCGATGCCTCCCACTTCGACCTAGCGGTCCACCAACTCTCTTCCATGCGTAGGCAAGTGCCGCCAGTCCTCTTTCTGTCACCCTTCAGGCATTACCAAAGGGAGGTCAGACTTTGTATGTTAATTGGATGCTATGAGGACGTCCCACCTTGCTGAGTAACATGGGAGCGGTGCTGTTAAGTGCTTAGGGTCTGCCGGCAACACTCCGCCCAGCCAACGTACCAGCAGGAGGCCATTCAATAGTAGGCATCCCATTGAGATGTGGAACACGAACCTTCCAAGGGGACTCGGAGCAGCCGATGACATCCCACCCTCTCCGATAACCAAGGAATGGGGACCTGTCCCCACGTGGGTACTGCACCATTAGGAAAGTCACTGCTCTCCGAGAGGCCATCCAGGCCCTTCTTCAAACTTAGGGACCGACCGCTCCGCATTTCCAATGTTCGTAACAGGCCGTGCTCACCCCTACTGAACACCCACTGCCACATCTCTCTAAACTATTTCCTGACTACGTGCCTCGCCATTGGGCTGGGTGTGATAAAGCAGCCAAACAGGCGCTGCCCCTTCTTGGAAGCCTGGTGGAAACAGAGTATAGCACCAGCAGGGCTTATACTTGGAAGAGGGAAGTTGCAACTTGCCAGAGGGGAACAACTACAGGCTCGACCAGCGAGAGCAGACACACCTTCTTCAGACTGCTGTGTCACATTCCTCGCACCATCTCCCCGCTGCCCCCTACCTCCTATGACACCCAAGAAGACAGTAGTCAATGACCAGCACTCATTTGTAGGGAAGGTGGTAAGAAGCCTGGAATCCCAACTCACCAAACACAGAACTATGCTCCCACCAGTGCTCCTCCCCGGGCCCAGAAGACTGTAATAGAGTTGCCCAAAGCTTAAACTCCTGCTCCCGACAAAAACCCTGTTAAGACAATGTCGCCACCTGCTTCCCAGCCATTTGAGGGGGGAGGGGGAGGAGCCTTCCATCGCCACTGACTACACTCCACACTACCAACTAGGTGAGGCGTCATTACAATATAAAAGGGATTTTGTACTGCCCCAAAGTAGGTATAGAAGATAGGTCAGGATCCACCTCTCACATAAATATGGTGAATTTTTGTATTTTTTCTTTTTTAATTTTAGTAATATTTTTATCTTGCCGTTAATTGTTTTGGCTTAATTTAATGATGTTTCCATAGAAGTACAGGATAAGTATAAAAGAATACCCCAACTTTGAAGGTCTATAATATCAAAACCAAACAACCTACAACTTTGGTTGACCACTCAAATGAACCATGAAACCATGAAGTCTGTTTACCACATCTTCATAAACATTCAATGTGACCACCACGAGCGCCCTGAACGACATCTATGCGATAATCAAACATGTTCCACACTCTTGTTAGCATGTCCGGTGTTACGGTTTGGATGGCGTCCATAATTCTCATTTTGAAATTGTCAATGTTAGCCAGCAATGGTGGACGAAACACTTGATCCTTTATGTAACCCCTTAGAAAAAAAAATTGCATGGGTTAAGATCCGGGCTTCTTCGGGGCCAGTGATGAAGAGCCTGGTCACCAGCTGCTCCTTGACCAATCCAGCGTTGCGGCAACGTCTCGTTCAGGTNTGAAGAGCCTGGTCACCAGCTGCTCCTTGACCAATCCAGCGTTGCGGCAACGTCTCGTTCAGGTATCCGCAAACAGGTAGGTGCCCGACGGGGTGGTGCACCCACGCCACCGACAGACGCTCCCAGTGTCATCTCTCGGTACATAAAGGAAACATCAGACCGTCCCCTTCACATTGACGTGTCAAATGCGAGCTCGCGAGGGGGTACCCTCACCACCTCAAACAGAGATAGCAGGCCATTCTGCGGCGGTGCAGGGACCTTTATTCTCCTGGCCCGGGGGTATGTCTGGTTCCTTCGGCCATCGAGCGATTCCGGTGGGGTGGCTCCCTCCCTTCGTAGACGGCGCTGCACTGACTGCGATCTCTCAGGGGAGGCTGGAAACAGGGTTTTCCTCGTATGCAGGTGGTATCCGCTGCTCGAACTTAGGGGCAACTTCACTGACGTCGACTGATCTCCCTTCTCACGAGATTGTGTTTGGCGGGGGCAATTTATATTACTCTCTTTCTCGAGGAGCATTCCACTCTCCAGGCGTCCATCTTGTTAATAGAGGCAGAATGCTGGCCTGGGTGGCTGCCATTCAGGGTTCGTATCTCTTCTGGGGCACATGACGCGCACATGATGATACACAGTTGCAGCAAAAAAGAAATACTGAAACTACGCGTGACACATCAAATTAGTAATAGAGATTCCCTAAGTGCAATTAGTTTTTCTATCTACTAATTTTGCTGAAGCCTTTCCCTACCAACATGGGAACCACTGCGAAGCCTGCAAGGCCGAGGCAATACACCAGAGGTCACTTGCTGACCTGACTGGACACAGTTATCGAGAGATCAAGCTCGACTAGCCCGACACCATGTGGAAGCACCACAGAGAGCTCCACTTCCAGGATTCTGTGGCCCCGTAGTCAAAGTCCCTGGCACACGTCATCCTTGGGTAGAGCCTCACCCTCCACTGGTAAGTCAGCCACTGCAGTTACAAATGCTTGTCTGAAATTCTAAATCTTCATTAGCATTACTTACCTCTTGAATGTTATTCTCGCTAATATTGAGCCGGAATAGGGATGGAAACAGATCAGTTTTCACTTCTCCTGGAAATTGTATCTCGCCAACTCCAGTTGCACAGACATTCAAATCTTTCAAACTATAAAAGATAGAAAAAAAAAAAAATCACCACAACCATTCTATTTATATACTTAACATGCATACAAAACACACATTAACTAAAGACAAGACAAAACTGAGATGGTTATACTCATGTTACCAAAATACATGCTACTCCATAGAAAACAATTTATGTTCCCGATGTTTATTCTGATATACAGCTTGCTCAGTGGTTGCGGATCAGGGTGTCTCTACATGNATCACCACAACCATTCTATTTATATACTTAACATGCATACAAAACACACATTAACTAAAGACAAGACAAAACTGAGATGGTTATACTCATGTTACCAAAATACATGCTACTCCATACAAAACAATTTATGTTCCCGATGTTTATTCTGATATACAGCTTGCTCAGTGGTTGCGGATCAGGGTGTCTCTACATGCACAGGTATGCGGTGATGACGGTACTCGCGCTGCACTGTGGAATGGAGGATAGATGCCTGGGATGGCGTGCTGTCCTGCCACATATTAATTTTCTTCTACAGTGGATGGATTTGGGAGGTGGAGATCGCAAAACAGCCCAGAAGCTACCACTGGTCAACTAACTTCTTTTCCCATCTAGATCCATTTGTGCCCTTATCCAAACCAACGGCCACAGTGGCTGGGCACAACTGCACAGGTCCTTATGGCAGAGCAAAACCACTGATGCAGAATGCACTGGTCATCCCCACCACCTCCC
The DNA here is from genome assembly GCA_002778355.1 of Clitarchus hookeri. Classification (NCBI taxonomy): domain Eukaryota; kingdom Metazoa; phylum Arthropoda; class Insecta; order Phasmatodea; family Phasmatidae; genus Clitarchus; species Clitarchus hookeri. Next base: position 584,517 of record NQII01000920.1, on the reverse strand, counting down.
ACCAGGTTGGGCATAGCACTGATCACCTTAACTGTGCCCCTACTAAGGACAAATGTCAACCACAGTACAGCTAGTTGGAGGCAGGTTTCGTAATGGGAGACTGTCGCTAACCAACTCCTACAGCTGCTGCGAAATGTGCATACCTCACACCTTAAAGACGTTCAGAATATCATTCAGGCTCTGCTAGCAAAGAACTTCTATAAGCTCAGAACATTTAACCAAAGTTCATGTTCACACTTCTAGAATTCAACCTCGGCGACACACATTGACAGAGGCCACAGTTAGCTGCATTGCTGATCACAGTGGTGGCAGGTTCTCAGGGTGACCAGCAAGACCGCAAATAGAATTTCCCATACATTTTCTGCAGTTTCCTTAGCATTCTCATATGCAAAATAAAAAAAAATAAAATTAGAATTAAAGTTATGTGGTTTACCTGTGAACGTTTCTATTGCACTTAAAATGTTTCACAATACAGTGGCATGATGCAACGCGACACTCCCGTCGCAGATGAAGGCCACCTCAGACAGTGCTGCCATATATTAGAGAATAATTTACCAGCAAAGAGTTTGCAATTTTAGACCATACCTAGAGAAGAACAGGAATTAAAATTTAACACAAAAAACACTAAAAATATAAGAGAGAATAAATGTAAACACTTTGTGAATAGATTAATGTTTACAAACATCTAAACTAATTTACGTTTATTTTCATTGTAGTATAAACTAAATGTAACAAGAGTTTTCCTTGTGTTACATACTGTGTTTGCTGTTTCATCCTTTAAATACAAAACTAAATATTCAATGATTATTTTTCTTAGTCATTGTCCGATGCCAACTAAAACAACGTCTAAGTTCCTTTTCATCCATATGTCTACAATTTGTGAGATATCTAAAGTATTTTTTTCATTACGAACGTTACCAATAAACACACTCACTATTCACTGAGCATGGTTTCCCTTCATTTTCAAAACTGTTTTGCCTAAACTTCATTTTTCTGTGCCATGCCTATTAGCCATTTTTAAGCTTTAAATTTAGCTTCACTTAAGCAACTACATACATCTAAGCCATGAAAATCTTATAACCAATAAGATAACCATCCTTAGAATTGTATAGCTTCATTTGCACTTTTCATGACCTAGGACTACGTAATTGTCAAGGACGTTTTCTTTAAAACAATTGCATAATGTGTTCTTGTAATGAATCCTTTACGCCTACAGGCTATCTATCTACTCAATATAATTTACTTGCATTGTATTCTTACCTAGTTTACCGCTCTGAGCCCACTACTTATTTGTTATGAGTATGTTTGTTTTTGCTGTTTATAGAATCCTTGTTTTTCCAGGCATGTGGGCCAAGTATAGCAGAGATTTTGAATCTCAAGAGAGACTTTTGAACATTCTGGCACCACCCTAAATTTATATTGAATTGTGAAAAGCCATCTTTTCGTTCATGAAGCCTAACCTCATAATACAGAGAGAGTTACTCTCCAAGCCAGCCAAAATTACCAATGGACTCTTCCTAACAGTGGCTAAAACATATTTTACTTTTTCTGCTTTCATGTGGGTAACAAAGTGCCACAGATGAATTTGTGTATCCATAGCTAGTTTTTATGTACATTATGTTAATTCCCTTAGGACTGTAACCATTGTAAACTAATCATTCGTTATTTATTTAGATTGGCAGCAGTCTGTGAACTTTCAAACCTGAAGAATTGGGAGTTACACCATTTGTACACAACTACTTTGCCTTCAGCAGCTTGTAACACAGTACCGCACTCCAAGGTTAGAATGGATTTCCCTCTTATCCAAGAGTTGCCAGTAGTCTACCAATTTTTACCTGACATCCCATATCACTGTCGTGGAACAGAGTTGAGTGAATATGGAGACAGCAACCCATAGAGCTTATCATGTTCTTCACGACTACAAGACTGCCAGCCTGCATCACGCTGCAGAAGATGAGATCCTGAGCATCTGCTTCCAGCTGAAGAGGAAGGGGGAGGGGGAGGGAGAGCTTGACGCACCACTGGCAATCTTCGTGATCCCTTCTGAGCCTCCGCCTCAGCTGCACTGCCCCCAGGCTAAGCCATACCCATCGCCAGACTCCTCCATTGTAGGCCTGGAAGGTCGGCTGTCGCCTGGATGAATGCTGCATGCGTGTCTGTCTTAGTGGCCTGGTTGCATTCTGTCCCTTCGACCAGCCATCCGGGCAGTGGTATTCCAATTCAAATCCCGCTCGCACAGCAGGGAAACAAGCTCTCTCCTCCATTGCTCTCCCTCTCTCACTCGTACCCAGCAGAACAGGGATAGCACCGGCCCATAGGGGCCGCTTGTTTACGTCTGCCTGAGAGATCTACCTACTCATTGTGCTGTCTAACCACCATCACCCCGCCAATCCCACACGAGTCATAGACTTTTGTGGCATCAGGTTCCCCCCCTTCCCCCCTTTCAGGCATCCTGGGCACAGGTTGGGTTATATAGGGGATATTTTCAATAAATTCATATAAGCCATACCTTGGTCTTTTACCATTCCGTTCACCTGGTTCCTACCCAGTAATCCGCCACCCCCTCAAAATCCGAACGCCCTTCAGGCTTCCACTAACCAAATTGGAAAACTGCTCTCTACCTCAGTCTGGGCATCAGGTTGCCAGCAATAACGCCACTTCTCTGGACTCTCCAGAGAGTACGCATAGCGAGGCTTCTCGCCACCCCTAGAAGTACATGAACCCCCAGGTTGGAAACGTTATTCCGATTCAGCTGAGTGAATGGTCACCAGCGATAGCGTTGCTTCTCTGAGCATCACTGATTTGAGGAGTGGAGCTCATCTCTGTCAGGTGGAGGGATGCCTCCACTGGGGAATGAACCTATCCTCTCCACTGGGGAATGAACCTATCCTCAGCTACCGGCACCAGCTCTCTGGAAGGCTCGCCCTTCCCTGATAACACAAATTAGGCCACCCTGTCATACCTAGAGATCTTGCCTANAAGGCTCGCCCTTCCCTGATAACACAAATTAGGCCACCCTGTCATACCTAGAGATCTTGCCTAAGTTTGAGCATTTACCTTGCCATGTGCCTCACTATAGTGCTGGGAGGACAAAGAATGAGAGAATAAACACTGTTCAGATTCAACAATCTGTGGAACAAGGGGGCCAACTGTCAAACTGTCAACTCGCAGGAGTAAGCTGCTTGCTGTATGGACCAGAAACACCTCAGCCTCCACCTCCTGTCAGACGCAGTCCAGGACCAGCAGCTCCAGTTCAGAAGCTTCAGACTATCCACGATGCTTCAACATATCAAGGCCAGTATCGCACCTTGCCAGCGACCCCACATAAGTCCCGTCCAGAGCCCATCAGACCTACACCAGCTGTTGCTGCTATGCGTCAACTCACTCTCTCTCTCTGGGCGTCTGCAATTTGCTAAGCCTATTAGTACTGCGACCACATTCACCCCTACCTGCACTTCTACTCCCCCAGTTTCAATCGCTACACTTCCGCAAGCAGACAGACAAGTCGTTGAGATACTGTGGAGGGGCTCCAGCCACTAAAATTGCCCGTGAACAGCGCAACATTTCTCAAGCTTCGAGGAGGAAAAGGTTTGGCATCCATACCTACCCAGGTCGCACATGCTGCATACAAATACTGAGAACCACATAAATTACAGTGACCACAAAGTCCATTTTCAATTGCTTCTGCTGGGAAAGTCAGAGATTTTAATTAAAATGTATACATCTTTTTAGGGCTTTATTACAAAATATTTGGTAAAGTAATGCTTGAAATCTATTCAATATATACTTTCTCAACTCAAAATTTAAAAAAAAAATCATTATTGTCCAGTTGCCTACATATATTTACATTAATGTTTGATAATGGTCTTAAAATTTTGGTTACTTCCCTCCATTTATACAATATTTCATTTGTTCCTCGACAAGTGTAAAATAGGGGTTTTGTTATAATACTGAACTATCTTAATTTCTGCCTGTGTTATTTCTAACATTTCTACAGAAAACCTTTCTTTCAATATCTACTAGATTTTCTCTTACAAGAGGAACCACTAGATGCAGTACATTAGGCCCATGTCGCTAGCTTGAGCAGACAATCTGTGCTAATATTATTTAACAGACAGAAAGTATCACAGAACCACTACACAATTACTATACAAATTGCTTTATCAAATAAACTAGGGAATTTTAGTCACATTATACCACTGTGTGAAAACTACATCTATGAAATTCGAACCACACTTACGCCCTTATGTTACCTGGATATTGCTCCTAGTTTGTTTATTTCTTCCCAGTTCTCAATTAAATTCCCATCCAAGTCAAGAACTCTCAAATTGGTGAAAACATTTGATGGAGGAACCTCAAGCTTTGAGATATTGTTTTTTGGAACCTGAAACAAAAACGAACATGAGCAAATCAGTTACGAAAACCTTTTATTAATAAAATTTCTGCTAAATATCAATCCAGTGTGTATACCAGCTTATGAAACAAAGTACGTATTAGAGCTGCTTTTCTAGATTAAGTTCGAGCTTACAACGAGGTTTAATGTCATTTCTTTACTGCCGGCTGTTCTACAAACAAAACCTAAATTAATGTCCTTGTGGTGTTTTTCATGAACTGATGTACGTTGGCACGCCATTTTGGAGATTGGAAATGCTTGCTTGTTGATTTTTAACTTTAAGACTACTTTTACATTTCTGTCACTAAGTTGCAATCACATTATGCAGTATGGAACTGAACTCCTTTAACAAACTTTAGCTAGTGAATCCTAATCAACAAAAAGTAAAAAATATATACAACCTATGGCCAACATTTAAATCCAAAACTATGGTGCTTTAGTCACTCAAATGTGCTTATCCCACGGCAATGTAATTGCTTGTTGTACCAGCGTGTGATTGCAAATTCTTACGTATTTAGTTTTCCACAGTTGGGTTTCTTCTCGGATTCGCGAGTTGTCTCATTTTGTTTCAGAGTGTTTTAGGAATTATGAAATATAGGAAAGAAACAACAGGACGTAATAAACATTGCAAAAAATATCTAAAAGTTGATTCGACAAGATGACGTGAAGAAATGTGACTTGGCACAAACAACAGTTTTGCTTTTGAAGCTCTCGAAGTCGACTGTCTCAAAGTTAGTAGGCCAACACACCAAATTAATATTGTTTATAAAATGCAAGGAAATGATTTTTGTGAAGAGCAATTTCAAACACCTTTCACGATTCAGGCCCAAGTGTCTAATTCAGGCCTGATAGTGTTTCGACATATATTTGATGGAGATGGGAAAGTCTCAATTTCAGATCCTTGAGGCAAGCTTTATAAAAATAACATTAAGCAAAGCTAAGCCAAGCTGAGCAAAAATTATAAAAAATTACAAGCCCAGTCGAGTCTACGCTTTGTGGTATACATTAGGTCAAGTTCTCAATGTCATTCATTCTTCAATCCAGTCTAGAAAAAAATCATCTAAATAATAATAATTGCAGGTGTACCGTATAACAGTTGAAAGTAAATAGTTGCAGATATAAATGTGACCGCTAAAACCTCTGGCTAAGAAATATTTTGATAAAGGAAAACTATTTGCTCTTTCACACTGAGTCACTGACTTGCAAAGGCAGGGTATTATGAATTAAATACGGAAATCAGTTCAGGTTTTAATTTCCATGATGGCAGCTAGCGATTTCCAATTAATAATTTCAAATGAGTATCTGCTTTAGAACAACATATACTTGTGGAATTTAGCTGTTTGAAGTCACATGGCAATGCTTTTGTTTACATGTGGCGGGAGGATGGGTGGTGGGTAGCCTAAAAGTAAATCTTTAGCAGAGTTTCAGAAAGTGTGAAGTAACCGTGAATGGACTATATCATTGTATTCCTTGAGAAAAACTACATAAAATATTCCATTTGCAAAAAAAAAATTTTCATTAGAATTATTTTTACACTGAAGTTTGCTTTGATGAACCTTAACATACAGTGTGCAACACAGATTTGGGTCTGGGAGTTTAATACAAACCTGTCAACAAATGTAACACAACTGCTTCTGAAAATGAACATGTGCAAAAAATCTAAAGATGTGAGCACCTACTGAATACATAGAACGTATATGCAGAAATTAAAATTTCTAGCATGACTGGATTTAAAAATAATTCTAGATTAAACCATTTAACTTTTTGTTATGTATATTGTTTAACTAGTCGTGAAGATGGAAAGTTATATGTTAAAACAACTTCACAAGTGCATTACACAGATGGTACCAATTTACCGACATCCATTAATGATAAATACTTTTAAAAGTGAAAAAATAACTGAAAACATTTCCCACAGTTTTCTCTACTGAAAAACTATTCCTGTAATTTAAAATACAAACAACATATTTCTATTTTTTTCCCTTTACTTTTTATAAATATTACAAAATTCCCTCACTTTTCCAGGTTTTCCCAGATTCCCAAAACGGTGGCCACCCTGAATAAGTATATCCAATATGGAGCATGTTAATTACTACAGTGGTAGTTTAGCTGGCTGGATACAATAAAGTAAACATACCTTTAACATTTCCAATTTTTGCCACATAATAGCGCACTGTAATATCTGCTGCCATTCATAACCCATTTTTGCAGCAACTATGTATTTTAATGCCTTAAAATGATCCCGCAATGCTTCAGGGTTGTTTGGCACTGTAAAAACATTTTCACTGAAACACAAACATTCCTAGTAAATACCAATTAGTTGTTTGGAAAAATTGACAAGACAGTAGCAATAAAAAATATTGTTCAACATAAATATATAGATGAACTATAATTTTAAAAAAGGAATGATAAATCAAATGTTTACATTACATTTTGCATGACATAATTTGTTATATAATGTTTACAAAATGAAACAAAAAATAAAATTAAAAAACCAGGGGCATTTACAGTAGGTTATACATTAAAAGAAAGTATTAAATATTTAACAAAATAATATTAATTGAAAGTTCATTACATCTGAATTTAAATTACAAGCACTGGATATTAAAAGAATTAGGAAATTATCAATTTTTTTTTATTGAACCACTTTGTCTGCCAAAGTTGCATGAACAAATGGGTAAAGTACAACGAAAAATAGTTTGCAAATATAATGTGCAGAGTTTTATTCGGTGAGGAACAAATATTTCAGTTGAAATGGACAGAACATTAAAGCTGAACACCATGCACAGCCCTGTAAAACAATTGCAGTGACAGAGGTAATGAATAAAAATGTCAGACCTGACAGTCAAATTTTCCAAGTGTTCCAGTTGGCCCGCTATCTCCGCAGTAGTCTCCCAGGAATTCAGTAAACTCCTTGACACGTCTAGCTCTGTGACACCAGGGCACATCTTCTTCAGCTGCCCCGGGAGTCCAGCTCCGTCCACACGCAAGTTCGACACCGAAACTACTTTCAGATTCTCAAAATGGCTGCACAAGCAAACAGAGCGAAACCCTTTTAAAATAAGTGCCCTGTTGAAATTTTCCTCATTAATATGTTTACATGATTTTGCATCTGGTACATAAATGCCAAAGTAATTTTAATACATTTTAAGAAGTTTCCCTGGTAATAAGACTAAATTTTTCATTCCCGTTAGAAACTTGAGTGTGTTTCTGTATTTTAATTCAAAACAAATCGTGGTACTGCATTTTGTAAGCCTTAAGGCAATACTACTTATGAGAAAAATATGGGCGTAACATTTTATACTGAGGAACATTTACAGGTACAGAGAAACTTCGTACAGTGCACATGTTTAAATCGAAAACAATCAGAGCCATACCTAAAAGAGCCCATAACTTTCTAGAACTGGGTAGCACAAAATTATTTATAGTAAAAATGATGAGAGTTGAAATTTAAAGAGTGGCAACCCAATCTCTATATCTGCAGTGAAACACAAGGAGTTCATGCAGTGTATGCCACATGTTGGTTGCATAACTAACATCTCATGGACAAATGGATCTGCCGTCCCAACGACTTGCACATTAGTAAGAATGTGGACTGTCACTGTCCACTAATCTAGCCATTACTGTAAGTACCCCATGTGAGAGTCATCAAGGTTCGTCACTGCTTTTAAGGGATCTGCGTTACCTCACCAAACTGCTGTAAAAAGTATAAAAGCCTTTAGATGTCATAATGCTGAAGGTGCACTTGGGGATCTCCTAGTGTAAAAGAAAAACAGGTCAACACTGTTTCCTTATTACTGAAGAGTCACTTTACAATCTAATTAGCAAATCAGACAGGAGTGGTGAATAAATGCCTGGGAATGCGGGAAATTGCAGCTGAATTGTCCCAACTTGCTCTAACCGAAACTGAGAAATTGCAACACTACCTCAAAGCTCATGCCTACTTGAAGCATAGCGAGAACAATGGAGATACTTTCCTACGTCATATTTGCAAACTGGTTGAGATGCGAGCCACAGTAAATAGGCCATAACTGAAAGGGGCAAATGTAAATTACAGCAGAACCCCAGAAATATTAAAGTTACGTACAATGAGCATTATAACTGTCACAATTTGGAACACATTATGTGACCAGCTTTGTGAAAGATGAGACACTTTCTTTGAATCTGCCCATCACTTTGCATGACAATGTTGACATGCATGTTACACATGTTGTGAATCAGATAGTAATTGATATGTTAGTGAAATGTTTAGTTGTTTTTATAATTTTGTGAAAAGATCAGAGTTTGGAACATTGTGGCAGTAGTAATTTGTATATATATTTGATGCGATTTTACATTTCAAAATTTACAATTTCATTTGAGTCATTTGACAGTGGCAACAATCATTACGTATTACAATTTAATTTAGCCTTCCCAAGTAAGCTTTGAAAAGGCAGTTAGCTATCGCGATCTTGTGCAATGTAGGTAAAATGAGAGGGTATGCTCGGAAGTAGCATATTGTGATTGTTATATTTAGAGATGACCACATCATGCGACACCCCAATTGCATAGTTTTTGATGGTGCAAGGTAGCGTGCTGTAGATACTTAGATTGGACACTGCCATTGTCACACAACCGACGTTTATGAACTCTCGCAGAGTGCAGAAGTAATGCACGAGAAGAGGTTGTCACTCTTACTGGCTGCACCAGTGACCTATCCTTTTTAACTTGTATTTAGGGCGAACGTTTAACCTGCTAAATTCTTTCTGCCAGNCTGGCTGCACCAGTGACCTATCCTTTTTAACTTGTATTTAGGGCGAACGTTTAACCTGCTAAATTCTTTCTGCCAGCGTGAGGGGTAGTAAAGGATGACTGGAGAGAATTCCTGCTTGTCATGCAAAAGTGTGAAACTAAAGAGACAAAAATTGCAACACCTGTCAGACAATGAGCATTATAATATAACCGTCACAATTTGGAACACATTATATGACCAACTCTATGAGCAGCTCTGCCACTAACTGCATAGCCATAATAAAACTCAGTTAAACCATTTTTCCAGCTTGTTTAATTATTTTTGGCACCTGCATCTATGAACTCTCTTACAAGTTGACTGAGCTGGACAAGTTGACGCTTCAGTGAAGGGCATTTGGCATATCTGGGACGTTACAAGCTGTTCACTATATGGGGCTGGGAAGTGCTCTACCACCCACATCTCTCTTCTGGTTACACCCATATGACTGACTCGATCCCTAAAATGAAAGTTTGAGGTCACTGATTCAGAACTATGTCGGACATTATTCAGGTTGTACAGTACATTGTTCTGTATAAATGCTGAATCAAACCAATGCTGCCAACAGTATCCAGCATCCACATCGCTGGCAATTAGTGGTACAAAACTCTGATGTCTACAACAAAGGAGGGGCCACAGTGGCTGAGCGGATGGAATGCCCTGGNGTCACCGATTCAGAACTATGTCGGATATTATTCAGGTTGTACAGTACATTGTTCTGTATAAATGCTGAATCAAACCAATGCTGCCAACAGTATCCAGCATCCACATCGCTGGCAATTAGTGGTACAAAACTCTGATGTCTACAACAAAGGAGGGGCCACAGTGGCTGAGCGGATGGAATGCCCTGGCCGGTTCACTCCCGGATTTTTGCAAGTGGGAATCTTGTCGGATGCTGCTGCTGTTCGACGGGTTTTCTCAGGGATCTCCATTTTCCCCTGCAGTTGCATTCCAGTGCTGCTCCATTATCACCTCATTTCACCCTCATCAGGTCTCAGGACCTCGTTGTTAAGAGCCGCCTGAATCTCAACAACAACAACATACATCAAAGGACTGTAAAAATTTGTGTGTTATGTATTTGCAGTAATTTTACAGTTGGCACCTAAACATTCTCTCATATACAAATTTTACCCCAAATACAGCATGACCTCTAACATAAGACAACCCTCCACATTTTTTTACATTGATGTGCAAGAGAAATGAATTTCTCCATAAATTTATTTGGACCTATAATTTGGCAGGATTTTCAATTTCATTCTTGATTTTTTTAGGGTGGGAGAGATTATACGGCCCACATCATCCCAGACTTTGTTATGTTGGGACTATATTGTATAAAATTAATTTTTCACTATAATATATTCACCTTAATTTTCAAGATGGTCTTCGCTGGTCACCTAGTTTCCATAGTTGCAGAAGCCCAGATTTTAATTATCTCTCTGATCACAAATGGAGACCAAGATATTTAATTCCAAATTACTCAAAAGCCAATTCAAGAAATAACGCACAGCATATTCACCGTAGTTAACATTTTTTTAATTCTTTAGTAAATAATCAGGTGTTTTTATGAAAATTTTTCAGTTATAGAAGGAATAAACTCAAATTTCCTGAATCTAATCAAACTTTACATTACTTTTTTTCCCCAACCTAAAGTGTTACAAAAGCATTAGCGGTAGTCATGTTCTGCCACACTACAGCTGGTACACGGAGCCATCCAAATACTCTATGTTAGTAGTAAGTAGTAGTCAGCCTGCTTGCCTCCCACCAGGACAAACCGGGTTCAATTTCCAGGGGAATCGCGCAGATTTTCGCATGTGGGAAACATAGTGGACGTTGCATTAACTGGCAGGTTTTTTCGGGGTACTGCCATTCCCCCCATCCTTGCATTCCATCTTCACCTCGTTCCACCCTCACCAGCACTCAAGACCTCTCTGGTAAGGGTGTTGGCCACTACCAAAACCTCTCCAGCCCACTTGATACCCATTTTCCCAAAACATTTAACCCCCTGGATTTTCTTCCCATTTCAATGAAGATCCTTCTGATTAAACAAAAAATTTTATAACACTACGTTGATAAAATTGCATTAATTATTTAACAACAGCACACTTCTAAAAGTGGATAAAACACTGGGACATCTGTATCAACTCAGTAAGATGGCTGTTACCTAGCAAACAAAATTAGTATTAAAGAGGGTATATACATTTTTATTTATCAGGGCGATCCATGCAATTATACACAGCATGCACTAATGGAGAAAAACTAATGACCTCTGTTGCTTGTTCACTTTATCAAAGCCAACCACTTCCACAAAGCGAGCTTTCAATTCTTGTTTCAGCAAATCCAAGTAGACCTTACTGACACCAGCCATCTCATCTCCTTCCACTGCTCCATAACGTTCGATGATTGCATCTATGATTGACTTGCCTATACACACTTTGTGTGGCCTCACAAATGAACCAGATGTTGGATGCCTTAAAAGAAAAACAGAAATGTAAACATTAATGTACTTTGCAATGAGCTACTGAGATATTCTCAAAGAGTTTTCATTAGGGACATATGCATACAAATTAAACATGAGTGTACTAACAAAAAACATCATCTCTTGTTGCCAAAACATATCTACATACTGTACATTAACAATCTGTATCAAAACCCCTTTGTCTAACGTTCTACATGAAGTAAAACTACTTTGCATGTCGTAGGAAGCTCCAAACTTTAAACATTAGTACCATGCAATGAACATATATATAAATCAAAATAAAAAAACAAATTTTTGATGAGGACAATGTTAAACTATGACATTAAAAATGTTACTATTTGTATACATCAATCAACTGCATATATAGGATGGTCCGCATAATGTGGACACCCCCAACATTTTTGAAATGGTTGCAGATCACGAAATGTGGTTTTTGCTAAATTAAATTACGTATGGAGGCAAGTAATTTGCCACAAAGTGACTTCGTAACACGTGTATGGACAGAAATAATTAAANCACAAAGTGACTTCGTAACACGTGTATGGACAGAAATAATTAAACCGCATGATTTTTCCCCTGGAAACATACATTTATTTCAACAGCATCTGAAAGTACGTGCAAAGATAAATTCTGTGANCCGCATGATTTTTCCCCTGGAAACATACATTTATTTCAACAGCATCTGAAAGTACGTGCAAAGATAAATTCTGTGATATAGCATATGCTGTCGATGGTACACATACTGAGCACATGCTGTGAAAAGACCTATTGTGAAGCATTTCAACCATAACTATGCTCTTTTGTACTATGCATACGGATGCGATTGCATTCTCTTTAGGTTGGTTTGTTATATTTTTGTTGTGCATCTGTATGCACTCGTTACTCAGTACAGTTAACNGATTGCATTCTCTTTAGGTTGGTTTGTTATATTTTTGTTGTGCATCTGTATGCACTCGTTACTCAGTACAGTTAACGATTAGGAAAAATCTCCTGAATCACGTGGCATCTGAATAAAATGTAATGTATTGATATCAGACTTACACTCACATTCTGTCTTCCCTCCGGTGCGGTGCTGCTCCTTTGTCCAATAATGCATTCCGTGCTCCTTGCCCCATTAAAGTAAGTGCTACGCTGCTATAAGGAAGTGGTCCCACAAGGATGAGTCACGGCGCATGTTGCTTGCTTCAGCTGTGCGTACAGGTCCACTGCCCCATGCTACCGACCCTCCTTATTTGCATATTATTTCTTGGCGTTTCTGTATTACTTTCCATTGCATANACAAGAAGTTCAGAATCAATTTTCACACCAGTTTTGAGTATTTATTTTTGCAGAGGAAGTGGAAAAATGAGATCAATAAATGTCTCAACTTTAAAGACATGGTTTTTGAGTAATAATAAATAAGTTGTGTGTTAGTTGAGTCATCAGCTGCATTCAGCAATGTCCTTTATCCAGTAATTAGCATTCAAACTGCAACTGAATTTGTTAATGATGTTTAAATGTTCAAAGACTGTTTGACTGTTACAAAAGTTATTTTTTTGCCCAAAAATGCCAGTGAGAGAAAGAGTTTAATATTTAACTGACAGCACAGCTGGAAAAACATAGTTTTTTTTTTTCAGTAACAAACTGAAGCCTGAATTAGGAATTTTGTGGTCTTTCAGAAATATTAAGTAAACTATTTCCACTGAAATGAAGTGAAAATAAAAATAATAAAGATAAATAAATGATTAAATACATTTTTTATGCTCACCACTATTTTTTTATTTTAATAAAGGCTTGGACATTTCAATTATAATTTATATTTAAGCAGTTTCTATGCTTAAACCTACTCCTAAGATCTTTTTCCTTCTACATTTTCTCAAGAGAGTAGTGTGCCATTAGGAAGTGTATGTCCTGAATGGTCCTGTATTTAAGTGTTTGTGATGCCACATACAGAAGTACACTACACAACACTACACTTCAGCGTTAGTAGAAAGTTCAGGAGTATGATTCTGAATTTTAGTGTAATAGCATTTTAGGTTTAATGTTATTCTGTGGTTGGGGCATAAAAATGATTTCTGCAAAAGTTTATTAAAGCATTAAGGTCCCACACCCACTAAGAAAAACATAATAGCAGCTCTTTATTTCAACAGACACGTAAGATGCGTACATTGTAAAGTAGTCCAAATGCGAAAGTGGATCTCACCTATAGTGTTTTGAAGTACAACTAGTCAGGAACTCTCTTTTTGAAAACTGGTGTTGGTGTGTCTAATAATTATATAGAAACGAAAACATTTTAATTTAACATAGCTTACGTACAAAATTACATAATAAATTGCTGAATTTGTGCCAGGAGTACTTATTAAAATACTAATGACCTAGGGTATCCAAGTTTGTGAGGGACTCAGGGCTTGATGAAGATAAAAGAATTTTATTGGACTTCTTAATTTATTTACAATGTTACAAAATGCTTACAGCTATTATTTACAAAATACAACTGCCTATCTCTAATATTAGCACTTATTATTCCGATATGCAAGAACAANGCTTACAGCTATTATTTACAAAATACAACTGCCTATCTCTAATATTAGCACTTATTATTCCGATATGCAAGAACAATTTTTATGCCAGTCACATACATAACCTTTTTGTCACTGTCTTTAGACTAGCTACAGTCAATCTTCACTTATTGATTACGCATATACAATCACAATGTCCGCCATCAGACATTAACATCAATCCAAATGTCTACCACTCTCGCAACTTTCTTACAGTCCAGCTGGTCAGCTTCGGTCTCTGCTCTCCCGATGGTCGCACATTGCACTTGCTGGTCGCTGCACTGTGGCCCTTTGCCCCGATTATCGCCCGCTGCACTCGCTGGTCACGTCCACAGTTCCAGTGACTACACTTACCTAGCACCACTGGCTATTGACTGCCAACACAGAGGCAAGTCGCGACTTATATAGCCGAATCACACAGACAAATGACGACTAGAAAATTTGTGCAATGGCTCCCAAGTCATTTATTCTTCCCGAGACGTGAGTAATGTCAATTCAGTTAGTATTATCGCGGCCCACTCCGTCTCCCCTCCTCTAGTACCGGTGACGTTATCCTGGGGAGGACTGCGCTATGCGCACCAGACGGGAGATGGGAAGGACACGAAGGTGAAGTGGCCGCTTGTAACAATACGTATAACAAGCCTGCCTACTAGCCATCTGTGGACGAGAGGTCACACCTCTCAACGACTGGTACGAGGAAGGGATGGGGGCAATCTGCATCCCTTCATTAATTTNTGTGGACGAGAGGTCACACCTCTCAACGACTGGTACGAGGAAGGGATGGGGGCAATCTGCATCCCTTCATTAATTTAAATGTGAATCAAAGATGGCTGCATCCACTATGATACACAATAAAAATGTATCCCTTAGCTAATAGATCTGTTGGGCGAGTATTTTAGAACCACTGTTTATGCAGCACTTAGTAAAACTTGAACAAAATAGTTCATTATACAAAAAAATGTTTTATTCTGGTTATCTTATGGTCAATAGCCGTCGTTGGTAATTTTTTGGAACTTTGTTGGTGAAGGGATTTTGTATTAAAATTCCAGTCATTATTGGTTGAGACTAACAAAAGGTTTGCATGGCGGAGAACTTCAGTGCTGAGAGACNTGTATTAAAATTCCAGTCATTATTGGTTGAGACTAACAAAAGGTTTGCATGGCGGAGAACTTCAGTGCTGAGAGACGTGAAGTGAGGTGCAGATAGAGCGACGATGAATGTAACTGTGGGAGAAATGTTAGTACCCCAAGAAAACTCTCTGACAGAGCAAGAACATCACATTTCCCTCGTACAAAAATTTGAGATGACTACACCGGGAATCAAACCCCTTTTGAAGTGGTGGGAGACAAGTGGTCTGACACGCTCCTTTTTTCGCATGCTGCCNCTACACCGGGAATCAAACCCCTTTTGAAGTGGTGGGAGACAAGTGGTCTGACACGCTCCTTTTTTCGCATGCTGCCGGTGTAGGCATTGGTCATGAAGAAGGTTTGTTCGAAAATAGGTATTTTGATGGCAAAGGTATGAAAATAAGAATTTAAAAATGCTAGCATGTCAAGAGAAAATAGTAAATAGCTGCAACAGAATTCGTCTGAAGGGGTAATATCAAGCAAGNTAAAAATGCTAGCATGTCAAGAGAAAATAGTAAATAGCTGCAACAGAATTCGTCTGAAGGGGTAATATCAAGCAAGTGTAGTCAAACCTGTGGCCCAACGAATGTGATTCATGTATGCTAACCATATTTCCAAAGAGATTCGATGGGTAGATTTTATTTATTTATGGCTTTCTTAAATGAAGTCAAGACAAATTGTCTTCTCTTAAGCGTAACCATTTTTCNGGTAGATTTTATTTATTTATGGCTTTCTTAAATGAAGTCAAGACAAATTGTCTTCTCTTAAGCGTAACCATTTTTCGCACGTGGAAAAAATGGTGAACGTTGCCACTGGCTGGCTGGTTTCCTCGGGGTAATCCCGTTTCCCGCACCACTGCNTCACGTGGAAAAAATGGTGAACGTTGCCACTGGCTGGCTGGTTTCCTCGAGGTAATCCCGTTTCCCGCACCACTGCATTCTGTCACTGCTCCATCCTCACCTCACTTAACCCTCAATGGCGCTAAAAACATTAGCTGTTCTGCACCACCTTAATTTTTTAGTCACATTCGATGACCTGCGTCCACTATGCCCAGTTAAGCCAAGATTATGGTCACTCCATGTTACACGTAACATGTGTTACGTAATTCTTACACACGTACGTAAAATTTGGTAATTTCAGGTGACATATTATGAGACATTTTAACGAGGCATAATTATCGGGATACGTGGTTCATTTTATTTTGTTTTGCGAGACTTTGTAATATTTTATCAGGATTCGAAGTTAAAGCCGTGGTAGTTATGTTTATCGGGCATAAATTTGCCTTTTCTGAAATCTTAATTTTTGTTCGCATCAGCATTTGAAGATAGAAACTTTCCACCTTCAGCAAACATTTTTTCTTTCTAGAAGGTTCTAGAACAAGGGTGCTCAACCTTTTTAACAGTCGGACCAAACGAACGATTCAGACATTTTTGGCGGGCCACTGACGGTTGTTATTTAAGTTATTTTTAAGACTTGTGCAAGNTGTTCGCATCAGCATTTGAAGATAGAAACTTTCCACCTTCAGCAAACATTTTTTCTTTCTAGAAGGTTCTAGAACATTGATTATAATTTTAATGCGAAGCAGTTCGACATGGTGTGGGGAAAGGGATTCCGGCCCACGCCATACCCTTTTTTTGTTACATTTTTGGCACCCTGGGGCAAGGAGTGGGGGGTAGGCACGGGGCGACAAACACCCTGTGTACATGCCGCCCGCTAGCAGAACAAAGCAACTGTATACAGAATCAGTAGTCAACCGGTACTCGGAAAGGATGCGTCCAGCGTGAAAAATATCCCCCACCCCGGCAAACTCAATCCTGCTGAATTATTACCGCCAGTGTGGGAGGTAGCTGCCTGTGAATTTTCCTCTTGCAAAGCAAGCTTTAAATTACGTGATTAATAGTACATAATTAATTAACTACTGCGCGCTGCTCTTTGTTTGTTTNGACTAGAAAATTTGTGCAATGGCTCCCAAGTCATTTATTCTTCCCGAGACGTGAGTAATGTCAATTCAGTTAGTATTATCGCGGCCCACTCCGTCTCCCCTCCTCTAGTACCGGTGACGTTATCCTGGGGAGGACTGCGCTATGCGCACCAGACGGGAGATGGGAAGGACACGAAGGTGAAGTGGCCGCTTGTAACAATACGTATAACAAGCCTGCCTACTAGCCATCTGTGGACGAGAGGTCACACCTCTCAACGACTGGTACGAGGAAGGGATGGGGGCAATCTGCATCCCTTCATTAATTTAAATGTGAATCAAAGATGGCTGCATCCACTATGATACACAATAAAAATGTATCCCTTAGCTAATAGATCTGTTGGGCGAGTATTTTAGAACCACTGTTTATGCAGCACTTAGTAAAACTTGAACAAAATAGTTCATTATACAAAAAAATGTTTTATTCTGGTTATCTTATGGTCAATAGCCGTCGTTGGTAATTTTTTGGAACTTTGTTGGTGAAGGGATTTTGTATTAAAATTCCAGTCATTATTGGTTGAGACTAACAAAAGGTTTGCATGGCGGAGAACTTCAGTGCTGAGAGAGGTGAAGTGAGGTGCAGATAGAGCGACGATGAATGTAACTGTGGGAGAAATGTTAGTACCCCAAGAAAACTCTCTGACAGAGCAAGAACATCACATTTCCCTCGTACAAAAATTTGAGATGACTACACCGGGAATCAAACCCCTTTTGAAGTGGTGGGAGACAAGTGGTCTGACACGCTCCTTTTTTCGCATGCTGCCAGTGTAGGCATTGGTCATGAAGAAGGTTTGTTCGAAAATAGGTATTTTGATGGCAAAGGTATGAAAATAAGAATTTAAAAATGCTAGCATGTCAAGAGAAAATAGTAAATAGCTGCAACAGAATTCGTCTGAAGGGGTAATATCAAGCAAGTGTAGTCAAACCTGTGGCCCAACGAATGTGATTCATGTATGCTAACCATATTTCCAAAGAGATTCGATGGGTAGATTTTATTTATTTATGGCTTTCTTAAATGAAGTCAAGACAAATTGTCTTCTCTTAAGCGTAACCATTTTTCACGTGGAAAAAATGGTGAACGTTGCCACTGGCTGGCTGGTTTCCTCGGGGTAATCCCGTTTCCCGCACCACTGCATTCTGTCACTGCTCCATCCTCACCTCACTTAACCCTCAATGGCGCTAAAAACATTAGCTGTTCTGCACCACCTTAATTTTTTAGTCACATTCGATGACCTGCGTCCACTATGCCCAGTTAAGCCAAGATTATGGTCACTCCATGTTACACGTAACATGTGTTACGTAATTCTTACACACGTACGTAAAATTTGGTAATTTCAGGTGACATATTATGAGACATTTTAACGAGGCATAATTATCGGGATACGTGGTTCATTTTATTTTGTTTTGCGAGACTTTGTAATATTTTATCAGGATTCGAAGTTAAAGCCGTGGTAGTTATGTTTATCGGGCATACATTTGCCTTTTCTGAAATCTTAATTTTTGTTCGCATCAGCATTTGAAGATAGAAACTTTCCACCTTCAGCAAACATTTTTTCTTTCTAGAAGGTTCTAGAACATTGATTATAATTTTAATGCGAAGCAGTTCGACATGGTGTGGGGAAAGGGATTCCGGCCCACGCCATACCCTTTTTTTGTTACATTTTTGGCACCCTGGGGCAAGGAGTGGGGGGTAGGCACGGGGCGACAAACACCCTGTGTACATGCCGCCCGCTAGCAGAACAAAGCAACTGTATACAGAATCAGTAGTCAACCGGTACTCGGAAAGGATGCGTCCAGCGTGAAAAATATCCCCCACCCCGGCAAACTCAATCCTGCTGAATTATTACCGCCAGTGTGGGAGGTAGCTGCCTGTGAATTTTCCTCTTGCAAAGCAAGCTTTAAATTACATGATTAATAGTACATAATTAATTAACTACTGCGCACTGCTCTTTGTTTGTTTTGTACGGTGAAACTAACTGTTCGTGACTCTGCATACTTGAAGATTGTATGTGAACTGGTTCATATGAATGTTAAATACAAGTAAAAAGTAACAAATCCGAGACTTGACTTTATTTTATATTTATTTGGCGCCTATTTTTTTAGTTTCATGTCTCTACCGATTGAGCAAACCAAGCTGTAATTTCCAGCCGCCACTTCTGAAGGCTGCCACGTTTTAATCGATTGTGGTTTTTTTTGTATAGTGAGGTAAGTTGTATGACAGTTGAATGGGTCGAGGACAGTGGAATTGTACCCACCGTCTACGTAGGTGAGTTGATTCATGTACTTCCGGTGTGTTTTATTGTTACTTTAAACCCTAAAATCCTTTATTAGACTAAAATCCAAGGTTAGATTAACACCCTACAATCCTAGGTCCAAGTAACGCCCGCCACATAGATGACTAACGCACAGAAGCACTCCTACTTGCGCCCTCCATTCTTAATTCACAAGCCTTCGCACGGTTGGATTCGGATGACACAACTCGTGAACCGCACTGTACTGAATCTAAACAGTACTTGAACGCAGATCACATCTGTGCCGACAGCATTACATGGCGTACGACAACGTAAAAAAAGCTGCTGAACTCCTCGTATTTTAACTATTTTATTTAGTACGTCCTACTTATTTCACCATTACGCCCTCCTCAATGTTAAAAAGGTAAGCTGTGCAGAACCCACTTATGTTACTTTTGTGGGTGTACTATATTTCCTTCAGAACATTCCCNAAAGTAAGCTGTGCAGAACCCACTTATGTTACTTTTGTGGGTGTACTATATTTCCTTCAGAACATTCCCTATTCTCAATAATTACCGGCTTGTGTACTGCTGGTGCCTAGTCGTGTCAAATGCACAAGACCTAACAAAACTAAACGTAACTTCATTATAGAATGCAGTTATAGTTTTTACTTTGTTTAATTACTGTGATCCTGTGTAAATGATGTTCAAGCACAGCCCCCTCGCACTCAAAAATAATATTCATGTGTAACAAAACAATACATGCCAAGCCAGAGTTATCTGCACCTGCAGGGGAATAAATACCCAAAACACGGATTGAAAGCGCGCCTGCCATTTTATTGTTGGTACTGAGCTTGAAGAACTCAAATACCTGTGAAGCTTTAGGCGTCATATAAAAAAATCACAGGGGTGGAGAAGGGGTTGCTGACGCACAATAGCACACACTTCTTGTGATCTACCTTGTTAGGTTGTCTTTCTGCATTTAGTATGGTTAAGCAACCCGATTGACGTACATTTTAAATAATTTTTACACATTTTACCCCCACTATTTCCCTTACCATCATAACCCTCCCCACTATTGGGTTTCATAGTATGAGCAGCAAATGTTGTGATGCCACCATTAAATTCATATTCACTGTGATAAATACTATTGATACACACCATAATGAGATTTTTTGGTAATTATCTAGTTTAGGGGCTTTTCTGAAAAACACAATAAAAATTTAAAATTATGATATATTTCTACTCTACTAATGATGCAGAACACGAATATACTAGGGGCATTAACGTCCGACTAATTTCGTAATATGTGCCCACCTAACCTAACAAAACCTAACCCCACGATGGGCGAATCACTATTTTACATTTTTAAACTAACCTAGGATTGTTGGGTTTTACACTAACCTATGATGTTAGGGTTTTAAACTAACCTAGGATAGTAGGGTTTTACACTAACCTAGGATGTTTGGGTTTTATACTAACCTAGGATGTTTGGGTTTTACACTAACCTAGGATGTTTGGGTTTTACACTAAAATACGAATGTAGGATTGCAGGGATTTAAAGGAACCGTAAAACACACCAAAAGAATGTAAATTGACTCACCTAGGTAGGGGGCTGGTATAATTCCTCTGACGTTAATAGACACAAACAAACATATTTCGCAAGTTTTTTTTAATATGTTCTACTTATTTTAACACTACGGCCGCTTCAATATCAACTAGGTAAGCTATGCTGAATTCATTAAAACAACTTTTGTTGGCATAAAACGTTTCGTTCATAAACGTAAACAAACTGTCAGAAACAGTCATCTCACAAACTTGTTCAATTTTTTAAAATATGTTGCACTTATTTTAAAGCGATGCCCCTAGTATATTCGTGTTCTGCATCATTAGTAGAGTAGAAATATATCATAATTTTACATTTTTATTGTGTTTTTCAGAAAAGCCCCTAAACTAGATAATTACCGATTTTTTTTCAGAAAAGCCACAATTTTTTTTTTTTTTTTGTTGTTGTTGCCTAAGTAACAAACAAACTTTGAAAAATTCAGCAACACAGTTCCCCAATTGAACACTAGATGGTGTGCTGCTCAGTATCATTTGAATTCAAACACCTAATTCCCAATACAGTAAGTTACCAAATAAACAATTCAAACATGGCTTGTTAGTCCAACATTACTTACCAACTTCTATTGACATCAAAAACATTATTTTCAATTTCCTCCAACTGTCCCCTCCCCCACACCTCTTTCCAATGTTTTTCTAAACATTTCCTGAATAGCAGTTTCTCTTAACAAATGCTGAAAGACCGTCAACTGACAAGAGTATTTCGGTAATGATAGTCTTAATCTGTGAACATTTTTAAAAATGTGTAATGCAATGCTATTTTGGAGAAGAAAATATTTGGATTGCAATAAAAAAAAANTCTGTGAACATTTTTAAAAATGTGTAATGCAATGCTATTTTGGAGAAGAAAATATTTGGATTGCAATAAAAAAAAACAACTTGACAAGTCGGGCAGAACTGGTATTATTGAATTATTTACCAGTTTTGTAGGATAATAATAATACAAAAACGTATAAAGACATTACTTTCCATCACAAACCATGGGAATTGAAAATTTCCATCAGGTTAACTACATNAATACAAAAACGTATAAAGACATTACTTTCCATCACAAACCATGGGAATTGAAAATTTCCATCAGGTTAACTACATGTCATTTTTCCACCACTATCCTCCGATGTATACATCCACTTTTCGCTTATTAGAAAACATAAACAATTAAGAACAAAAACAAATTTTCCTTCAGTAAAATTTACCATAATACAAAAAGTATTATTGCCAAGTATACCCTACATAATAAGAATACCCACATACACTCTCACGACGCACTGACGCACACTGCACAGTTCAAAAAATCATTCCACCACCTCCGCAAACCTCGAAAAACACTCTGTACATAGAGTTGCTAACATGGAGATGCGAATTCAAACGAGTTAACAGAAGTTAACAAACTCGAAATTTATTTAATGATTACGGTAAGTGTTGCTTGGCAAAGAAGGGCTGTCGTCTCCGGATGAAGAAAAGAACAAGTTCCAGCAATTTACATCACACTATTGTAACTAATGATGATTGGCGCGAAAACAATAAAGCACCCGGAGAGCGACACGGGAAGTGTCAACCTCTTGAGAAACACGACACTCTTTCTTTTTTTAATTGGTTTATGTAATAATGTTTTATTTTGCAAGAGAGATGCTTTTATGATCAGCCGGTTTCTGTTAATAAAATAAAAAATCATTTAAATTGCAACTGCCACAATTTTAGTAGACAAAACTTAAATGATTGTTTTTTACAATGTAAAAATTTGTGTAAAAATTTAAATTTGGTAATATTTTATGTTAAGGTTTAAGTTTAATTTTCTCCGTTAACGACTGCACGTGGCGGCTAATGGCTAGTCGCTGCGTCTGGCTTCGTCCAGTTCGATAAAGGCAGCAGCTGGGGAGGATGTGCACTTGAGAAGCTCTCAACTCTTGTCACAACGGAGTTAGTTTACAATCGTCTAATAATTATGGAACCCTTTTTTTTTTTCGCCCTTACGACTCATTCGGCTCATTCTTGTACTTCTCTGGTACAAGGAGACATAAATTTACCATTTTTGGATACGACTATCTCCATCCACTGGTGTTCGGATTTACAAAGTGGTCGCCCATTTTCAAAGTTGTTTAACCACATTCCAAGAACGCTTCTATAATTTCGGCTTAAATGTTTATAACCAGTGCGAACAGAGCAGAGTATTTTATGTGACATTAACGAAGTACTACCCATGTATTTTGTAACATATTTCCATGTATAAATTGCTGAATTAAAGGTACTAAATAACCGACATGTCTNGTACTACCCATGTATTTTGTAACATATTTCCATGTATAAATTGCTGAATTAAAGGTACTAAATAACCGACATGTCTGGAGATGCCTACAATTATTGTGTGTGCATATATATGCTAGGCATCGCTGTTCAGTGGCGTGAGGGTTGGGGAGTGCTCCGCAATCACAGAAATAATGGAAGGTGTAGCAGATAGGGCAACTATGCTGTCCATATTAAGACGTGCAAATCACCAACTATGTTTGAAGAGGTGGGGACAGCCATGCCTGACACCGGTCNTATGCTGTCCATATTAAGACGTGCAAATCACCAACTATGTTTGAAGAGGTGGGGACAGCCATGCCCGACACCGGTCCCAATGCCGTACACCGGGCATGCGACCTCGTGCTCTCCCTCGACGCATCCAATGATTCGTAATAGTCGCCGGTTTGTGTCGTGGAAGAAACTAAACTGGTCAACCAAATTTTCTGTCATGAGTGATGCCAACATGTGTGATAAATTCATGATATATAATATCTTAGTGACGATTGTTGTTAGTCCTGGGACAATAGTCTATATCTTCTTGTGTTATTGTTTTTTAATAATTTCAAAGTGTTGTCTGACTTAACTCGCACATCATTAGAGTTAGATACAAACAATACTTTCCTCAGTTTTTTTTTTTTTTTTTTTTTTTTTTAACTCTTGTATCACAGTGGTTTTAAAACAGCTTGTTGACAAACTTGACTTTAAGTAACAATTTGGATCAGGAAAATGACATTAACCCTTAATATAATAACGTAAGTTTATATATATTTATTAATTTATTTATATCCACACACACATAATAATATTCTCAGTAAAGTGGTAAGTGACAGTCTACAACGAGTTCTTTATGTCAACACAGTTTTTGGCGCCGAAAAGGCTGAAATTTGTCATAATATGCTGCTATTACAAGTACTAAGTTGTAATAGAGGATATTTTATTGATAGAGAAACTCAAAGTTAGTTCAAGAATATTTACTATAATTATCAGAATTCCTTTGTAGGGCTGTGTGTCTTAAACTGGTTTTAGTATTCAAAAGAACTGAAGAATAATGTTTACTGTAATTAAGATCCTAATGTTTTTTTTNTGTCTTAAACTGGTTTTAGTATTCAAAAGAACTGAAGAATAATGTTTACTGTAATTAAGATCCTAATGTTTTTTTTATTTATCTTTTCCATTTGATGTTTAAATTGTTTAACATAATATTATTCTTAGCCCCAATAAGTTAATTTTTTTTGGCATAAACATAATTTTTAATTCAACTTTTAATTTGATTTATTCTTATAGTAAATTCTAACTTAATTTTTAAATTATTGATTTTTAAAGACATGATGTTGCACTATTTTTTTAACACATTTTAAATTATGATTGCAATTAATTTATTTAAATTATGTTTAGTTAATTTTTTTTTTTTTTTTTTTTTTTTTTTTNTGTCTTAAACTGGTTTTAGTATTCAAAAGAACTGAAGAATAATGTTTACTGTAATTAAGATCCTAATGTTTTTTTTTATTTATCTTTTCCATTTGATGTTTAAATTGTTTAACATAATATTATTCTTAGCCCCAATAAGTTCATTTTTTTTGGCATAAACATAATTTTTAATTCAACTTTTAATTTGATTTATTCTTATAGTAAATTCTAACTTAATTTTTAAATTATTGATTTTTAAAGACATGATGTTGCACTATTTTTTTAACACATTTTAAATTATAATTGCAATTAATTTATTTAAATTATGTTTAGTTAATTTTTTTTTTTTTTCCCTGCCTCTTGAAGTGGTTGCTGAAAATAGTACCTTATTGGATGGCTTTCAAAGGTTTCACCCTAAAATTTTACGTCGGGAAATTAACCCTTTTACGGCCGATGCCAACAAAAAATATTTGGCAAATTAGATTCCTAGAAGCGTGATGCGAGCCATGTCCCTCCTCCCTTAGCTTGTTCATCCTGCCTTACCGGCGCAGCTGCAACGTGCCCTCTATTGATGGAAGTCGGCCCTAACATTATTATTACACATCCATGAATCCTGCCACGGCGCGGTGCACTAGGAGCGCACTCTACCTGCACTACATCCGAGGCACTACCAGAGTCAGGTAACCGTCGTACGTTAATGAAGCTGGTATGCAGTTCTTCTGTAGTCGCCGTCGGTAATGGTTTGTATTTTTGAACATCTGCGTCGGGGGTGCAATGTATTTTGTGTGTGTGCCCTATTACCATTTGGCTGATTTAAAAGACTTTCGATTAATGACTTTTCTGGCGTGTTTGTTCACACTTTTCGTTATTTTTCGAGTTTTATGGTATTTCTGGCTCTACAGGCCAAGTGTTAAGGCCAGGCGCATTTGCACTGAATTAGAGTANTTTTTCGAGTTTTATGGTATTTCTGGCTCTACAGGCCAAGTGTTAAGGCCAGGCGCATTTGCACTGAATTAGAGTAAAGTAAAGCAGTTTGTCTTGCATAACATGAGGTCCAGTTTTTAGGTAAGTACACTAAAATTTTCACTGTTCTTCTCTTACATTATAATACTTTTTTTATAACCTTATCCAAAACCAAACTTGACGATGGCAAAAAAAGGATTTCAAGAGCTATCTTACGCAGCNCACTTTTTTTATAACCTTATCCAAAACCAAACTTGACGATGGCAAAAAAAGGATTTCAAGAGCTATCTTACGCAGCATTAGATTTTTGCTTTCAATATTTCTTTATCGAAGAAAAATTGAGATTACATTAGAGTTGTACAATGAACGGCTATAGTGACCGGCCACGTCTACGCCTACAGCTGATGGGCGTGACACTGTCAGCTGTGATGCTGGGATACACTGAGCACATCGAAATTTTTCCGGCACTGATATTCCAAATGTCTCGCACAGTCCTGCACTTCTAATTAGTGATTCTTCCACAGTTCTCACATGCCGCTGTTTCTGAATTACCTTGTGTGCTTCAGTCCTGATGACATAATTTCTCCCATGTAAAGTCAGCGGGGAACACGTGTCATGTGTATTAATGTTTGTGTACCATTGGCGCACAAAATGTTTCTGTTTCGGTCAGCTGTTGCTTGTACACTTCCGGTAAAGCACTCGGTGTGGTAAACTTTGTAGCGTGTTTAAACACAGAATTGTCCTGTCTCCGATGCCTGCACATTATTTGGCACACCGTCGATTCTGAAATATTTGCAATGTTGTCTCTAAGAAAAGTTCGGTTTGTGGAGCCGGTGCACACTTGCACAAACGACTCGTTAAATGGCCGATGGTGCCCCAGACTGTTCGTTGTCTGGTATAGTCTATGCACAATTGCACCCTCAGGCCATCAGAGGTGCAGCCCAAGGCCCGCCCTAAACATTCGTGGTTGGCCAGGCGAATATCTTCTTCGAGACGCCTCGCGTTTGCTGGTTTGTGAAAGGGACACTTTGTGTCCCGGAATGGGTTGGACATGAGCAAGGGCCATATGCACTTCAAGCATAATGTTCTGTTTTTGCCACTAGTTCATATGGCATCTCCCGAGGTCTAGATTGGCCAAGTGGTTCGGCGCGCGGGCTGCCATGGTAACAGCTGTGGTCGCCATGGTTGTTTACCTGTCGCCCTTCTCACCTGTTAGTGGGGAGAGGGTGGATACCATTACAGCCTAGGATGGTGGTGTCCACGCTCGTGCGCACGTGGGTGGTGGTCCTTCATGTCACCCGCTCACACTACGCCTGTTTCTCTGGCTTGACCTATGTCCACAGTGGCGATGCTCGGGGATGCTCCTTTGGCATTGTCCCAAAATAGAGTGAATGTCCGAAACCCGAAAAAACGGCAAGGCCTTTATATGCNGGGGATACTCCTTTGGCATTGTCCCAAAATAGAGTGAATGTCCGAAACCCGAAAAAACGGCAAGGCCTTTATATGCAGTCTACTGGGAAGAAAATACATAGTTACCCTTTTAAACATTTAACATAATTAACATAGTAAAATTGTTTGTAATAACGGTAAACTTAATATGAATTTCAGTTTACGGTAAGCTTCGCCAGAATATTTCAATTTTCGGTTTGTTTCGCCGATGGGCGAGTCCAAGTGTTCCAATTTGTGTGGACTTGACGAGTCCATCCTTGAAAAGGGGTGTGGTAAGCAATGCTCGTTTGATGTTTTAATAAAGAAACGATTTTTATTTACTTGTTTACGACGTTTTTTACACTTTGTATTGCTTCGGGATTTTATTCCCAACTGTTTAACAGCACTTGGATCATGTAGCACTGATATCTCAGTCAGCAGGCCAGTCGATGTTATGCAGGTGGGAAGGACGTTTTTCATTGCGCCATGAGCTGCACTTATGTTCCCTCCATTTGCTAGGGCTCCTGTCAGCTGTGGCTTTCGGGGGACACTGTTTTGGACTGCTTGTTATTTTCCCCCTTGAGTCACGTACTATATGAGGACGAGGCAAGTGTGTTCCATTCTCACCTACCCATACTGACGTTCTTGGGAACGAGTGTTCACTTCGGCTAGGTGTCAACTAGGTTGTGCAAGTGACTGCCTAGGTCACGAGAGCACATGTGGACATGTGGTTCGCATCAATTTATTAATTTATAATTCTCAAATTTACTTGTTTTTCATCTCAGTTGTTTAACCTAAAGTTCATGTTANCGTTTTTTACACTTTGTATTGCTTCGGGATTTTATTCCCAACTGTTTAACAGCACTTGGATCATGTAGCACTGATATCTCAGTCAGCAGGCCAGTCGATGTTATGCAGGTGGGAAGGACGTTTTTCATTGCGCCATGAGCTGCACTTATGTTCCCTCCATTTGCTAGGGCTCCTGTCAGCTGTGGCTTTCGGGGGACACTGTTTTGGACTGCTTGTTATTTTCCCCCTTGAGTCACGTACTATATGAGGACGAGGCAAGTGTGTTCCATTCTCACCTACCCATACTGACGTTCTTGGGAACGAGTGTTCACTTCGGCTAGGTGTCAACTAGGTTGTGCAAGTGACTGCCTAGGTCACGAGAGCACATGTGGACATGTGGTTCGCATCAATTTATTAATTTATAATTCTCAAATTTACTTGTTTTTCATCTCAGTTGTTTAACCTAAAGTTCATGTTATCCTCCTTTAAAATGTAATTATTTAGGTACTAGGGAATGTTATGTATTAATATTATTTTATGCAACGGTTTGGGTTTTATTTTTGTCAGTTTTCAGTAGGTAGAAAATAGTGCAGTGCGAGCCTAATACCACTATAGTTTGCAACTCGCAATCTCGTCAGACTCAGTCGCCGTTCAGTATCTCAGGGGGTTGGCCTTGAACCAGCTAAGACAGGAAGTTGTTATCAGCGCAGATGGGTGAACTCACCTTTTGTACACCGATCATGCAACTTCTCGGAACCTTTTTATTTCATTTTCACCTGGTGTTGCCACTCTTTCGTCCCCAGGACTTACATCGCCTGGGGATGCTTAAATCCACCTAATTTTGGTTATACCATGATTCCATGCTATTATGTCTGACATTAGTTTACAGTTTCAAAAGCAATATGTACTTTGTGAAATATGCTAGAAAATGTTGAACTGTTCTAAAGTGGACACTATCTGCATGTTAGTTTATGCAGGTCCTAATGATGCTCTATGTGGGAATGTTTGAGGCTAAAACACTGTCTCAGTCTGTGCACCAATGACGATTTTAACTGTTTGTATCGCTATGTTTTGTTTGGGCAATAGACCCCCAAAATCACAGTATCAGTGATATCCTGAAGAATTATTCTGTCATGCATTTACATTTATGCTACCACCAATCTTTCATTTGCCCCCAACATGTAGTGCTGTAACCAGTGCGGGGACCAAGGTTCCCATAACTCGTTTTTGTGGGTTCGCAAAACAATTTGCAGCCCTACAGAATTTGATGAAACCATTCTGCTGGCAGCAAGCCAGAGTGTTTCTGTTTAACTAGGCTCTTGTCCTGTATTTGAAAGCAGTCAACCAATATCTTAATAACTTTATGTGTTGTTTTTTTTTTATGCAGGGAAATGATGTTTGCTATCAGAGGTGGCATCTCGCGGGTTAGTGTCGTGTTTAATAATGGGTGATAGTGTTGTCTACAATTGTTTTAACTTGTGTGTAGTATGAAGTTAACTTCATTACTACCTCATGATCCTGTGGAACTGGAATCTGCAGTCGCTTCTTACATTTAAATTTTGTTTGTGAATAAAACCTATCACTCTGTTAATACACTTAATCAGGAATGAAAAAATTGAATAATCTTTTTTAAGGTGTCTTTAATTTTCAGGAAAGACTAGTATTTAGTTACATGTCCATACTTGGTAATAATATGGAAGAAAATTATTTGAAATTTTGTCTTTTCGGGTTAATTATAATAATTGTAAGCATCTGTAGTTATGAAAATATATATGTAATTGTTTGTCCACTAATATAACAAACGTATTCTAATAGGTTTCCAAAGAACTAGTATAACCGTTATAACTTATTTTATCGCAATCTATACGGTACACTATCAACTAAAATTGTCAATAATTTGTTGGCAATTGACTGCGAGCTAAGAGATGGAGCTAGGTCATGAGAAATCATAATATCGGGCAGTACATTTGGATTATGATACGTAAATGTCACGTTTGTTGTGTTTTGAAATTTTGTAAAGTAGAAATGTTTTTATTCACNCAGTACATTTGGATTATGATACGTAAATGTCACGTTTGTTGTGTTTTGAAATTTTGTAAAGTAGAAATGTTTTTATTCACACTTTTTCTTAAATGTCTAACAACGAGCAAAGAAATGTAGAAAAACGATCGTGTGTCGTAGACAATATATGTCTGGAGGTTTAGTTGAGTGCATTAAAAATATGTTTACAATAGTCCATCGGTGTTTGAGGAATATTATGAATCAGGGATTTCAGCATAAAATGTTATGAAGGTAAGTTGTAGAGCTCTATGTATGGTAGCACTTCAGTTTGTATGTTATTGGCAAATATGGTGGTACGCGAAGACAATTCAGCGTGTCTGAAAATACGAACCTATGACTTTAGTTTATTCTTAACGTACGCTTNCTGAAAATACGAACCTATGACTTTAGTTTTTTCTTAACGTACGACGTGGGTTCTACTGCGAATGTTTGTCTTTTTGTAGAATGTTTGGCGCTGAATGGTTCCAAAATGGAAGGAAATTTGAAGCAAGTAAAAGTTGATAATTGGGGAGTATTTTTCCTACAAAGGCTTCAACAACTGTACGTCAAAGGAGAATATTGTGACCTGACGTTACTGTTTACCAACAATGAGAGAGTTAAGGTATGAAGTATCTATGGTTACTACTGTTAATGTACTGTGTGTCGGGTTTGATTGATNTGTGTCGGGTTTGACTGATCTATGTGTAAAATCTTTGTGGCACATTATACAACTTCTTTACTGCTTTCACCCTTGCTTTAGTTCCAATGAAATCAAACAGAATTTTTATAATTCCAATGCTAACAAAAAATGATTGATTGGTAGCTGGGAGAAGGATATAGATATGTTGCTACAAATATTTTCTCGTAGACCCCGCATAATCAACAGGGTTGTGTTGACTGCTTACTAGTTGCTTCCAGACAAGACCTTAACACCCAGGCCGTAATCACGTGTTATTTTATGTTGAAGTTTTGCTGTACTTATGGTAATTATTCATTGCTGTGTCCAGTGCTCTCCATTTCTCAAATATTGTTTCCTGCAGAGACCATGTGCTTTATGCAGTTGTGGCATTTACTATAGGCTGCTCATGGAAAAGTGTGCACTTTTGAAAGACCTCTCATTCAGAATAATAGTCAATAAATATATCTTTTTTTAGCTTTAGACGTTAAGTTCCAAGTGCGGTGAAATATACACACTGTATATTACTTGCATGGCAATGTTTATTTAAAAAGGTGGTTAAAGGATAAAAAATGGTTTAAAGTAAAAAGTAATAAAGGCCTCAAAATTGTTCACTTTACCGTGAACAACCTATAGCATTTAATGTGCATACTGCTGCTGACTGTACTCAATGTAGAAATGATGCGACTAGCTTCCATGCACACACTGAAAATACATGCAGTAGATACAACGTACTTTTCAGCAGCTTGTTTACAGGCGATGTTTGTTGCTGTTGAGAAAATATTTTGAATAATTCTTTTTTTGCTATTTTTTAATAGTTGTCACTTAATGTCACTCTTCATGAGCTCACAGCTGACATCCTGCACACACCATTTTACCAACTTCCAGGACTTTGTTTAGTGGAGACACGCCTGAACTGTGGGACGGACTGTGTTGCTACAGGGTGCATACGCATGCCGCAGTGGCTGTCAAATGATTTTGGCGAGAAGCACGGGAAATAAACAGTATGGAAATGCATATTATCAGTTCAAAAAATATATATAACATAACATAAAATTACTTAGTTGTGTTTTAATTATGTAGTAGAGTTTCCACAAATTCACTAAAATGTGAACTACTTTCATGTGAGTTTAGATGCAGTGTGAAGGTTCCACATATATTTGTTAATCCTAGGACAGTAAGAATTATTAAGAATCATTTCTTCTCCAAAAGAAACTGGAAAATAATGCCAGAAAATGGTGTATATGTACATTACTAATCACACATGAAATGTGATAGTGAAGAAAGCTATGAAGATCTGGAAATTTTTGCGGTAAAATATGTAAAATATATTTCAGACGGGTTGCTGAACCGTGTTAAATGCCAGAACACCTTTGGAAACCAAACCGTAATTCACAATACCTGAATCACAGGGAATGTGTGTGCCAATGCGCTAAGGATGTACAGGAATAAACCACGATAATCAAGCAGTGTTGGAATAACATTTAATTTTGTTGAATTTTGCAAGGTCCCCTACAGTATATCGTACAAAAAGGTGTTACGAGGTTTTGTTTATGTGCATTTTACATGTATCGCCGTGATACGTTTGTGCAACAATGCATGTTTGCGATCTGTACTTTCAAAGTGCCGTCCATATAAATACGTAGTTGTGAAATCTTTAAACTCCACCTACGATGTTAAGTACTTCCCTGTTGATTTATGTGTATGATAGTTCAGCTTTGGATAGAGTTCCACTGTACAATGACACTGGCATCTCCTGTTAATGATTCCATAAGCTGACTCAGAACACTTGCTATGTCGTTTGGGGAGGCATCGCATGTAAGAATAAGGTGTCGTGGATCGTAATGAGCCAACACAGCATCTAAAGTCAACAAATGTTTGGTAGCATGGAATGCTCTTGAATGCTGTGTTGGCCATGCCCTCTTAGCTTTCTTGTCAAGTAATTGATGTAACAGTTCTACAACTGTGACCTTATTTGGAATTAGGTTATGGTAGTAATTTAATAATCCAAGGTATGCTTAAAGTNCAACAGTTCTACAACTGTGACCTTATTTGGAATTAGGTTATGGTAGTAATTTAATAATCCAAGGTATGCTTAAAGTTGCTCTTTATTTGTTGGCACTGGTGCATCCTGGATAGCCTTATCTTCACTAGAATGTGTACCATCACTGCCAATCACGTAACCCAGAAAAGTCACGAGTTTAGTTTTGAACACACACTTCTCGTGCTTGAGATGCAGTCTGGCAATCTCTTCTTTGACCTTACTATGAAGTACAAACAGAATGTTTCTAGCTCGCAACAGAATAAGTTGGACAGTAGAGAAGTTCAATTTTTTGTCTGGACCTTTGTTTTCACCCAGTGATTTGTCAAAAACTAAAGGAAATTCCTACTCCCAGTTTAGAATTGATAAAAATTCCATCTTCCTGGTACCTTTCACAGAAGTCTTGAGTGGTTGAAGCCAGTTGTGATCAAGTAGAGAAGTGTGGTTTCCGTCCGTGATTACTACAGGAAGCCATATCGCACTCTAGCTCCCATATCGTACTTGCACATCTGCCATCCCAAGTGTTAGCACTTGATTGTGATTTTAATCTGTGAGAATGCACGGCGATGGTTTTAAATTACCCCCATCAGGTGTGATTGTTTGCCATATTGACTGATCAAGTACACTTACGAAGGCATCTTTGTTGATCTCCATTTTGACTGGAATAGCATTATTTATTTATTTTTTTATTTTTTTTCTGTCTCCATTACATTTACTAAACTGTTCATGTAGTACAACATCTCTTGTGCCGACTCAGAATTTGGGACTGGACCTCGAGCTGATGTTGGCGTTATCTAATGGATATTAACTATTCCGTTAGTATTTTACGTCCCACCACAGACTCGTTAAATACGACCTCTTTTCTTGCAGAAGTATCATTCTGTATCCTTAAATGGGCGGTTATTACGGTGCCCAGTGGTCTATTTTCTGATACTAGCTGGACAAAATTGTAAATTCAAAAAGTCTGGAGAACTATTTTAAGAAGCAGTTAAGTGCGTGATGAAACAGCATTTTCTAATTGATGCACATGGTGTGCCCAGGAAAGGGAGCACCGAATGTTACTGAGCTTGCTATCCTACTAGTCCGCTAGTATCCTTGGTGCGCAGTGGTCATTTCTCAGTCTGTCATAATTATATATTTCATCATAGCCAAGAAATCTTCATATCCCCTTGAAAAGCAACGTTTCAAGGTACGTTGGAAACTATTAATTTATTTTTTATATCAGAATTAGTTATAACTAGCATAGGTAAATTAATTGCAATTTTTATTTCATTTGGGTTTTCAGAAAAAAAAAATTCACAAGGTTTCATGTAAAATATACATGTCAACTGGTCATCTTTTTAATCACGATAAGAGGGTGTGTAACATTTTGCAGTCGCATATCACATCCATTAAATTAGCACTAGTTTTTTCTGAAGCTGAGTACATGTCTTTGGAAGAATGTTTTGTGCTGCAAAGACTAACAAGATCGATGGCCACAGCTGGCGACCCTTTTCAAGATAAAGGTGAAGTTGAAGGTACAGTTAAGTACGACAATATGTATTTTGGCAGACTTTCCGATGAAATACAAAGGCTTATTCAGTTAACCTCCAGTGTTGTTTTTTGTGTCATTCTTCCCCCTAACAAAAAAATTCAACCCTTTCATTTAATTTTTTAAACTGGGTCTTTTTCTTTTGTCTTTTTCAACCACAAAGAATGTTTTTTTTTGTTTTTTTTTTTTCAAAATGGTGGTCTGCCCAAATGTTTTTAATGCAATGTCATATCTTGGAAATTATTGAACCTTTTTTAACCAAACGTGGCATGCTAGTAGTACCTAATATGAGTGCTGAGTTCGCATATTGACAGAACTTTTGTCTGCCATTTTGTAAGGCAGTCTTACCTGAAAGTTAACTTATTTTTCATATCTTAGGAACAATTCATTCGATTACCACAAAATATTTTGGTAATTATTAAGTTTAGGGGCTTTTCTGAAAAACACAAAAAAAAAATTCAAAATTATGATATATTTCTACTCTACCAATCACGTAGAACACGAATATACTAGGGGCGTAGCTTTAAAATAAGTACAACATATTAAAATAAATTGAACAAAATTGCGAAATGAGCAGTATAGCCAGTTTGTTTACGTTTCTGAACTAAACGTCCTAGACCAACAAAGGTTGCATTAATGGGTTCTGCACAGCTTACCTTGTTCATATTCAAGAGGGCGTAATGTTAAAATAAGTAAAACATATTTAAAAAACTTGCAAAATATGTTTGTTTATGTCTATTAACGTCAGAGGAATTATACCAGCCCCCACTTAGGTGAGTCAATTTACCTTATTTTGGTGTGTTTTACGGTTCCTTTAAATCCCTACAATCCTACATTCGTAGTTTAGTGTAAAACCCTACTAACCTAGGTTAGTGTAAAACACTACAATCCGAGGTTAGTGTAAAATCCAAAAATTCTAGGTTAGTGCAAAACCCAATAACCTTAGGTTAGTGTAAAACCCAATATTCCTAGGTTAGTTTAAAATGTAAAATAGTGATTCACCCATCGTGGGGTTAGGTTTTGTTAGGTTAGGTGGGCACATATTACAAAATTAGTCGGACGTTAATGCCCCTAGTATATTTGTGTTCTACGTGATTAGTAGAGTGGAAATATATCATAATTTTGGAATTTCTTTGTGTTTTTCAGAAAAGCCCCTAAACTTAATAATTACCAAGAAATGCTTAAAGAAACTGACATTCTGCCTTTATTCCACACGTCAGTAGAATCGGTCCCAACAAAAATGGTTTCAGTCACTAATTTGGTGTATATGAGTTAGGGCCAGAGAAATGTTTGTTAGGGGTGGTTACATTGCTCTACAACAAAGGTACCCAGTCAGAGGAATATGAAGCACGACTGGCGTATGTGTTATAGTCTTCCCTGCAGAAAGGACCTCAGGCATTGACTAAAGCCCTTTATGTGTGAAAATGCTGCCATGGAACAAACAGCGAGTGATTGAAGCCTTATATGTGTGCGAGTTGTGTGTTGGCATTACTGTTACTTAACGTTGCGTCAGTTGGTATCCATGCTGTGTCTGGCTTGTTTATCTTACACTGCATTGTGTTAATACTGTACCTATTTAGTTATTTGTTATACAGTTGTGCTTTCAGTTGTATACGATGGACGAAGATACAAGTGGGGATAAACGAAAAGCAAATACACACAACTGGAAACGGAACATCGTAAAAAGGGCAAGACTGAAAGGAGAAGAGTACACAGACTACCGAGGCAGAAACATGCCGTCTGTGATTCCAGGACCTCCTTGCAGGTAATCATAACTTTATTAGTAATTTAGTAATCATTGAAATGCTCACGCATATATAGTTCACCAGAAGTTGTGTCTGTGTGTACCATATCATTAGAACAATGTGCATATACATAACTTCAAAACCTGCAGGCGTCAAGACTAGCAGTTTGAAGTTATTATTATCTGTATGGACGGGAGGAAACAGCGTAGGCTGGAGTATGATTATACAAATCCTACATACGGAATATTTTCCGAGACCTTGTAGATAATGTTTTGATTGTTGTACCATTGGCTGCAAAGGGAGAAAGGACAAAGTGTTAAGGGTGTTAGTCACCATATTGTATATAAGCAAACTTTTACATTATTATGTGAGTTTTGAATATGCGAATTAGAAGTATGCAATATCTATTATAGTTTCATTAATGCTGGTGCCTATCTTCGCTTTCAGATGCAAGCGTAAGTGCTTCAGCCTGTATGGAAACAATACTGACAGTATATCTGTTCGTTTGTGGAGCATGGACACCAAGAATGAACAAGATATGTTTCTGCAGCCACCGATTGAAGCCCATGATGTTAAACAGTGCAGGTCCAGAAAGGAACAAGGAGCAAGGATGAAGACAAAGCCATTTATTTATTACATAGTCGTGGGGGATGAAAGGAAACAGATATGTTTTAAAGCATTCCTGTCATTCTTTGGCATTACAGTAAAGCGCGTAAAGAGATTACAAAACCTATTGCTGCTAGGTAAAAGTCCCGAAGATAAGAGAGGTACACAAGTGCATTACCGGCTGAAACGAGGCTTCTGCTGAAGGAACATATTGAAACTTTTGATGTAATAGAAAGTTATTAGGC
Source organism: Clitarchus hookeri (assembly GCA_002778355.1). NCBI lineage: Eukaryota > Metazoa > Arthropoda > Insecta > Phasmatodea > Phasmatidae > Clitarchus > Clitarchus hookeri. Next base: position 547,628 of record NQII01000920.1, on the reverse strand, counting down.
AGATAAACCGATCAAATATCTTGATGCAAGGCTCAATGTGACAATCATGTATAACATGTTCAAGGAGAAGTATCCTAATATCAAAGTGAGCTACCAGTTTTTTGCCGGATTTTTTTCGTGAAAACTGCAATTTGGTCGGTCACAGGTAGACTGTTGTGTTTGCGAAGAGCTGAATTTGAAAATCCGAAGTCCACATTTGAACGAAGCTTCCAAGCGGTGTGCACAAGCTGAACTCATGGTTCATAAGAAAAAAGCACAGAAATTCTATGCGAAAATCAGGTCTGAAACCGAAAACCAACAACCACAAGTTCTTACTGTTGCCTTCGACTACATGCAGAAGATACGACTGCCCCAAATCCCTGTGCAAGAAACATTGACAACAAACGTCTTTTGCGCACATAATATCGGGGATAATGAGGCTACAATGTATGTATGCCGTGAAGGTGTGGCGAAAAAAAAGGACTGAATTAAGTATGCTCATTCCTTTATGATTACTTCTTGCGAGAAGCCCCTCCACATATTACTGACGTGCATGTGTACTCGCACAACTGTGGAGACCAAAACAAAAACCTTGTGTTGGCTAGGTTACTCCTTGCCTTGATAGACAGAGGACGGTTTTTGAGGATTGAACATTACTACCCTATCATGGGCCACTCTTTCCTACCATGCGATAGGGATTTCAGCATGGTCAAAAGAGCACTTTAGAAACATGACCTACTTTACAGCATTCACCAAGTCTCTGAAATAATCATAGGATCAAGCACGAAGGACAAGTTCACTGTGAAAGAGGTAGAGTGTTCCGATATCTACGATTTTAATAATTGTTGGCAGGCGTATTATAAGAGGCAGTGTATCTCTGAAGAATCATCTGGAAGACACAGCACCCTTATCCTTTTCTCTTATAGTAATAATTTGAAAAGTTGCACCGTAGCAAGTGATGCATTGATGGTTTGGTTAAACATACATTCCGTGTGGCCCATCCAGGCAAAGCAGCACTGGTTTTCCCTTCGAGACAGGCGCACCCCACAGGGCAGGTCCCTATGAAGAAGGAAACAATATCTGATATCAGAAAATGTGCAAATATGTGCCCGAGCAATACAAAGACTTCTGTGAGAACTTTATTAATTGGCCAATAAGTACTGGTCCACTGCAAAATGATGATTTGTTGTAGGTTTAATGTGTGAACAATGTGTAAACAGTTTCTATACACATAGTTGACGTTTGTATATAAGAGAGACGTTACAAGAAATGCCTGGTTACGTCCTTATTGTCTTATGGTAGCAACACATATATTCATTAGTGTTTTATAAAGTAGACCATAAGTAACTTTGATGTATCATAAAAATATTAAACAGTTGTTTGATTCGTGTATACAGATATACCTACATAATAATATATTTGTTAAGAGTGCATTAAATTTATTTTGTCTTTGTGTGATGGATTGCATAGAAATGAATGTTCTGTAGTTTGTCTGGAGTAACGAGTATTAATATATTTACAATACAACTGTAAAGTAACATTGATGACATTACATTGTTAGCGTCTATCGTAATCCTACAAAAAGAGCCTTAGTCAGGGCTATTTAATAATTTTTTACTAACAAATCATATTATTAGAGATTGTTTTTTTTTTTACAGGTTTGCTAGTTGCAGGGTGCCAAACTGTGTTGTGTGACCATATTGTACTGTTTTGAAAAGATTTGTCTAACCTCAGTAACAGAGTTTTTGAACACATTATAGTTAATGAGCATGGTAAACCCAGCCGTACCAAGTGTATGAATGCAGGTTGGTCAACTATACGCAATGGTTGACATCCTTCCAACTACACCCTCATTCACCATTGTCTCACATGGCATATACCTGTACCCCATCTTTCCAATGTTGTGTGTTTCTTTAGCAATTTACCTGGGTCAGTATTTTCTGCTACCAAATTTTGTGGTAGTTTCCGTTTTTTTCCATTCACTGATTTTTGCTTCTTCAAGATCACTTTGGTAGTGAGGGTGTTTACTCTACAATCAAATGGTCCTACCTCCTTTTAAGACTGCATGGAAATGCTAATTAAATTCAATGACAATTAAATAAAATTATGCACTTCCATATTTAGTTCAGGTGAAAAAGTTTTGCTGTAAATTATCCACATGTAGTGCCTTAACGTGAGAAAAACTAAAAGTAAAGTGCATAAATTTTGTTTCAAATTAATAAATTTAAAATTCCTTCTTATATAAAATTTTTGCCCATGAAATTATCTTACTCTTTGATATCTATAGTTCTATTAACATGAGCTTAAAGAGTTTGAACATTTTGGTGTAGCTGCCGTCCATTCCTCACAGTAAACGACATATATGTTGCACATGCGCACTGCTGAAAAAAATTTACCATTGTGAGTTGCTAAACTTGTAACACATTGTTATTCCGCACAATACACTAACCATTAGACAGTGCATTAAGGTAAACACGTTTACTATGCATTATTCGGCACCAACTTACCTTAATATGCTTCTTCAAATTTGATGATGTTGGTATGTTAGCAGGAATTAATTTATTTTGCCCGGCACACAACATACACCTTAACATCAGATTTTTATTATTCTCGTTTTCACAAGAATGCACTTCAAAAAATGGTGAATATGAAGACCATGACAACCTCGGTACCTTTACATCTTCAGCAGTAAAACTAGAGTGAGAAGATGATGCTATCTGTTCCTCTCTTTCTTTAAATTGCTGTGATTCTTCCATTGCAATTAAAACCACGCTACATTCACTTCACAAATAAATAAATGAAACGGGAATAAACTGACAAATAAATGACAGTAGGAATTGTGTAGCAGTTATTGCAGTACAGCCAACACACAAAAGTACAGTTTCTCACCTACGAATCTTGGCCTTGCTACGGATTAATCACAGATAAGTGATTAATGAAAAAAATGACTTGTATAGTTATTTTGAGAGCTAAATGTAAATTCAGGTACAGTTAACGTTACTGAAAAGTGAATGTAATGGCGTCACCGCATTCATTACTGAAAAAAGTAGCTATACAAGTAACTGTGTTATTTGTAACGCGTTACTTCCAGTCCCTGTTTAAAATGTATGTCACATTTAATGATTGACTTCTCAGGAGAGATTGGTGCCCTACATGGTGTTAATCATACACTACTGGAAATACCCTGCACTGTGTGTTAGTGTAAAAGTTGAAACAGGTTCAATGAATGGTAGAGGTTTAGTTTGTAGGAATTGAAAATTGATTGATTGGTGAACAGTGTAACTAGGATCGAGAAACATGTACTCAGTGATGGTATTAGTCATGGTATGTATGTGTGCAGGTGCATCGTTTGGTGCTCAATGCTTGCACAGAGTATTTTAAATTACTGGAGAAGCTCCCAGGACAGGCAAGTGGTGCTTACCTCCACATGCCATCCAACATGCATCCAGATGTGGTCTTGCCTATCATTAAGTGAGTAAAATATCAATATTTCAGTTTTTCTCTGTAAGATGTTACAGTTTATAATAATGATGTGTAGGTACTGTATGGTTTTTTTTTTTTTTTTTTTTTTTAATTTAGTTCAACGCTTTGAATGCTGCTGCCAAAATATTACATCACGGTGAACTTCATAAGAAGTGCTGGCAACATAATGTTTTGTTGTTTTCAGGAGCGTGGGTATTATATCACAGGAAACTCGTTATAACTTTTGAATTCAAGAAAATACAGGACTGTCCTGAAATTCGAGTACAAACTTTGCGAGATGATTTGTTATGGAAAATGAGGTGGAAAACATAATACAACCTATAACCTTACGTAACTGTTAAGGCAGGCACACCCATCCTTAAAAATTGGGAATTAAAATGAATTAATTAATTGCGAAATGTCAGAAAACATGCAAAACGAAATAACAAGTTTGTGAATAGTGTTAGCCTGATTAGATGTCTGCCATCTGTGAACATTTGGTGAGTGATGTGATAACGTTGCCCATCATCGCCTGGCACTCTTTCAAACATTCCGTGTTTTCTTAAGAAATGTTCACCTGAGAGAATTACATACAACATTTTGAGTTTATTTAATGTCCGCATTATTATTTATGTCATAACAATTTATATGCATCCATGGGTAACGCACACTTTTGTTGGTTAATATCATGGCACCCCCTAATTTCCAAATGACAAGTGATATCACCTGCCAAATGTTAACACATGGTACAGTGGAACCTCTTTGTATTGAACCCAGATGGATTGAAAGTCCCTATCCAAAACATATTCTGTGGTCCGATTTTTTTATTTATCTGCATTTCACGCCCACATTCATTGAAAGTCCACATGTATAGAAATTTTTTTTTGTCCCCTGAGAAACGATGGATAGAGAATCCACTGTGTATATCAAATCAGGCCAACACTGTTCATGAGTTATTTTATATCACATAGTTTCTGACATTTAAAAAATAACCACTTTTAATTTCCCATTTTTTAAGGGTGTGTGTATCTCCATTAATTATCTCATTGGGTCATACATAGGCCGTGCTATGTTTTCATACCATATTTTTGATAGTGAATCATCTCACAAAGTTTGTGCCTCTAGTTCAGGATAATCCTGTATAATAATTAGGGATGTGCGAACAGTTTGACAATTTGAGTCAAGTATAGTAACAAATCAAAACTCGACTCAATGCTACAAGAAGTTTTTGAAAATTCAAGTTAATATTTTTTAGATATTATTATCATATTGTTTCACCGCCATAAATTGATTACGGAGACAGACATACGTGTAAATAGTCTGTCTTAGCATTAATAACATTTCGCTGCAGAATAACACAACTGCCATTTATCACATAACTCATCTTCCAAATTACTTCCGTGATAATTTTGCATCTGGTATTGTAATCCAGTAAATTACTGTAAAGCATAATGTTTTACTATTTGCTTATTTTCTTAAGTATATTTTTTTATTAAATCTTTGTACACAATTGGTTGTTGACAAAACAAAGCAAGGAATATGGTTGGCCTGCACCATAAGTTGATGTTTGTTTAGCAGTGGTATTTGCATATTTATTATTCAGAAGGCACACTGGAAAACATGACATGACCACTTAAGCTTCATAAATTGATGTTCACAAACCTGTAGTAATATTACATGGCCAGTAGTTTTCACGAAGCTCACTGAAGTGTAATGTTATGTGAGCAGCACTCAGTGAGAGGCCTTGCTCAGTAACGTGTTGACATTTGCATGCAGCTTCATGTACACGGGACGTCTGGAGTTCCGTGCTGAAGTCACGGAGGAGCTGTACACGACCGCGCAGCACATGAACATGATGGTGCTCACCAAGTTGCTAGACGTTCAAGCGCAGTCACCAGCCACGTCCACTAACAAGCTGGCAGCTCCGGTGCTCAAGAAGTCCGAGTCATCCCTCATGCAGCACCTTGCTGCGCAGAACAAGAGGACCTCGTATGCTCGAGCTGCAGATCCAGACTTGCCAGAACCCCTGCCAGGTCGCAAGTAAGTCGCACGTGTCAAATTTATGAAAGCTTGTGACCATCGTACTCTCTGTCTCGTGTAACTTGGCAAGATCATGACGGTCGGTGAGTGGCAACTGGACATATATGAAACAAACACCGTGCCATAGAGTTCCTACATTAATTAATGCGTTTTATTTTACGTGGTCACAAAACAGCTGTTGTTAGTGTTACACGCTAAACTTTGTGCTAAAGTAGTAATGTATAGGTGTTCAAAATGAAATGCACATTAAAACGATCCATATTCAAATGAAACACAACTTCAAACCTTGGGAGTTTTTTTCACATCACATCCCCATTCCCCGTCCTTCTTTCCATAATTGCTTGATATTAATTCCAAAAGCCTGCAAAAATATCGCAGGGTATCGTAAAATTATTATTATTTTTTTTTCAAATAATTTGATGAAATATATTTTCAACTCTTGTCGTTTCGAGCCAGTAATAAGAGAAAAGTCAACTTTTAAAAAGACGGGATCAAGAGGCAGGCTAATGAGCTGCTACCTGAGTAACGCCCTCTGCTCTCAACGCGCCCTGCCATGCGCGTGATCTGTTAGCTGTCTCCCGAAGCACTACCAGCCAGAAAAAAAAAGCTTTCGTGTTTAAAATAAATTTACCAACAGATACCAATGGTTTTATTTTTCTGCGAGCGCTGTATAATTTTTAAAGTAACATGAGTTTCAGTGTACAGCAATTTTATTATCAGCAATTTCTATTTGACTAGTAATCGTTACGTCTACGTCCATTACACGCCATGCTGTTTTGCAAACCCATTTCATTGTTTTTTTCATGTTGTTACTATACTGTATTAATAAAACGAAGAAAGTGGGACGTGCATGGGTGAGTTATAAGCAATTCTTACGTAATTCCAAGCCACATATTTCCAACTCAAAAAACTGTTTAGTATCAATAATAGTCATTGGTGAGTTGTTGGTGAATGAAAGGGTATTGTCAAGCAAGTTCCCCGAAATACTTTTATTTCTAGTCTTAACATATTAGCTGTAACATCCAAAGTGTGATAAGAACTACAATTACCATCTTGCAAATGTTAACCCAAATTCGCTGCCTCGGATAAATGCAAATATTAAATTTTTTGCAAGGTTTTATACTTTTGCTTTTATAACGTATGAATTTTTGAGACAGATATCAGTCTATAAATACATTAAAAAAATTGTAGCATTACAGTACAATGGCAAGTGGATTAGCTAACAGCATGTTGATAAAATATACAGCCTCCACTTGACGCACCAGCTGATGGTGAAAAAATACATAAACAAAAAGTACATGTTTGGCGCTACTTTCGTTGGACTGTAAAATGTTTCCAAGTTACATGAGACGGAGAGTATGTATAAGCATAAACAGTGGTTTGTAAGTTCATTAAGGATGGTAAGCTGCAGGATGGCCACAGACCTGGAAAATCAGGGAATTCCTTTAACCGGGAAAATATCAGGGAAATTTAAGATGCATCATGGAATTTTTTACCCGTCTGAACTTTTTCCAGTTTGCATGTTACGTGTTTCGCTCTGTAAGCGAACAAAGCTCATTTCTTAGCAGTAAACAACATAACACTTAGGGTTTGGATTGGTATTGCTAGTGGCTTTTCACGGTACAAACATCCCTTTAGGTGAAGTGAAGCTCGTTGTGATTGGTTTGTGGTTCTAGTAATGGTGATTGTCACGTGACCCATAACCAATCACAAACACGGTTGCTTACTGCAGTTGCGTAACCGGCCAAAGATGGCCTCACCGACTGCCGTCTTCGTAAGCAATCGTAAATGTTGTTGTACTCATTGAATGGAATGTGGAAGTGTCAAATTCGTATTACGTGATAGGTGAATTTGTTTGGGAGGCAAGTTAAGCAACAATCACTCAGAAATGTTTTATTATCAACGGAGAAGAGTTAATGGCATATCTAGTTATTTGCAACAAAGAATGCATTGGTGATAGTGTGCAATCTGAAGACGCGTTGTTACGTTGACATTTTTTTTGTGGACGGATAATTTGCCTTGAGGTGAGTAAGTTTGATCACGTTTTCACAAATTCGACAATGTTTTAATCTAGTTTTTACATAATTTTGTAATCCATAGTCTTTAAAAAGAAATCAACTCCGTACTTGCGGCACCACATCATCGTTATTGCAATTGAAAACAGCATTATAAATTATTAAATAAAATATCCTAACTACTTGAATTTTGAAATAATCGCGCTGGAAATGCTGAAACTGACAATTTTCTGTAATTTGTATTTTCAGCATTTGTTTAACAACAAATTCATTGTAATAAATACGTAGGTGTAATGAAATAATATAACCTGCAATTTTAACAAATTTTTCTCTACAGTCGTGACCGAATCCGCTAATTTAAGAATTCAGGGTTTAGGTATTTTGTTGGATGGATTCGAAAGTCGCTGAACAGCGCCGCGTATGCGAATTTGGAAACTGCAGGTTGGTGAAAAAATGTTTTTCCCCTATGCAAACTTATTTTTTCGTTGTTTTGTTGCTCTTTGCAATTAACATTCTGTTTAAAATATTATAGTACAACACCATTTTTTCAGATATTAAAATATAACAATTAATTTTCTTTAAAAAAAGTTATTCATTACGTAAACAATAACATAACTATCCCTTCATTCTATCTTATGTTCACTTTTTAAGATATGGTGGACATTCATATTTGTTTTCAAACGAAACGCATTATACAATACGTAAATAAACAACAGCAGAGTCGAGTAAAATTCCCATGTCGTGGTGCCACTTGTGCAAGTCCATATAAAGAATTGTGGATAGAATTGGGAATAGCCCGAGAACTGTATTTTGTAGTGCGTTATAAATGAGTTTTGTGTGTCTATCTTGTGTATCCTAAATTGTTTCGCAGTGCCAATTTTCTAACAAAGGTGCTGATTTTAACAAAACCAAAATTCTTGCCCATTTAACATGCTTTGTTTGCTACTGTCTGCCCAAAAGTTACTGAAAGTTTGTTTTCTCAGTCTTATATTTGGCAGCAATGTTTTTCGTGTTTACATGTACTGTTAATTTTAATTTTGAGAAATAAATTAGGAACTTTGCACATATTATTCGTGCCTTCTGTCTCTGTAGAAAAATGTGCTTATTGCGCAGGTGCCTTGTAAAATTGCAGCAAGGTTTCAGGATGACTGGCTTATTGACCCTAATTTGGGTTGGCTTGATAGAAAGGTTTCTTGTGACCCAACAAAAGCCAAGTGTAAAGTGTGCAACACATAGTTTACTCTAAGCAACATGGGTCATACTGCAGTCAAAAGGCATGGCAAAGGAAAAAAACACTTATCAAGTGTTAGTGACAAAAAAACACTTTCAATAGGTGAATTTTTTCAAACTTAACAAGAGGACAAAATAGATTCAGTGCCAGTGTCACCAAACAGTCAACACTTTCCCTCCTCTTATCTCTCTTTGCCTTCTCGTTCTCTCCACTCCCCGACCAGGTCACTACCGGTTTTTTGCATGTGGGAATCGTGCCGGATGATGCTGCTGGTCGGCAGATTTTCTCTGGGATCTCCTGTTTCCCCCGCCCTTGCAGGGATACCAATGTCTACGGATTCTCTGTAGTTTCTACGGACAGTGGTGTTTTATTGTGTTTATTAGTGTTCAGTTGATAAAATTTTTAATTTTTTGAAAGAGATTAAGAGTTGTACATATTTCTTTTAAACTTTGTGTCACCGTGTTTGAGAAACCATCTGCTTTAAATGTTTTCTTTTAAGTTTCAGTGCAATGCTATATATTATTTTTAATACTCTAACATATATGTTAATTGCATTAAGTAGGGCACCCAGTTCTGTAATAATCATTGTCTCTTCTCCTTAACAGGTTACCAATATGGAAGAGACGTAGTATGCCATTACAAACTTCATCTGGTATTGACAGTTCTTCACTAGAAAGGTAAGTTTTCCCATGCAATTACCATTCAATTTAACAGACTATGTGGAGAATGGCCCATTCATTGTTACTTATTTTTGGTATTGACGAAAAATAACGCTTGCGGTAGTTTGTTTACATTTTGAAAGTAAACGTAAATCCAGAATTTTGATGCAATACTCTATTTTATTGCATTATTGTTGCTGTCGCATATTAGGTCGATGTCATACGGGCGACCAGATCACTGTGACAAAAATGCGGCAAATTGATTCTAGTTGTTTCTATGTGAATCTCATCAGCTGTGGTTTGAAGAAGATGGTTGATGGAAGCTTCTATCTCACACACAATTTCTTCTACAGGAAGTTTCTTTGGAGCCACAGCAAAGTTCATGCCTTTGGCTAGGAGCGATGTGCTGGCCTCTGGCCTCGTCCAGTTGTTTACTAGAGAGGTTAACCACAACCCTGTTTTCATCCAGGGCCTGTGGCTTTCTTTTTTCCTGAAGTTGGTTGAATTTCCTTGTCTGTGGCTCTGTAGTCCGGCACATGGCTGTAAAAGCTTGTTGAGCTGTGATCCTGTCCAGAATGTCCCAGGTGGAAGGTGGCAGCTTTCTGGCAAGCAGTAAGTGCAGGTCTAGAAGCACCTTAGCATTCTGGTCCAAATCTCTTTGAGTCTGGTGTATTCCCTCCTGCGGGACAGCTGAGCCGGCCCGATGGTAAATTCTCTGAGCAGCTGGAGTTTTGAAGTTCTGGCAGATTGTGGCAAAAGTTGGAAGATTCCTGTAGTCTCTACATCTCTTCGTGAAGGCTAGAAAGTTCGGTAGTTCAGCTTTCTTCTGCCTCAGTTGGTCAAAATTCCTGGCCAGGATAGCGATATCCTCCCCATAGAGGTTTATTAATGAAGTTTGCAGGTTTTTGCGACTATTGCCTGCAAAATCGTGGTTTCTGGGTAGTAGCAGCATCACTGTCGTTTACCTTCCCGACGTTTCGGAAGCCTCCATCTTCAGGGCAATGTAGCTGAGTCTGCGAGGTCCCCCTGCCTTTATATACTGAGGGCTGTTCCAGGGTGCTTCCTGATTGGCTGGAGCTGTTAGCCAATCCCTAGTTGCTTCCCTCCTGGTTGACCAATCAGGGACAAACCTCTGAAAACTCTCTTACCTCTGTAAGACCCCAGCAGAACAACTAGCAGGTGTATACTGGATTGCCTGCTCATGTGGAAAGGTATACATAGAACAAACTGGAAGGAGTCATCACCAGGGTCAAGGAACACATCAGAGACTACGAACATGAAAATATTCTGTCAGCCATAGCAGAACACTCAGTTGAAACCAAGCACAGTAAAGAGTTTCACAGATATGGTACAATAGTGAATATCTCCAATTACAAGAAAAGCTATATCCGAGAGGCAATAGAAATATCAAAACATCCTTCCAACGTAAACAGGGAAGACTGTTTTAAATGAAGCAATATCTGGGAACCACTTTTCAAAAACCACAAAAATTGGCTGGAAAGTAGGACAGAGGCGAACTTGTTCCTGATTGGCCAACCAGCTCAACTAACCAGGAGGGAAGCAACCAGGGATTGGCTAACAGCTTCAGCCAATCAGGAAGCACCCTGGAACAGCCCACAGTATATAAAGGCAGCGGGACTTCGCAGAGACTCGGAACTCGGAAGGTAACAGTCATTGCTGCTACTACTTCGTCCTGACGATGGAGGCTGCAATGTCTTCCAAAACGTCGGGAAGGAAAACAACAGTGATACGGCTATGACCCATAAGCCAAAATTTTGCACAAATTGCTATTATCACCAAGTTCCAAACACTGAATAAATTACTTTAATCCTGCATAAGTATAGAAAAAATAAATATTTCCCACATATATTGGTTACTATTACTTGCACCACTACAGAGTAGCCTAAAAAGAAAAGGGAGTCATTCCATCTCAATTCAGACAGGGCTTGTCCATCGACAATCGCAGATTTACCCAAAAAAAATTTACAGTAGTTACAGCCAGTAGAGACAAAAACTATCATAAAATGATTTCATTCCCAAATTTTTTCTCATTTTTTACAGTGTTTTAAAATAGGCTAAAATTAAAAAAAANTATCATAAAATGATTTCATTCCCAAATTTTTTCTCATTTTTTACAGTGTTTTAAAATAGGCTAAAATTAAAAAAAATTTTTTTAAGTATTTGTTTAAAATGAGCATTACTTCAAAACTATTTAATCAATTCCATTATTTTTTTTTATTTTGTAGCTATTGCATTGAAATTCAGCTTGACATACCGTATATGTTGATTGTAAGCCGACACTGAATGCAAGCCAACCCCTAACTTTTAAACCCTCGAAAAAGAAAATAATATGATACCTAATACAAGCCGAATTTTCATCGTCCGGCGCACATTATCAGCTGAGAGAGCACGCGGACTGCGTGAAAGTAGGGAGAGTAGGACCAAGAAAATTTGGGGCTGCTTGTTGTGACAGTTGCGTCTAAAGGGGGTGGAGGTGTCTGGAGCAAGAAGATAAGAATGTAGACAATAGAAAAGACACGGCAGGAAGAAGAAAAGAGAGTGGGGATGTGGAAGAGAGCTTGGTGTGGTATGGGCGTGACGGGGAGGAAGGGAGCATAGCGGTGTGGACTGGACGTGACTAAGGGGAGGGATGATGGACGGACAACCGGATGGTTGTAGAAAGGGCTGATGGGGGACGGAAACAAGGACGAAGAAGAAGGGAGCGGCCAGCAGCAGGAGAATAATGAGACACCAAATACTCCTTGACTGCCGCCATGACCTTGTTAGAGGTCAGACCCAGTCATGCGATAAGGGGGTGTGCTTGACACAAAAATCGAATGTTTTTATGAACTGGTATCACTTTATTATATTAGTAGTAGGGGCTGCAATGGTACTGGTAAATATACACTGTCCATTTTATCACCTTGTTTTATGTATACATTGGAAGCTCAATCCATCGAGCATGGATGGATCAAAAGACAAAATTCCTATGTATATAATGCTAAAAAAAAAGTCTGTTTTTGCCTAACTGAAAATATAATTTTTACAGCATCGATCGAACAAAAATTTTTGTACCATCGCCAAAAATTACATGCTCCGATCATTAAACAACAAAGTATTAACAAAAAAGTATAGGTATCAACTGTAGTCACGATGGCATACGAAGTCGGTACAGTACATTATGGACACATGCACGAGTAATACTAATAGATAACACCAGTAAAATAAATTTTCAACACACATTTTTTTTGTTTATGTCTCATTGTCCTGCGTTCAGTCCTATCTATGTAATTTATAACGTCAGAAATAACCTGTTGTTGATTTTGTCACAATGCCGCACTTAACTAAACAAAAAATAAATAATAACAATAGATGTCTCAGAGTACATAGTGTGTAATTAAATAGCACAAAATACAAAAAAAAAAAAACCTGAAAAATGTGGAATTACAGTACATATGTGTATGAAATATATACTGTAGACGTTTTATTAGACGTTCAGCAAGCAATTGCAATGTTTACGATGGCAGCCTTGTTGGTAACGACCAGCAGAGCAACCACAAGAAACAGCGGTGCCATATTTTCGAGATATCGATTTGCAATGCGATGTTGCCATCAACACTCGCAAGTTTTTCACTTAAANTATCATAAAATGATTTCATTCCCAAATTTTTTCTCATTTTTTACAGTGTTTTAAAATAGGCTAAAATTAAAAAAAAAAAAATTTTTTGAAGTATTTGTTTAAAATGAGCATTACTTCAAAACTATTTAATCAATTCCATTTTTTTTTTATTTTGTAGCTATTGCGTTGAACTTCAGCTTGACATACAGTATATGTTGATTGTAAGCCGACACTGAATGCAAGCCAACCCCTAACTTTTAAACCCTCGAAAAAGAAAATAATATGATACCTAATACAAGCCGAATTTTCATCGTCCGGCGCACATTATCAGCTGAGAGAGCATGCGGACTGCGTGAAAGTAGGGAGAGTAGGACCAAGAAAATTTGGGGCTGCTGGTTGTGACAGTTGCGTCTAAAGGGGGTGGAGGTGTCTGGAGCAAGAAGATAAGAATGTAGACAATAGAAAAGACACGGCAGGAAGAAGAAAAGAGAGTGGGGATGTGGAAGAGAGCTTGGTGTGGTATGGGCGTGACTCGGGGAGGAAGGGAGCATAGCGGTGTGGACTGGACGTGACTAAGGGGAGGGATGATGGACGGACAACCGGATGGTTGTAGAAAGGGCTAATGGGGGAGGGAAACAAGGACGAAGAAGAAGGGAGCGGCCAGCAGCAGGAGAATAATGAGACACCATATACTCCATGACCTTGTTAGAGGTCAGACCCAGCCATGCGATAAGGGGGTGTGCTTGGCACAAACATCGAATGTTTTTATGAACTGGGATCACTTAATTATATTAGTAGTAGGGGCTGCAATGGTACTGGTAAATATACACTGTCCATTTTATCTCCTTGTTTTATGTATACATTGAAAGCTCAATCCATCGAGCACGGATGGATCAAAAGACAAAATTCCTATGTATATAATGCTAAAAAAAAGTCTGTTTTTGCCTAACTGAAAATATAATTTTTACAGCATCGATCGAACAAAAATTTCTGTACCATCGCCAAAAATTACATGCTCCGATCATTAAACAACAAAGTATTAACAAAAAAGTATAGGTATCAACTGTAGTCACGATGGCATACGAAGTCGGTACAGTACATTATGGACACATGCACGAGTAATACTAATAGATAACACCAGTAAAATAAATTTCCAACACACATTTTTTTTTGTTTATGTCTCACTGCCCTGCGTTCAGTCCTATTTATGTAATTTATAACTTCAGAAATAACCTGTTGTTGATTTTGTCACAATGCCGCACTTAACTCGTACTTTGAAACAAAAAATAAATAATAACAATAGATGTCTCAGAGTACACAGAATGTAATTAGATAGCACAAAATACAAAAAAAAAAACTTGAAAAATGTGGAATTATAGTACATATGTGTATGAAATATATACTGTAGACGTTTTATTGCAAGCAATTGCAATGTTTACGATGGCAGCCTTGTTGGTAACGACCAGCAGAGCAACCACAAGAAACAGCGGTGCCATATTTTCGAGATATCGATTTGCAATGCGATGTTGCCATCAACACTCGCAAGTTTTTCACTTAAATATTTTTTCATGAAAATTACAAATGCATATATGCATAAATGTAACACTAGCAAATATGCCCAGAAAGTTAACAAAAAAAAAAACGGGAACGCAAAATTAAGGAAACCCTATTCACTGCACTTTATTTCTTAGCTAGTAACTGTGACTGTTGTTAGTTGCTATGTGAATAATACTTCCACTACGTCGGCAGCTATTTCTGTGCATGTGGTTTCAAAAGAGGTGTTTAAATACGGTTTTTATTAAGTGTGAGTGTTAATACGGGCAAAAATTATAGTGGTGTGTGTGTGTGTATATATATATATANTGTGGTTTCAAAAGAGGTGTTTAAATACGGTTTTTATTAAGTGTGAGTGTTAATACGGGCAAAAATTATAGTGGTGTTTGTGTGTGTGTGTCTATATATAAATTCTTCTTGATTCCCTTGTAAACTTTATAACAGGGTTCTACTGTATTATGAATGTGTACGATGAGTCACTGAGAAGGCAGTTACAGTGATGGAAGGACACCAAACTTGCACGTAATGCAGGACTTTTGGCAAGCATTGGAATGTACATCCGGTGCCATCTGAGCTGTCTAGAGCAAACACGTCTACAGCCAGGCTGGGAAGCGACGTTAACTACCTACTAACATCCAACACTTGAATACCTAACTAAAACTAATTCTGAAATGACCCTAAAATTGAAATTAAATCACAATTACCCTAACATAACCAAAATGCAGTCATAAATAATTAATCAAAAAAATCAAAATATATAAAGTTAGGTAGGATATAGAAAATCTGCCCCAAGATTTTGGAAAAAAAATTTATAACGGCACAGAAGGCATGTTTAATAGTTTCATCCAAATATGCTTTTTTTCAAACATAATGCAATACATTTCAAGAGCTAGGTAGGCAACCACCCTTAACCCACACTTTGTTCCCACACTTGTCCTTGCAAACTGGCTACAGCCACCACTGTTTTCTCGTGCCTGCTTNCACATATGCCAGAAAATAGAGTAAAAGCAGGATAGTACGTAAAATTCAGTTTCAAATATCCTCAGACATTTTGTTTCATAACTTAATAGCAAAGTTTTGCATACAGCTTGCATTAAAAAAAATCTGGAAGTATTAAAAATTCTTTTACACCACCACAAATTCCAGAATGTAACAAAATTACAAAACAGTATAAACTACAACTTAAGCTAGTATTTACTTTTGTAAATAAATGTTCAACAGTTTTTTTTTTTTTTTACAGATGGCATTTGTGCTTGAAAACTAGTTCCTTACTATAAACAACAATTTTCTGTGTTTAAGAAGGAAACATTTTGGCCCATGGGATAATTTACTCAAAATTTGGCCATAGTACGAGTACACAATATCTTGGTTCTTTGTGAAACCAATTCTGTCACAAAAAACGTGAGGCTGTTCAAAGTGCCAGTAAATTAAATTTGCTGTGAATTGATTGTAGCCATTTTTTTTTGTAATAGGTTGGCATACCTATCTCATTTATTTTGTCACTTTTGTTTCAGGCGAAAAAACCACAGGCCACGTCCAACAAGATTTGAGTGGCCGGAGAATGGTGCGTTGCAGCCAGTACCATTTACATCTTCATTCGACGACCTCTCGTATGAAACAATGCCTATCATAAAGGCGCCTGATGCTCAGAAACGTTTGGATAATACATTCTCATCTGCTGCATCCACTCAGTCTCGAACCACAAGCTTTGAANTCAAAATTTGGCCATAGTACGAGTACACAATATCTTGGTTCTTTGTGAAACCAATTCTGTCACAAAAAACGTGAGGTTGTTCAAAGTGCCAGTAAATTAAATTTGCTGTGAATTCATTGTAGCCATTTTTTTTTTGTAATAGGTTGGCATACATATCTCATTTATTTTGTCATTTTTGTTTCAGGCGAAAAAACCACAGGCCACGTCCAACAAGATTTGAGTGGCCGGAGAATGGTGCGTTGCAGCCAGTACCATTTACATCTTCATTCGATGACCTCTCGTATGAAACAATGCCTATCATAAAGGCACCTGATGCTCAGAAACGTTTGGATAATACATTCTCATCTGCTGCATCCACTCAGTCTCGAACCACAAGCTTTGAANGCCTGATGCTCAGAAACGTTTGGATAATACATTCTCATCTGCTGCATCCACTCAGTCTCGAACCACAAGCTTTGAAGACATCCAGCGCTCTGCCTCAAACAGTCTGAAGCGCCCTCTTGATAATACATCTTATAATGAAAAAAATTCTAAGACTAGAGTATTGGATCTTCAAGCCGTCAAGGAGTACGTGCAGGAACACCAGCTTCGAAAAGACCTGTTGAACACAGAAGAAGATGGTGATGATGTAGATGATGATTTGGCAGTTGCAGATCTTGATGATGATGAAGATGAGGAGGAGGAAGTGAGAAATGGGACTATTTCTAATGCACCGGAAGAAACAGTGTTGCCAACAAATTCAGAGCATTCTGTGCCCGTTGTGATGCCCCAAAAATCGATATTAAAGCTACCTGTGTCACATGAAGAAACAGTTTCGCCATCCAAGAAAGTACGCTTCTCAATTGACACTGGATCTGCAGAGAAAGAAAACACAGTTGAGGAGAGTGCAGCAGTGCAGGAGGTAGAGTTACAGGAGGCATTAGTGAGTGAACAAGAGCCTCAAACACCCGTCAGTCGTGTTGTGTCCACGCCCATGACCACATTGACCAACAGCGGAAATATTTCCAACCATGCCAGAATCATCACGGAGGTCCTGAAAAAATACCCAAATCTCGTTAAGAAGAACAAGAATATAAAACTGAAAATAATGCACCGTGGTCCAGCACCGACATCAGCTAAGTCAGTAGACAANTTAAGAAGAACAAGAATATAAAACTGAAAATAATGCACCGTGGTCCAGCACCGACATCAGCTAAGTCAGTAGACAACGAAGGGAACAAGTCAGTCATGTCCAAGGTGTCTTACGTCATGCTTAAGTCAGATGTAGCTCTTGCAGCAAGTAAAGCAAAAATTGGCGTGAAACTTGATCAGATGCTTCCTCAAACCAAAGTCCTTTCTGGTGCTGAGAATACAACAGGGCCGTGGCTTTGCTATACATGTGGAACTCGTGATGAACCTGTAAACTTTGAAACATATTATCTGTACAGGCGTCACCTGCAAGATGTGCACATGGAAAAGATTGATGCTCGCATCTGTGAACATTGTGGTCATCGCGCTAGTAAACGTAATCTCTTGCTTTATCACTTGTACACAAAACATGGTGTCCTCCCACCGCGCAATTGTTCCTTTCCTAGTTGTGATCAGTGTGATTACGTGGCTCTGAGTGAATCCTTGTTGATCAAACACCGTAACAGTCATTTGAAAACCCCCGAGTTCATGTGCAAGGTGTGCAAGGCTACATTCAAGACTAATGGGGCATTGCAAGGACACATGCAAACCAATCTCCATTCAGTCATAAATAAAAAACTCTACGAGTGCCCGTATTGCCAGAAGCCATTCGTACGCAACGTGAACTTGAAGGCGCACATTCGGACGTGCCACAAACACGCGGACAAGAACGAGGGAGTGGAAAGAGGCAACCAAATAAACACGATAGATTTAGCTGGAGATGACAGTCTGACTGAAGATGAGGGGGAGATAGTAGATGTTCCTGTGATGGCTGCGGGTGAATCGGGGAATTCTGGTCATGCTCTCCCTCCTGGAGTGACTCTGTTGGCCGAGGGACCAGATGTGCACTCCTCTGAAGCAGAAGCACTCAGCAATGTGGCAAGTGGAATTGCAGCTTCTTTGGGCTTAGCGCAGACTGTTCAGAGTGACCAAACAGTAATTGTGCTCGATGACAATCAGGAATATATTCTTAATACTTCTGATGTGATAAGCAGCGGTAACATATCAGAAGTTCATCAGTTTGTTGGGAATCACACGGAAATAATGAATGATGCCGTGACAGAAACTGAAATACAGGAGTACGTGGAGGAGACTGCCGGTGCACCATTGAGACCCGACACTCAGGAGTTCATCGTACCCGACATTATGTCTGGCGATGAGCAGGCATACCAATCTGCAGTTTCCTACGAGGATTCCTGCTCCCAAGCCATAGTCACTCAGTCGTACAACACGAGCGACCAGGCTATCGTCGGCAGGGAATACGACCCGAGTCAAACGATCATCGTCAGTCAGGCGTACGACACATCGAGCAGTCAAAGTATAGTGAGGCATACTTCAGAAGGTGGACAGATAACAATTCCTCCTCCGGTGAGCATGACGCCTGGAGAGGTGACCATGATCTTGTCCGACCACGACTACGTGGAGGATGCAGTTCCGCGGGAAGGCATGATGATCTACATCACGCACCCAGGAGATGTGGACATGAGTATGATCCAGCACATGACAGGTGGCAAAGGAACGCAGCTGCTTTTGACATCGCAGACACCTGGCAGTGAGGTGCAGACTGCCATTGCCCCAGGACCCACAGGCCAGCTAGTCCAGCTTGAGGGCGGTACTATTGTGCGAGTGATAGGGACTGAAGAAGCTGCCAGTCTCCAGCAACCTTTCATCGAGAGTAATATGAGTGGTGTCGAAGAGGCTGTTGCAGAAGAGAGCTTGGAGCACGTGGTGACGGACGACCAGGATGAAAATGTTGTAGAATCGTTGCCGGAGGTCATCGTTGGTTCAAGCCAGAGTTCGGTTGTTGTGAGGCCGGTAGTGCAGATGTCTGAACTGGTGAAGGATTGGGAAGATTTTGATGAGAGTGAAGAAGAGTGTCAGGTGACTGATGAAATTGATAGAAACACTGACGTGAAAACTGAAAAAATTACAACTCAGTTAGTAAAGTTTTTACCTGAAAATTTACAGCACACATAAAGTAAATGTGATTGATGCATCGTTCTTCACTCTGCGCAAAAATGAGTAGATTTTTGTTTTTATTTTAGAATTGTGTATATTCTATTTCAAAGAAAAATAATTGCAACGTTGATGTATTTTCGTAAATTGTATGAAAGAATTATTTTAATAGTGGATAGAAAATGATGTGATTAGTTATAGTTGTAAAATAGTTTTGTACAGAAATTTACACATTTATTTGAAAGTTCGCAGTGAAATGAATTTAGTGATTTTTCCTATTTTCTTCAGTTTTTGTACTATTTTGTAGCAATCTGTTTGCCGGCTGCTTGGCGATACATACTACTGAGTGCCAGCCTCATAAACTAGCATGTGTAATCAAGATTAACAAATGTAATAATTTATATAAGTAAGTGCATTCTATTGTAAGGAATGCCAAAGATTTTATAGAACCATGCAGAAAATTCAAAGTTATCTCATCAGTAAATGTATAATTTATTTGCAGCAGTTGAAATAAAAATGTTCTAAATTAGAACTTGTAACAGTTGCATGAGATGTCTATAAATATTTCCTTTTTTCAGATCACAGTGCACTTTATGATCCTTTCTAATCAACACAGACAGTCAATATGATATTTATATGTGAATTATGAACTATATCTGTGTTGAAAATGTTACCTGTCTATTAATAGCACATTGGTGTATGTGTGTGGTATGTCTAAATTCAGCAATCATTGGCAACAAAACTCAAGATGGTTAACATTTGTAAAGGCATGTTTGTAGTTACAAGCTGAACTTTGCAGACATCAGTTATATGCTTTATACCATTAAACCATGTTGGTGTATATTCAGTTGTGAAATTCATGTTACATTCTCTGATTATGAAATGATGAGGACAGATCAAAAATAAAAGTAGGATTTACAGACACAGTAGAACCTTACTAAAATAGCCCCTTATGGTTTCCAGAAATAATATTGTTATTACAGATCAGTCACTATAGATGTTTTGGTAAATTTTGGACCGATTTTGACTTACCTCCAACCCCCTGTCAAATTTTTTTTTTTTTTCCATGTAGTACATGTTTATTCATCTCTTTGTGTGAAAATGACACGCAATTAAATATAAATTTATTTCAATAGGCAGGCATCTTCTGAAAAAAATTATATCCGTGGCCTCCCCTTGACAGCCAAAATGTTAACATTATGTGATGCAAGGTTTTTACCAATCATTATAAATCCATGTTCAATCATCTCTAGTGCGAAAGTGACAATAAATTTATTTTAATAGGCATCTGAAAAACAATGATACTTGAGAGCCATAGTCTTCCCTTGACTACCAAAATGTTAATAATATAAGAGTGGTGTGAGGTTTTACCAAGCGTTGTAAACCCATGTTCAATCATCTCTGGTGTAAAGTCAACATAATTATTGTTGTGTGGAATATTAATTTAATTCGATAGTGAGACACCTGAATAAAATTATGCCCCACGCGTGTGACATCTTGTCGTAAATGCTTAATTATTGTGCCGCAACCGAGCATGAAGTCAATTTTCAGTGGCAGGAAAATTGGGGGGGCTTTTGCTATTGAAATATCTATTTGTTTCCATAGACAGAGCTTATAAATATACTGATATCCTGGAAGGGCGTAATGAAACACCTTTCATCGCCAAATAATCCGTAAGCACAGAGCACCAGTAACCCAAGTTTGAGTTTTAAATTACGAAGGTCGTAAAGAAACCAATTTTAATGACCATATTTACTTACCTCTGTTAAAAAAATTACAAGTTTTAAAAATGAAATATTGTTGTTCATATTAAAATGTGGAATGGGGGTCAACAAGGTTCCATTGCCGTGAAATAATGTGGTTCCACTAATGCTGAAAGAGTTGGGAAAGGAGCGCAACTGCCTCCTGTGTGCGCACGCGATCAGTGACCGGCCAGGCGCCTACACACCACACGCATGAACTGCTTTCATGTTCAGTATCAATAGGGATTTTTCCTAATTTTTTATACATACTGCGTGATAGTATGGTAAATTTTTATGCTCACGTTGTAATCCTTTATTTATTTGTGTATGTACAACTCCAGAATAATGCATTTCAAAACAAACTAAGATTTTGCGCGGGAAAAACGGACGCCACCATGTTTACGAGCCTGTGGCGTCGGTGAACTTCGTTGTTTACACGCAAATGCCTTAGCGGGTAACGTGTGCATTTGCAATTTTTGTTACATCTTGTTGTCTCAGAAGATTTTAGTGTTAGTGTTGTGTCGTCGAACACCAGCAAGTGTTGCTAATTCCACTAAGCAAAAATACAATGAAATGTACTCCTCACCTACAAATAGTTTGGTAAGTGGAAAAACAAAGCTTGAAACTTGCCTAAACATAGTTAAGAATCGTAAAACACTACGCCAGTGATTCCCAAAGTTCTATGAACCGCGGCCCATTAAAAAAAAAGCCAAATTTCAGGACCCACTTTAATCCCTTATGCGAGAAACGTACCGTTTCGCTAATCCATTATGTTCACATTGTATTTCTTACGTAGCGTAAGGAAGTGAAGGGTAGTAGGATTAATAAAACAGTTAAAAAAGTTGAAGTATTAAAGAACCATTTTAATGAAAAAGATACCTAATCAAACAGCATTACACAATGTGTAATATTTCTAATTTAGTTTAAAAATCATTTTGGCCGCGGGTGGTGGCGTGGTGNCACTACGCAATTTGCAACAGAAGTACATATTTGTGCCCGAAAATCATTGCGACATTAATTAAGTAAATGTGTTTTCTTGCCGTAATTGCACTGCCATAATCCGTAACACGGTAATGTTAATTGTAAAGGCGGTGCCTCAACAGCCAACAAGAAATTGCCTTTAGGTTTCATAAAAACTTATGTGGTTTACACTATATGACAGGTATGTGTTTTTGCATTTTGTTTNCAATTTGCAACAGAAGTACATATTTGTGCCCGAAAATCATTGCGACATTAATTAAGTAAATGTGTTTTCTTGCCGTAATTGCACTGCCATAATCCGTAACACGGTAATGTTAATTGTAAAGGCGGTGCCTCAACAGCCAACGAGAAATTGCCTTTAGGTTTCATAAAAACTTATGTGGTTTACACTATATGACAGGTATGTGTTTTTGCACTTTGTTTATTAATATCCAAAAAACGTCCTTTGTCAGATATAAATACAAATAATTTTATAGTTGAAAATTGCTTTATAATTTTGAGGTTATATGCTCCTGTTTATGCCCGTTACCTAGACTTTAAAAATATTTCTGTAATAAAACTTGTCTCGTGGTAAATTAATCTGTAGAGGCTTAATCTTATTCTTAGTTTGTAGGATAATTTAAAAATGGGAATTCCAAAATTACATTGCTTATCAATGTGCATACGGAAATATAATGTTTGTCAAATGTGCCCACAAAAGGCTTCACGTTTTCGAGAATTGTGAGGAATGTGTTTGCAGGAAAATATTTAAATTAAGCGTAATGACAGTCCAAAAGAAAGTGGTTATTCGTGAGAGTAAAATTCTTTAATAAAATATTTACCCGCAAGTTTAAACTCGCTGCCTTTTGCTTTACTAAAATGGTGTTTTTAAATGCAAACTACATTTCAAACGCCGATAAAGGGCGACAATTGAAGCAAAATCATGTTAAAAGTATCAGTAAATTTTGCAAGAAACATAAGTTTCCAAAAACAATTTCATCCAGTTCTCAAAGTTTCTCTGTAATCCACGGCAACCAGCCGAAAATACGTTCACACGCATGAAGACATGAAGACAAGACCAAAACACGTATGTTAGCCAATAGGAAACTGTTTTGATTGTTTACAAAAGAGTTTGAAAATTTTACATTTTGGAAGCGTGATAATTTAAACGATAAAGTGCACATGGGAATAATATTTTGCATGGTAGTATCATACATGGTAATTATTTTAACGGCATCAATAAAAGTGTAATTGATTTTCCAGGAAAAATCCTTATTAATTGTAGGTACTTTAATGCATACACCACTGCAGTGGACATTTTGATATGTCTTCATATATTCTTACCATCTTAATACCGCAGACAAATGTAATTTTCGCAATGCGATGTAGAAATAAAATACACGCATTGTTTCAAAACACTTCAACATGTTCACCATAACAGTAATTATATGGTGTTTTTTTTTTTTTTTTTAAATAAATAAAAACAGCAGACTTGTGTAGTTGATGTAAACATTAAATGAAATCACTTGGCAGTGTTTATATCGACGTGATGTGGAAGGATATGCAGAAAGAAGAAACTACAAAGGGCTTACGACAGTGCTGACTTACAGTAAACAATCATCGGCCGCAATCTGACACTAGCAGATTTCACTAATCAATTAATTCCTTAATGCAAACTACTGATCCGATTCTGATTACGAGCACTGATGATCACTAGCTCTCGTTTCTACGTGCTACTGGGCGACACCTTGTACAAGGCTAGATTCATTACTGAAAGCACTGATTTTACTGGAGCTAAAGAGGTCGTGCAACGTCAGTGAAAACTATATTGGTGGGCGATTCATGTCGTAGGTTCTCCAAAATATTTACAGATGTGCGTACGGTAGCATTATTAAATAAGAAATAGTCTTGACTGAAATTTCGCACAAAAGCAATATAAAAATAAACTCAAAACATAATTTATGCTATAAAATTTATTTTCTTCAGTCAAATAAGTATTAGTATTTTTATAAAGTTGTGTTTTAAATTTAAAAAAAAAAAATTTTTTTTTTTGTATTCATAAGTTAATATTTAATTTTTATGAACACCACCACCGAGCATTCTAAAAAGATGTTTACTGCAGGCTGTTTGTTACCTTACTGCTGACCAACACTGATCTCGGTGTTTGTTAGCGGTAATGTATCTTGACTTGCATATAGTGTGACAAGCTGGCTCCCTTTCCACTCGTTTTAAAGAAATTGCAAGTCTCAATAAAAAGGTGTCTCTCATCAACAATCTTTCACAAGATTAAACCAAAACTTTTACCAAATCAGAGTCCAAAAAACTAAGTATAGTAAGTCATCAACAAATGGTAGTCAAAAATCGAAATAAATCCAATAACATAAGCCAAGTGAGAAGGAAAGTGAACGAGAGCGCAAGGGTAGGCTACACACATTGCGCTGCCTGGGGGAGGGTAGAGAGTGGGGGGNCACAGAAACATTGCGTTGCCTGGGGGAGGGTAGAGAGTGGGGGGAGTAAATAGGTATTGACTAGCACAGCCAGTGAGGAGGGTTATCTATTTTTAGATACGTGCTACATCCAGTATTTAGTGATCACCAAAAGAAATGCAATGTGTAGCAATCAAAAGAAGTGCAACAGATCAATTTTTCTATTGATCTGACTTAAATTTTCAACTTTTCTCACCCTAATTTTTTGTGGTACCTTAAAAATTAGTCTTTGTAGAAATATGTACGTAATAAATGGCGTTGGTGCAGAGAGGTTCTATTGTAATCTGTTGGTGTCCTACACAGCTGTTAAGTTTTGAATCTTATGTGTGTTACTTTAAATTTATGGCCTTTGATTTTTGCATGTACATTCTCAAACCTCAATTTTACACTCTCTCGGTTCNTATTGATCTGACTTAAATTTTCAACTTTTCTCACCCTAATTTTTTGTGGTACCTTAAAAATTAGTCTTTGTAGAAATATGTGCGTAATAAATGGGGTTGGTGCAGAGAGGTTCTACTGTAATCTGTTTGTGTCCTACACAGCTGTTAAGTTTTGAATCTTATATGTGTTACTTTAAATTTATGGCCTTTGATTTTTGCATGTACATTCTCAAACCTCAATTTTACACTCTCTCGGTTCNGTGTGTTACTTTAAATTTATGGCCTTTGATTTTTGCATGTACATTCTCAAACCTCAATTTTACACTCTCTCGGTTCCCCCAATCGTCTGTGCGACGGAGTTTTTCATACCAACCAATATAACAAATTCCAAGCCATGTGGTGACTCCCCACTCCCTCTACAAAAGGTACATTTAGCTGAGTGCACAAAGTCATGGTCATACGTCTCTGGGTAGAAAAATTACGCACTTTATTGATGAAACGCAGATTTATTCTGGTTATATATTTTGAGGGAAGCAATGCCTTGTTGCATCCCGAGAGTTGCCAAGTGTCTGCAGCTGCCAATTATTAATGCAACATAGGATGAGTTTCCATAGGCTTTAAGCATGGGTAGGTGCGTGCATAAAGGTTTGATATACACGTTTAATAGGTGCAAGACTTTGAATTTATTAACATATAGTCAATCCTTGACACAGCGAGCTTCGTAACGAGTCCTTTAAAATAAAAACCCGTATTTGGGGAACCGTAACAAATTTGAAGGAAGTAGGCCAAAAAATGAGTTTGTTGCATTAATTTTGGTTGCTGAACCATTGCAGTTCTCTTCACCACTGCTGTTCGACTAAGAGGAGGGAAAGATCTAGAAATAGACACCACTAACATGGTCACTGGAGTTACATGCCAGAGTTGCCTAGACTCAGAGACCGCCCTTCGAGACACCACGTAATATTAACAACACTGGACTGAAAGGATGTGTGAATACTATCTTTCATTGACATGGCTGTGAACAAATACTTGTATACTAATTNACAACACTGGACTGAAAGGATGTGTGAATACTATCTTTCATTGACATGGCTGTGAACAAATACTTGTATACTAATTTGTTTTTCTAAGCTCTTTTCTGCAACTCGATACTAGGGAACCGATATTCCTAGCTGGGTGCCACTAAAACATCTTTCATGGATAAGACAAATTGGTACCCTCACACAGCAAGAAAGGGAACGGAAATTAGGATAATTTCCCTGCATCTGATAAGGGCAGAGTAAATCAATATTTACAGACCAGGAGAACCTCAAAACTGCAAATATGAAATCGCTGTTAAAATTGGCATAAAAACGGGACCATGCCTGACGAGCCTGTTTGGAAATAAGGTAAGTGTTCTGATTAAAATTATTTCTCAGAGTTGCAGAAATGAACACCCATTACTGTCATTATTTAATATAAAAAAAACCAGGCCACACAAGTCTGCTTACGATACAGTTCACAATGAGACAATTTGTTTAGAGTTTGCTAGGAAATAAAGTGTTATTTATTCATGAAAAATATTTTAACAGGTAGGCAAGTTCAGATTAAAATTATTCTTCAGAGCTGAAGAAATGAACACACATTACAATCACAATTAGTATAAAAACAGGGTCACAAATTCTAAGATGCAGCAATCAAAGAAATGTTTTGTTTACTGTTTCCTAGAAAATAGAAGGTTATTCGTTTACAATAATTATAGTTCTCCATCCACACAAGTCCAATTCTGATAAATCTCAGAACTGCAGATATGAACACAAACATTATCTTCATAGTTAAACTTAGTAGCACAGCCACATCTCTTTCTGCTACAGCTGTTCTGCCAATAAAAACAAATTTTTGTAAAGAAATGTTATGAGTCCAATGCACACATTTTTCTCATCTTTTAACTTTCTCTCCCCATGACATGCGCAGTTCATTTATTTCTTCTGGAGGGGAGGGGGACTTAAGGTTAATGTCTTTCATGATACGGTATTGTTTTTTTAAGGACACCTTACAAAACCATGATCGTTTTGAATTGCATATTTTTTTTTTTTTTTTGGAGCTGTGTAAAATTTTGCTCCTACGGAAATAAATTAACATTATAACAACTTAGAAAGTTTTAACTTCACAGAAAGAATAAAATGTGATGGATATGCTGCTGTTTGTACAAATGCGAGTAATAAACTTGCACTGTAGCTAAATATTTTTAATGAAGTTAACACCTCGCACACTAGTTTCGTTAAATAAAATGTTATTACGTAACAAAACAGAGTTGAAAGGGTTTTTTTTTTTTTAGGTCAAATATATTGCAGACATTTAAATAAATGTTTTAAAATACATTAGTCAAATCTCAAAATTACAAACTTTCACAGTTCTCAGGAATAAAGTCAGTATTTTGAAGTGGTCANACAACACTGGACTGAAAGGATGTGTGAATACTATCTTTCATTGACATGGCTGTGAACAAATACTTGTATACTAATTCGTTTTTCTAAGCTCTTTTCTGCAACTCGATACTAGGGAACCGATATTCCTAGCTTGGTGCCACTAAAACATCTTTCATGGATAAGACAAATTGGTACCCATTACACAGCAAGAAAGGGAACAGAAATTAGGATCATTTCCCTGCATCTGATAAGGGCAGAGTAAATCTATATTTACAGACCAGGAGAACCTCAAAACTGCAAATATGAAATCGCTGTTGAAATTGGCATAAAAACGGGACCATCCCTGACGAGACTGTTTGGAAATAAGGTAAGTGTTCTGATTAAAATTATTTCTCAGAGTTGCAGAAATGAACACACATTACTGTCATTATTTAATATAAAAAAAAACCAGGCCACACAAGTCTGCTTACGATACAGTTCACAATGGGATAATTGTTTAGAGTTTGCTAGGAAAAGAAGTGTTATTTATTGATGAAAAATATTTTAACAGGTAGGCAAGTTCAGATTTAATTTTTATTCCTCAGAACTGAAGAAATGAACACATTTTACAATCACAACTAGCATAAAAACAGGGTCACAAATTCTAAGATGCAGCACTGAAAGAAATGTTTTGTTTACAGTTTCCTAGAAAATAGAAGGTTATTCGTTTACAATATAATATCAAGAGGTAGGTGTGTTCAGGTTAAGACTATTTTCTCAGAACTGCAGATATGAACACAAACATTATCTTTATAGTTAAACTTAGTAGCACAGCCACATCTTTCTGCTACAGCTGTTCTGCCAATAAAAACAAATGTTTGTAAAGAAATGTTATGAGTCCAATGCACACATTTTTCTCCCATGGCATGCACTGAAAAAGTACATGCGCAGTTCATTTATTTCTTCTGGAGGGGAGGGGGACTTAAGGTTAATGTCTTTCATGATACGGTATTGTTTTTTTAAGGACACCTTACAAAACCATGATCGTTTTGAATTGCATTTTTTTTTTTTTTTTGGAGCTGTGTAAAATTTTGCTCCTACGGAAATAAATTAACATTATAACAACTTAGAAAGTTTTAACTTCACAGAAAGAATAAAATGTGATGGATATGCTGCTGTTTGTACAAATGCGAGTAATAAACTTCCACTGTAGCTAAATATTTCTAATGAAGTTAACACCTCACACTCTAGTTTTCGATAAAATAAAATGTTATTACGCAACAAAACAGAGTTGAAAGGGGTGTTTTTTTTAAGGCCAAATATACTGCAGACATGCAAATAAATATTTTGAAATACATTAGTCAAATCTCAAAATTACAAACTTTCACAGTTCTCAGGAATAAAGTCAGTATTTTGAAGTGGTCATTGTTTAATTTTGGATGGATTGATCCACTCCTGTACACAAAAATTCCATAAAAATATTTGTTGGGCCATTTTTGCACGTTTTTTAGAGGCAAGATTAAAAGTATATTGTTAAATACACTCAAATGTTCCCATGAACTGACTAGTAAGATATATTTGCTTGCAAGATCTAATTTGACTTGCACTCTTTTGCAAAAAGAAATTGATCACCATGTATGAATTGTACGAGTACGCAACGCTGTATCGTCATAGCCCGACATGTGTCTTATTTGTTCATAGCTGCAAGACAGAATAAAGCCCTAGTAGCAGTATGAGCCACAGAGCCAAGTTCAGTGGACATGCAGCATTCCCCAGCGGCGTCTTCGACTAGCCTTTGCCAGCTGGATGAGTTTGAGAGAGACCGCATCATCGGCTTCCAAGGCATGTTGGACGTCTCAGCGCATTGCTCGCCACCTGAATCATTGCACCTACACTGTGAGTCAGTGTTAGACGCAGTGGGAACTGGAGTGTACACACACCTGTCGAGAAGGCTCGTGTCAACCCGGGCAGACCACCAGCAGGGAGGATCATTTTATAGTGCAGTAGGCTGTATGCACTCCCAGGGCATCGCTATGCACCATCCAGGGACATATCACTGCAGTTGGGGGCGACTAGCAGAGCGGCATCTGTCGTAGTGGCATCCCTTAAGACTTCTACCATTACGACCTGAGTATCGCAAAGCACAAATGGTCTCCAAAAGCCTTTCATGGAGAGTTCTGGTGGGAACGGGCAGATTGCGGATTGGCAACGAGTGATGTTCAGCATCGAATCACGGTTCTGTCTGGATACAGACAACTGCCGAATTCAAGTCTGGAGACGTCCTGGCCAGCACCATGATCCACAGTTCATTGTAGAGTGACACACCGTCCAAACAAGATTCCCACACCCCAATAATGGTGATTGAAGGAACCCTGACATCAAAATGCTGCCTTGGCCAGCAAGGTCCCAAGACCTCTCGCCCGTTGAGAATGTTTGGGACCAGATTGGACTGCAACTTCGGCCAGACTCTCCTACGGTGGATTTTGACGGTCAGTCGCGCCAGTTGTGGCAAGATCTTCCTCAGGAGAACACTCGACGTCTGCTGTGGGCTGCCCATAACCATACTAAGTGGATCCTGCAGGTGTTGGTCTCCTGCAATACATGCTCCGCGAGACACAATATTTTTATGTTTTCTGTTTATACACTACCATGACCTTTTCCTGTACCCACGTACGTGCCCCAGTGATGGTACCTCCAGGATAATAAATTTTTTTTTTCCAAATGAGTGTATTTTGATTGACTTTTGACACCCAAGAACTTGATTATTCCATCAGTGTTCAATAGTTTCTGGTGCAAAAATAAATCAATATTTTACTAAATTAAGTTATTTTAAAAATTTGACGTCATCCGAGGGAAATTATACATAATTGTACATATAGGTGTCTCCTTGCCACAAAAAAAAGGCCTAAACACAGCGCACAGATTAATTTTTTAGCGAGTGCATACTCTGTTTTCACTTGCTTCTCATAGGAAAATCAAAGGAAATGATATTTAAAAGTTAACTTATTAACACAGGTCCATTACCTGATCCTTCGTGGGCTTTATGCACATGCAGCATAAGGTCCTAATGCACTTACAATTAGTGTGAGTCCCTTCGCTGCACTGATGAGCCCCACACAGTGAGAAGCAAGCAACCTTGCCAAGACGAATAAGGGGGCTGGTTTTCCCTCGCTCTGGTGGCACCCTTCCGATTGATACTGCTGTTCTGCCAGACTGCAATGCCTACATTCCATTCCATACTCTGCTCTGCACACACAGGCAAAGTAATTGCGTCTAGCTTCTTTCTGGTGTTGTAGGAATATTTTATTGGCAGTTATTAATTTTTTTTTTGTATGTACTTTCATTAAAAATACTTGTACCTTGAGTGAAATGTAACATCTGCAATTATCAACTGCTTCGTAAAATGTTTCACCATTTTTTACCCTCTTGAGGTGACAAATATAATTTACGTTCCAAAAGTGGAAACGTGTGAATGATTCTGCAATTAAATTATTTTGTACCAGTGGTGCACACAGGTGATTTTAGAATGAAGTAATCATCCACAGGTTGTAGTACGTATAACAGAGTTGTAATTAAGATTGTGTGTTGTGTAAATAATGTATTTTGAAAAATTTATCAAAATACTTTTAATGCATGTGGATTGCAAAAAAGTCCTTTCAACTCTTGTTTTTTAGTGTGAGAAAAGCAATTTTTTCTAAATATAAAACGAGTGTAAAGTTAACTTTGCTAAAAATGTTAACGCACCCACCAAGTGTGTTTATTACCCACATCTGTATCTACGGCAACACAGTTATCGTGTTTTATTCTTCCAGTGAAGTTAAAACTATCAGTGTTATAATAATTTTAATGTTATTTCTGTACAAGCAAAATTTTCCACTGCTACATCAAAACAATATGCAATTCAAAATGATCATTGTATTTTAAGAAAAACAGCAAATCAATGCTGTCTCATGAATGACATTAAACTGAAATGCCCATCCCCCTATCCTCGGAATAAAATAAAAGAGCCCCAGTTATAATGTCCTACACTGGGTGTTGGACCGAAGTTAGCAACATCATTCTTTCAGTGCGTGCCATGATATAAAACAAAGGAAAAGGTAAGAAAGATGTGAGCATTAGCTTCGTAGCATTTTTCGCAAACATTTGTTTCCTTCATTAGCAGAACAGCTTTGGCTGAAAGATATGTGACCACACTAAGTGTGTTTTACAATAAAAATAATATTAGTGTTTCAACAGTGTTCCTATCTGCAGTTTTGAGGTTCTCCTGCGATGAAAATATCTACTCCATCCCTATCAGATGCAGGAAAATAATCCTTATTTCCTTTCTTCCTATTACTGTAACATGAAAATTTTTTAGCTTCAGATTTTTCTTACCTACGAGAGACATTGTGTCTAGTCATGCTAGGTATGTTGATTTCCTAGTGTTAGATTGGCAGAAAAGAGCTCAAATAAAAAAAAAAACAAATTAACGCTACAAAGTTCACCTTACTTGCGAAAAAAAACTATCTTTATATGAACTTGTACTGTAATTAATCTATTTGTTAGCAGCAGTTTCAAAGAAAAGTAGTATTTAAAAGAACTAAGAACATTACATATTGCAAAAAATATATATATATCTACTCTGCCAGTGAAATAAATGACTTGTAACATTGTTAAATATGTTTATCAGGTACCTGCTTTATGTATGTATGTATTATAATAATAGTGTTTTTGTATGAAGTGATGGTATACTGAACAATGTATTGTGTGTTACTATTATTGTTTTGTTTTACCAACGTGTTAATTTTAAATTTTACTGTTACACTAGAGTAAATGATTGTATTTGGATATGACAACACCTATATACAGGATTGTATTTGGATATTACAAAACCCATATACACGATGATCCACGAGGAGTTACCACCATTCACAGGGTTTATTCCTTACATCATTTGGAGCAAAATATGTCATAAATGTGGGTCCTATTCCAAAAATTTACAGAGTAATTTTAAAATCAGCATACCCACCCTACAGTAGAAAGGAGTTTTCAACACCATTTCAGCATCAATGTGTGGTGTGGTGTCCTACATGATCAGCTGATTGTGCCATTCATTTTCCCAGGACGCTTGACTGGTGTGGTGTATCTGCAATTTTTGCAAGAAGAACTGCCGCTGTTACTTGATATTCCGTTAGCAGTGAGACGTATGATCTTCCAGCATGATGGTACACCTTCTCACTTCCACCGTGCTGTGGTTGAAAACTTAAATGTGCATTTCCCTGAGGCTCCAAACGATGTAAGGAATACACCCTGTGAGTGGCGGTAACTCCTCGTGAATCATCCTGTATAACCCCCCTCCCCCACCCAATCTGTATTCTCATAAGTGGATCGAAAATAAAATTAATAAATATTCCTCCTTTCAGCAGTTCAGTCCAGTATGTTTGTTATAATGTGGTCACACAAAGGGCGGTCTCTGGGTCAGGCAACTCTGGAATGTAACTTACGTAATGGCAGGCCAGTAGGCACGC
This sequence comes from Clitarchus hookeri, assembly GCA_002778355.1. Classification (NCBI taxonomy): domain Eukaryota; kingdom Metazoa; phylum Arthropoda; class Insecta; order Phasmatodea; family Phasmatidae; genus Clitarchus; species Clitarchus hookeri. The sequence continues at coordinate 514,770 of NQII01000920.1, read as the reverse complement.
GCGCGTAAACACTGGCGACCTGATGGAAAGGGAGGACACTCGTGTGTTAGTGATGTTTATGTTAAAAAATGTTTCCTTTTCCAAGTTGTACAGTGTGGTGAAGAGAATAATAATGGTCCACGATTAAAATAAATACAACAAACTTGTTTTCCCACGTATTTCTGTCAAATTTTTTGACTAAAGTTTTTACGATTTTCCAAAAAAGGGTTTTTACTTTGAAGGAATCATTATTACAGAGGTCATTTCATCTATGCAAAATGCTCAAACTTACTGTTTTGCAATCTTAAAATCGTAAACCCATCTCCTGAACACATGTTGATGACAATCCTTGGACAATTACTCCACTACAGTCATGTTTGTTTGCCACTGATATGTAATAATATATTTGCAGAATCATTCATATTTCTCAAAACCAGCCAACTTAAACTTGGTAACATAATTATTGTTGGAACTGCGGTGGCTGAGTGGTTAGACTGCTTGCCTCCCACCTAGGCGAACCAAGTTCAATCCCCGGCCGGGTCACTCCCAGATTTTTGCAAGTGGGAATACTGCTGGACGATGCCGCTGGTTGGCAGGTATTCTCGGGGATCTCTCTGTTCCCCTGCCCTTGCATTTCAGCGCTGCTCCATTCTCACCTCATCAACTCTCAAGACCTCGTTAAGAGCCGCCCAATCTCTCAACTCAATAAATATTGTTACTTTGTCGCTCTGCATCACTTCCCTTGCCCCGTCCCACTTGTGCATGTGAAGCAGTGTGTCAAGGGCATTACTGGTAACTCAAGGAGTGTGCGGAGATTTACAGAGGTTCTGTGCCGTGTGTGCTGCTCCTGCGATATGCCTATCAGGACTCGTGCCACCTTACGTCCTTGAAGGGATAGAATGTCTGGGATCATCGCCTTAACCTCTCTCAGCAAGACTTGAGATGCGGGAACCTTCTGGATCACGCTATCTGGTCTATTTAAGCTGTCTTCAAGCTGACAGTCTATAGTTCGGACATAGTGCGACTTTAAGAACCACGTGTGCGATGGCAGCGAAGGCGATGCGTGACGAGAGTGAAGTCTGCAGACTGCGAGCATCGCTACAGTGGAGAATGAGACTGATGGGTGGGGCTATCAAACTGATTATGTATACATAATAAATGTGAACTAAAGTGACTGTCACCAATATGGAGACAGTGATAAGGACTTTAATTAGAATTGAGAACAGTTAATAGTAGAGATTTGTTGTAAACAAAAGCTGTGTGTATATTTATAACAATGTAAATTATTTTACAAAAAATAAATTTAGCTCATTTATTTTTTATTAAGACCTCTACCCTCACAAACTTGGATACACACATGGCGATTTGCAGCACTGGCGTCACAAGTGGAATGGAGGCATTTATTGTAAATAAAGTTAGGTAATATAAAAAAAAAATTGAATGCTTGTAATAGCTGTAGGCCAAAATATTAAGACATTTGTGTAATCATTGCAGTGAATGTTAAAATTATATCTCCAGGTCCGGAAGCACGGCAAGTATTATTGAAGGATTTTAGTGGGCAAGTGAGNCAGTGAATGTTAAAATTATATCTCCAGGTCCGGAAGCACGGCAAGTATTATTGAAGGATTTTAGTGGGCAAGTGAGCACAAGAGTTTATTAGCCTTGATAACACAATCAGCAGTGTATAAGAAAGTGTCAATGAAAATGTAAATAGCCAGATAACTAATGTAAGTGATTTAGTAGACGTAAAATAGAAGGCACTAGCCAGTTAGCGAATAGAAGAATTTACTGTGAGAACCAGAAAATTGAAAGTGTAAATGAAAATGTGGACAGTGTCAATATAAGGATAACCAGTGTAACTGCATTAGTCGATGACATCAGTGGAAGGATGGGCAGTGTTGAGAACAAAATGTGTGCAATGAAGAAGGAATGGCAGGAATGTCTCCAGAAGCNGTACAAGAGTTTATTAGCCTTGATAACACAATCAGCAGTGTATAAGAAAGTGTAAATGAAAATGTAAATAGCCAGTTAACGAATAGAAGAATTTACTGTGAGGACCAGAAAATTGAAAGTGTAAATGAAAATGTGGACAGTGTCAATATAAGGATAATCAGTGGAAGGATGGGCAGTGTTGAGAACAAAATGTGTGCAATGAAGAAGGAATGGCAGGAATGTCTCCAGAAGCAGAGTGGAAAGTATGGTGGGATAGCCTGAGCACAGTGTCACCAACACCAAGTCAGTAGACAAGGAAAGTAGGGATAAAGTGCATCCAAGGGTGGGGAATGGGGTCGCAATAAAGCCTGCCCCTTACTATGGCTAGACTTCTTGGCGGGGGAGTACCAACACCAGTTTGAAATAGACGAACAGCGGGTTTACTGCCTTGCAGCTGTATTGAGAGGCCCGCACTGAGCATACGACAATCTCTGCCAGAGCAACAGAGACTGGAGCACCCCACACTGGTGTCGACCCTGGAGCNGCCAAGGAAAGTAGGGATAAAGTGCAGCTTTCTTAGCCAATACAGCATCCTTTGTAGCCTTGGTGACATGCATCCAAAGGTCGGGAATGGGGTCGCAATAAAGCCTGCCCCTTACTATGGCTAGACTTCTTGGCGGGGGAGTACCAACACCAGTTTGAAATAGACGAACAGCGGGTTTACTGCCTTGCAGCTGTATTGAGAGGCCCCGCACTGAGCATACGACAATCTCTGCCAGAGCAACAGAGACTGGAGCACCCCACACTGGTGTCGACCCTGGAGCTACCTTCCTGTGACCGATACCTGTAACGTGCCCAAATGCCAAGTTGCGACCAGACGAGTCACTGCAGGAGCTATGGCAAGACACTGTGCAGCTGTCCCACTTAACTGGAAGGGTGGCCCGAGGAGGGACGCAACACATCACAGTCAGCTTCTTCATCGATGCCATTGCTGGCACAGAGGTACAGCAAGCGGTACTTCTGACTGCATCCTACACCATGCAGGACGCCCTGGAGGCACGTAAGATGTGCTCCCATCAAATCAAAAGGGATTGGTTCCAGAAAATTAAACTGTGCTACCAGGCAAATCTGCAAGTTTGCCTTCACAGTTCACATCCACCAAATACAACTGTGAATTTATCATGTTCAGACTTCGAGGACAACAGTTTATTCTAATTTAGTGGCTCGGATGANCGAGGACAACAGTTTATTCTAATTTAGTGGCTCGGATGATGTGTACCAACAATCTTCGCCTGGAGATTCTGATAGTGATGCTAGCAGTGTTTCTGCTCTTGAGGCTACACCCGAAGAGGATACAGTTGCACATAGGCCTGATAATGGTTGTGGTGATGAAGCACAAGCGTTGGATACATGGGGACCTTGTATGAATACAACCCAAACTTTTCAGTGTACAGTTCAATGTCAGTTGCAAGAAGAAATAAGTACTTCAACACCACTGTCTGTGTACAGATAATACTTTCTCACTGATGAAATACTCGAAGTAATAGTTCAAGAGACAAACAGGTATACACACGAGAACATACAATCCCATAATATTCATCTCCGACCATTTATGAACAAATGGAAAGATACCACTAAAGAAGAAATAATACAGCTGTGTGGTATACTGATTGCTATGGGCATTGCACTTCTCCCAAATTGATGGCTTTATTGGTCCACTAAGTCTTTGTACCATAATGAGCTGATAACAAAAACCGTGAACATTTTGAAGCACTGTTGAGAAGTTTGCATTTCAGCAATAACGAGGATCTAGTGGCAGAGATGGCTAGATTATTCAAAAGAAGAGATGTAGTTGAACTGTTCTGCAGAACATATAGAAAAGTGCTGGCTCCGGGGGAAGAAATTGTAATAGATAAANAAGAGATGTAGTTGAACTGTTCTGCAGAACATATAGAAAAGTGCTGGCTCCGGGGGAAGAAATTGTAATAGATAAACAATGATACCGTGGAGGGGGAGACTTGTGTTTCGTCAGTAGATTTCAACAAAGGCCAATAAATATGGAGTGAAGGCGTACAAAGTTAAGGTCAAAATATGTGTAGGAAAGGAGGGTCATGTTGTACCCCATAAAATATCAGTTCATAATCACCAAGCAGTGATTTGAACTCATGGCTGGATTGACAAATGGACAAACTGATAATTTTTATTCAAGTGTCCAATTAGCTGAAACAGTGTTGCAAAAGAAAACCTATCAGTGTGGGACATTGATGGTTTACACGAAATACAACCACAAAACGGTTTGCCAGGAAAAAAAACAAAAAAGAGGGGATGTCTATGGAGAAAAGAGAGCTGGAATAAAGGTTATAAAATGGACAGACAAAGGGTCTGTACTCGCGGTGACAAGTGTACTCTCTCATACTGATGAGCTTATACAGATCGGAAAACAAAACAAGAATGGTGAAGATGTCATGAAACCAGCAGCTGTAATTGCTTACAATGAAGTGAAGAAAGGTGTCAACGTGTCTGACCATATGTCGTCACATTATGCAACTCTGTGCAAGACAATACAATGGTACAGGAAGGTCATTTTTTAAATTATGTTCGGTACTTGCGTGGNCATTATGCAACTCTGTGCAAGACAATACAATGGTACAGGAAGGTCATTTTTTAAATTATGTTCGGTACTTGCGTGGTCAATTCACGGTGTGTATATAAGAAGTCAAGAATTGCTACAAAAATAGGGATGCTGGAGTTTCGAGAAAATATTGTGTATGCTCTTTTGGAACCTAGCACTCGTGATTCGCAAGTTACACTAGACGAAAGTGGTGTAGGTGAAGGAAGCGGTGATGAATTTTCTCCAAAAACCGTGGGACAAAAAAAAGAAGAACAGCAAGAGGCATGAGCTTGTTCGTTGTGAAGGGCCAGTAAGAGAAAACAGAAAACGTTGTGTAGGTTGTTATAAAAGAATACAAAAAGAAAAGGATGCAGCAGAAGCAAGAAAAATAGTAAAACGAGTTTGCACATACTGTGAGGACTGTGAAGGACATCCTACATTGCCTCTTCCATGTTTCAATGAAGTACACAAACATTGAACTCTGGCATAGTCATTTAGATCACAGGTATCTGGTAGGGCACATTCTCACATTTGTAGTATCATTTATGTAATAACATTTAGTACCCTCTTGGTCATAAAACAGGTGTAGCTGTTGTACTTCACGAATGTTGGTGTTATGAGAACCTGGACCGTGTATGGTGTTTGCAAACACTGTTATGCCAAATATTGACTGTAATTACAGGATGCTGATAAATGTTGGTTGGTGAAAGTAAACTTTTATTTTTATTATTTATTTTCAAGCAAATTTTTTAGCATGTTAATTGAATATGTAAATTATTAAAATCATTCAATAATGTCTGTTTTCTATATTATTTGTAAACCAGAAAACATTACAACATAGAAAGTACTCTCAAAACAAACTGGGGTGAGTCTGGTGCCTATGAAAATTTTGGGTGTGGAGATCCAAGTGGTGCTGCAATACAGATATTTGATGTTTTTTTTCTTCGAAGAACAGAAGATGTCGCACAACTCCAGTTCCAGCCTAGCAGAAACATGCTAGACCTATACACAGGTGAAATGGTTTATGTTTCCCGACGGTGCAGTACGGTTTAGTTAACGACTGTTCATTAGCCTCGAATCGTGAACTGTTTTAATTTTCTCATCCCGACACCAGGTAGCTTAGCTATGGAAAATTTTAGATTTTTTTTTTGGCAAAACCCAGCAGCCTTTTAACTTACGTCTCAAAGACCTCTGAGCTGAGTCGAGGTACACTTAAGTTTTGAGTTTGATTGCCTTGAAAATATTACTCTCAATTGATTTGGAATTTCAGTTGCATTCACATGACACTAAAATCACAATACATAGTTCCAAGTCAACAACCCCANCTCAATTGATTTGGAATTTCAGTTGCATTCACATGACACTAAAATCACAATACATAGTTCCAAGTCAACAACCCCAATCATAAATTTCTACAGTTTTACGGACAGCGTCAATATTTTTGTTTGTTCCATACAATGAATTATTTTCCCATAGCTCATAAACTATGTGGATATTTTTTTGTTTTGCATTATTTTGTTTTATTTAATTAAAGGGTTCTTGTTCATGTTCATTGTTTTAAAGTGCTGGTTTGTGTTGCATTTTTCACTTATAGACAGTTCGCAAGGGTCTTTTTTTTATGTTACATATGATCTGGCTATTACTCACCCCATACACGCCTGTATCTTCTCTGCACAACTAAAATCACACAAAAATAACAGCAGAGAAGAGATTAATGAATCACAATAACCTCATAAAATTATAAAAAGTAAAGTTTATTCACTTCATTTTTGTTCAGTACTGCTTCCAAGACTGCAACTCAAATGCAACTGCCACAATTTAAAAAAAAAAATGTTTTATTTGTAATACATTACATTTTTAAAATTGTATAATTTGGTAGTTCACGTACTTTGTTCCACCACTTGAGCTCTTCCCAGCCGTTGACGAAGCTGATAGCACCATGTTCCAACANGGTAGTTCACGTACTTTGTTCCACCACTTGAGCTCTTCCCAGCCGTTGACGAAGCTGATAGCACCATGTTCCAACATTAACTACATCTGCAGCCTGTAATGACTACAATTTCTGCATCACTGCCTGTAACTCTATTTCACTATTTGCTTTATCCTTGTCTTGCTTATTTTTCTCCCGATGGCTCTTCCCAAGGCCGAGCTATTCGTACATTTGTCCAGTTGTCGACATCCAGCTGAAAACATTAAGACATTTCAAACACACACCACACCTGCTCTTTGGATTTTTCACATTTTCCAGTAACAAGCCAGTTATTGTGGTAATACTGTCCCTGAAGTATCATGTGAGTGAGTGAAGAGATTTGGGCAGCTCTTAGCGAGGTCTTGAGGGTGAAGTGAGGTGAGTACGGAGCAGCGCTGGAATGAAAAAAAAAGGGGGGGGGGACAGGAGATTCCCGAGAAAACCCGCCGGCCAGCGATATTGTCCAGCATGGTTCCCAATACGAGGTGCAGAAGGTGGAAGCCTCAGGGAGTCGGCAAAGTGGAAAATGAGCAATAGCAGGGTAAAGAAGGCGCAGGGGAAAGAGTTCTACGAGGAAGACGACAACATCAAAAAACTGAACAACAGTCGTCGTAGTCCATATGTAAATTTTGTGGCAGGAAACAGCCATGGGGTAAGTGTTCAGCTTATGAAAAGAATGTCACAAATGTGGGAAATACAATCATTTTAAGAGCAGGTGTTTTGACACCAGGCAGTGCCAAGAAGTTGTGGCGGATGAAAATACTTTAATTGTAAGGTCACTGAACTTGCCAGATGCACAAATGGAATGGACAGAATTTCTTTTAGTGATGTTAATGTGGTGTTTAAATTAGATACAGGTGCTCAGGTTAATATTATGACCGAGTCTGTTGCTTCTAGAACAGGCCAACTGGTGGTGCCTGCTAAGCTACAGTTGGTGAATTATAATGATGGGCATATTAACACTGTTTGGGAAGCTGCAGGGGAATGTCAGATTAAGGGTAGAAAATATATGACATTACTTTTCAGGTTGTAGATTTTAATGCAACGTGTATCCTGAAATTGCCCACAGTTGCATTGGATTTGTTATCTGTAGTTGAGGAGGATGCACATGCAGAAACATATGTTCAATTGAAACAAAGGTATCATCATCTGTTTTAAGGCATTGGGGAGATAGGATATATATAGTAATTTAATTTAATTAAAAGAAAACAGTGTACCAGTAGCAGCTGCACCAAAGAAATAACCATTTAAGTTGCAGGACAAGATTAAACTGAAACTAGACAGGTGGAGTATTTAGGGGTAATACGTAAAGTTAATGATCCAACAGAATGGGTCAGTTCCTTAGCTGTAGTACAGAAACCCGATAAGTCACCAAGTCTGTCTAGATCCTATTGACTTGAACAACTGTGTTATCAGAGAAAAGTTTAAACCACCTACATTTGAGGAATTGGTGTCATGAATGCCTAATGCTAAGTTCTTTTCAATATTGGATGGCAATGGAGGATTTTACGCAATCCGACTGGATGAGGAAAGTTCAATACTGACTACATTCACTGCAGGTCAGTTTGGTAGATATTGTAACAAGAGAGAACCATATGGTCTATCATCAGCACCTCAGGTTTTCCATAAGTGTTTCTCACAAATATTTGGTGATTTACCAGGTGCGGAAGTATACTACATAGAAGATTTGGTTGTATGGGGTTCGGCTGAAACAGAACATAATGCTAGACTTAAAAGTGTATTTGAAAGGGCTCATGAAAACAAGGTTAGATTTTAATATTAACAAGCGTACACTTTTTTCAAGGGAAGTCACATATGTGGGACACCTTTTGACAAAGGATGGTTTAAAGACTGATCCAGAGAAAGTAAGTGTAATTGTTGGAATGAAAGACCCAAATGATAAAAAGAATTACACACCCCACTAGGTATGGCTACGTATGTAAGTAAGTTTGTACCAAACCTTCCTCAAGTGAGGCAGTCTATGAGGCAGTTGGTAAGGAATGATGTGGCATTTGTATGGGGGGAGAATCAGGGGAGAGATTTTCACAAGGTTAGAGAAGCTTTATCATGGGCTCCAGTATTACAATTTTATGATGTGTTGACAAACCGGTAGTGTTGTCGGTGGAGAGTCTTGCTCTGTGTAAATCTGTTTATTGAGAAAAAGGGGAATGTCAAGAGGTGGTAAATGGTTATGATGAGGTTGGCAGCCATGCAGCTGAAGACAGATGCAAAATGGTTGAAGACAGATGGACTTGTTATGTGAACGTTGGGTTGGATAAATGGTCAAGTGGTATGAGCAGGCTATACAGCTGAAGTTCTTATCTCAACAAGACGAATTCTAGTATGCACATAAGTTACAAATACCAAGAGCCAAAGACAAAGTACTTATTGACAATCATTATAATGAAAATTATTTGTTGTAATGCTGATTCACCAAGATCATAATCAAATATTGTACTTGTTACAAGAAATAAATGCAAAGAGAATATTTTGATGCAATAATAGTGTTCCTTGATTCACTGACCCTATTCAATTCCTGGTCCTTGAACGTAGAAAAGAAGGCTCAATATGACCAAGCTTCCTCCAGCTCTTTTTTCTGCTTTCTGTGAAGGTGCTACTTCACATAAGTGGCACAGCCAGCCGTCTCATATTCTGTCGTTGTTTGACTGCCAATCGTGAAGTGCTTCCAACATTGCTGTTTACTGATGAAATCACATTTACCCAGCGCAGGATCAACAACGCATGTAACAGTCACCAATCGTTGAAAGAGAATCCACATGCTACAGTGGAAACAAAATTAGGAGGCAGTCGGAGGCCAACACAGCAAATGCCCAAAACTAAGAAGGCAGCAAACAGCAATAAGATTAATCAGCACCCATTCTACAAGACTTGTATGCAACATCTCAACCATATGTTCCATAATTAGTGGATTGGTCATGGTAGTCCCATTAAGTGGTCACCAAGATCACAAGACCTGACCCCATCAGAATATTGTTTATAGGGATTAAGTGTACAAAAGAAACGTGACTACACAAGAATTGCTAGCTCACGTTATGTACACTTTATACAACAGTGTATTACAATACACTGTTGCACATTCATCCCTGTAAAAAGCAATCATTAACGTCGCTCTAATTCGAACACCATTTAGCATACGACAAATATGTATACATATTTGGATAAATACTGTGGATTCTCTATCTACTACTTTTCAAGGGACTGCCCAAAAATTTCCATACATCCAGGATTTCAGTAGATGAGTAGATTGCCGCATAGGGCAAAGGATATGGAATTTGTCAGTACAAAAGTTAACCAATTAGAGTGCAGATGCATAGAGATAAAAATTTATGTTTAGAAAACACAAGAAACAACAGCTATGAATTACATTGGAGAAAAGTGACAGTTTGAGTACACCGTAAGTACTGAAATGTGTTCTCTTAAAGCCTTACAAAATGCGCTCAGAGTTGGTATTAATTAAAACTTTAAAGCAAGTAGGAACTGGATTCAAAGATTCATGAAAATTAATGGTTTGTCCATGTGACGCCGTACTACAATTTGAAGACTGTTTGTGTATTAACTGGTGGAAGTGAAAAAAAATATGATGCACTGTAATGCTGACAATTCTTTCCGATGAAAATATAATGTCACTGTATGTTATTTTTAAAAGGAAATCGCTCCCTAAGGGTGAATGAAAATGTCCCAGTTGTGTGATTAAGAGCACAGGAAAAGGGATGCATGGACAACACGATGGTCATAGATTGGATTAAATCGGTGCAAGAACAACGGCGCAGGGCTCAGTTGAATATATGGGGCATGCATGTGCTCGACAGCTTTCACACTCATTTGAATGAGGAAACAAAAAAAACCATCTGAAAGCTGGCCAAACAGATCAGGTAACAACACCCAGTGGACTGACATCTGTGCTTCACCCTCTTGATGTGTGTGTAAACAAGCCATTAAAGACACGTTTGAAGTGGCAGACACGAGATGACCCCGACAGGGCGAGCGAGGTGACCAAGTTTGTCGCTGATGTGTCAGCGGGTTCTGGATGCCTGGGCAGCAATTCCAGAAAGTTTGCTAGTGAAGTGTTTCAAAAAGTGTTGCATTTCCAAAGCACTTGATGGCGCAGAAGATGACGCAAGTTTAGATGCTGGCGACTGACAGTGACGGACAAGGTTGCGAATAAAGCTTGTAATTTATATTGCAGCTAGACTGGCATTTTGATGTGACACCTGTGATGGCATCACCAGGCATGTAATATTTCATGTAAATTTTTTATGTGAATATTTTGTAAATAAATTACTTATCAGTGTTGAAAATTACAAAATTTGTGTGGTGCATTCAGTATTTAAAGCAGACATTTATACTTTAAAAACTATTATGTGCAGCAGAAAATGTACCTAAAATGTTAACACATCCTGTAAACTGGCTGGGGTAAGTAATGCAATCTCCTTTGTGACAAGGTCATATGGCTAGCGAGGGAGGAAGGAGGCAGGGAGCAGATAGCTGTCAAGGTCACATTCCTCCTTTCCTCGCCCCTCCGGTGTGACATTGGCATGCTGCACGTGCTGAGCTGTCGAGAGACAGCGCGATGCTGATTTAGTGTAGTTTTGGTGAATTTTCAGCTATTAAAAAGACTGCGACCGTATACTTTGCGCTTTTGAGTCACTTTTGTGATCATATTGGTATGTGGTGGTACACACAAAATGTTTGTACCTTAATCCAATCATATTTTGCTTCAAAAATTTTTTCCTACAGGTTATGCTAAAATTATGGGTACAAGACTTACACAGGGAGGAGGGGAAGTTTATGAGTAAATACGGTAACTCATTTGTTTTCAAACCGAGTAACTAGTAATTTAAACTACTAGTTAAAATTTTTGGGAGAAAAATTTCTTTGAGAAAAGTTTCTTATTTTAAAGTTAAGCTGGAAGTAAATTTGATACACATGCTTAGATTTAATGTTGTTTTGATAAGGATACAAGAAATCAGAACATATTCAAATGCAAATCTTCAGAACACTTTATGGTCCATACCGTATAAGAAGGCCACTTTCTGACAGTCAGTGAGTGGCAACTTGATGTATACGAAACAGAGCGCCATTTACAAAATCCTGTATCAGCTGATGCACGAACGAACAAAAGTTAAAATTACGTTGGCTATTCTGAGTGCACTGCCGATGCACATCAGAAAAGCAGAAAATACGCGGATAAGAAAGAGTTCTTGCATTTATTAATACATTTTATTTTACAAGGTCACAAAACAGTGGTTGTTAGTGTTAAAATCTAATCTTCGTGATAATGTAGTTATGTTTAGGTGATCAAAATGAAATGTACAATAGAATGATACCACGTGGANGTCGTATCATCCATCTCAAACCTTGCCTTCAACACGTCCATGATATTAATTCCAAAAGCATACAGAAATATTGCATAATATTGTTGAATTATTTTTTCTAATATTTTGACGAAACGACATGAATTTGAAATATATTTCCAGCCCGTAACATAAGAATTATCAACTTTAACAATTCACTATCTGTTGACTATAAAAAGAGTTACTCAAACTTCGCCGTGACGTGCTGCGCGCTATCTATTGGATATTCTGCGAGCTATTACCAGCCAGAAATGAACCTCTTTCCTGCGCGATATATAACGAATTTACAAACATATGCCAATAGTTATATTTTTCCACGAGCTCTGCATAATTTTTAAAGTAACATATATTTCATGTGCAACGATTTGGAGTACAAGTCATTTATATTCGGCCGGTAATCGTTCGTCTACGTAAATTATACGCCATATTGTTCTCTCAAAACCAATCTCCTTGATTCCGTAGAAAGTGAGACAGGCGTGAATAGTTTTTAAGCAATTCTAACGTTATTCCACGTCACATATTTCCAAATCGAATATATTACTTATAATGTCCAAAGTGTGATAATAGATACAACAGACAGTCTCGCAAATGTTAACCCAAATTCACTATTTCGGACAAATTAAAAAATAGTTATCAAATATCTAATTATTTGCAACATTTTATATTTTTACTTTTATAACCTACTTATATTTTTAGACAGATGTCAGTCTTAAAATATCTTAAAATTTGTTTAGCATTACAGTACAATGAGAAGTGTATTAGCTGACAGCGTGTTGATAAAAAATACAGCACCTCCTTGACGGACCAGCTGATGGCGGAAGGATACGTAGTCAGATGTAAACACTGGCGCTACTTTTGCCGAGCTGTCAAAAAGTGGCCTCCTTATATGGTACAGAATATATCAAGGGCATGGCTGTATCTTTTATTATTTGTAAGTTAGTTTTTATTTATACCATCAACACAACACATTAATGGTTCTCTTTGCTAAAATAATAAAAGCTGCTCCCAACAGAATGTATGTAGTTCCTTAACTTTTACTCAGTTACTTGAATTTAAATTCAGTTACTTTTAAAAACAAGTAACTGATCCATGACTGAACCTACACATCCAATACTTTGCAAATGCACCGTACTCTACCTGTTTCATTTTTTCGTATTCACTTTCCAACGTCACTTCACCTCTTTTTTTCATTTCAATCCCATACTTCCGTTTTAATTCTTCGGGATCAATTTTTTCTCTTTTGCTGTGGTCGTACCTGTAACGTGTCAAGACTTTTGTTACCCCTGCACTGAACAGAATACAACACAGGAATTACAAGTAACAGAGCAGATCATCTCGATTGCAAAATAATGATGGCCACTTCATCACAAAAGGGACAAGGGAACATGGGGAAAGGTGGGTACTGAAGGGATCAGAGGCAGGTGAATTAGGGTATGTGGCAGCGTCATACTGTAATGTCCAATCCCCTCTTGGCAGTACTTCAGTCTGGCTTGCAACTCAACTAACCCAGATCACCTAGTAGTTTCATACAGTGTTACCAGATACAGACAAAGCATATTAAAACATAACGCAGTCTGAAGAAGGTAAATTTGTGTGCTCTCCGCACTTGCTATCGCTAGCAGTAGATGCATAAAATTTAAATAATACAGCATTTGTCTAGTCTTCAATGTACATAAAAATACTTTGAAAGTGTGCAACATATATACATACATACCATAAAAATACAGATGCAATAATCATTAACTAAGCTAAATAATCAGCAAACATCAGCAGACTCATAATTTTATAATAACTATACTTTTATGTCGATGGCTGGGTCGTGCGTTTTATGAGAGAGAATAATTTGTCAATGCGAAGGAGAACATCAGTTTGTCGGAAGCTACCTGCTGATTATACTGACAAGGTATTAGACTTCCACAAGTTTGTGATCGAGAAGAGGAAAACAACAGCATATTTATTGTCACAAATCGGCAATGCTGACCAAATGCCGGTTTTTTTTCAATATGCCAAGGAATTCCAAGGATCCTCAAGTGTAATGGTGAAAACATCCAGCAACGAAAAATTACGGTGTACAGTGATGTTAGCAATAACAGCAGATGGGAGGAAATTGCCACCGCATGAAATTTGTTCTGTCGAGTGAAGTAAGCTGGAAGTCATGCAAGACAGTGGAATTGTACCCGCTGCCTACCTAGGTGAGTTAATTCATATACTTCTCATATGTTTAACAGTTACTTTAAAACCCTAAAATCCTCGATTAGAATAAAATCGTAGGTTAGATTAACACCCTACAATCCTAGGTTAGATTGGAGTTTCGACAAATTGAGTACAAAATAACGTGTTGTTCATAATCATCTACGAGGTATACTGATTCAATGGGTGAGTAACGTAATACATTTTGAGTTATAGCATAGAGAGCCATTATATTGTAGTGAATTGTACTGTGTAGTATTGCATGTGAGTATGTTAATTGAAGGGCTTACGTAATTTTTCCAGTCATGTAAAATGCAGCAGACCTAACCAAATTAAACCTAATTTCACGATGGGTGAATCACAGGGTTGGATCACCCTATGCAAGCATACTTATTATGGTTTAGGTTTAGTACGTTTTATTATGTATGTATATGTATATGACACGATTTTGCATTTTAAAGTATGTCACCAAGGGTTTAGATATTGCTGGGTGTGTGGCTATTTGAAATGTAGCATACCTAACCAAATTAATCTTACTATATAGCCGTACAATGATATACGGTATCATGTGTTGGCAAACAGTATCCCTTTATTTACATATTGTGAAGTTAGGTATTGTTTCATTAGTTCTTTTTTTGCATTTAACGTATTTACGTACGAAAATACAACCATAACGTACATATTTTACACATGTTTTATCCCACAATTTCCCTGATTGTCATAGCCCTCCCCACTATCATATTTGTGGTTTGTATTGATAATATGTTGATGCACCTAGGTAAATTCGTGTTCTGTGTAATTCGCAGAGTGGAATTATTCCACTTTCCGTGAATTTTTCATTTGTTTACGGGAAAGTCGCTATTCTTTACAAATACCCATACAAGAAAAAGAATTATTACTTCTACTACTGGCACAACACAGTTGTAGACCAAACATGAAAAACAAAACGAACTTCATGGCTTGTGTGATCATTTCTTACCTAAGTTGAGCAAATTCTTTAAGTCCAAAAGACCCCCCGACAACAAATATCATAAAAGGTAATCCGTAACTAAACAATTTCGATTCGTTTAAATTTGACCAAGTTTTCATTAATGACGTTTTCCAGCGCATAATCAATTTCATTGCATGTATTCTGGAGTTAATTAACAACATTTTATAAACACAATTTAGCAACAATAGGCTTGTCCGAATTCAAGCATAAACTTGAGTACTTGCATCATTGTTTACTATCCATTGCCTATACCAACATCTTGATAAATTCGGACAAGTAGTCGTGTTGACTTCCGTTATATCTATTAGCCATTTGTCACTTTTAATGAATTTGTAATAAAACAAATAACATGTTAATTACAAAAAAGTTTAGGGTTAATAAAAGGATTAAAAAATATTACAATAGGATAAACAAAAACAATTGTTGCCATGCTGATTCTACGTGAGTTTAGTTGTTTTAAACCAGCTTTTGTAGATAAAGAAAATAAGTCTAGTGCGAATTTATTGTTTAGACCTTTCTTTAAGGTGCAACTTACGTTAATTATTAACTTAGTTCAAAACTCTCAGCTACCAAGCAGTAAGGTAGCGCTTCTAAAATTTAAATAATAAAATTACACCTTATATCTATTAGTAACCTACAAATTTCCCGCTAAGGTCACCGGCAGGCCGTAAGTGCTGGGTCCATTTTCATGTATTATTTACCTGTAAGCAAATACAGTGAATAAACATCTTTACAAGTTCAATTTTTGTCGACTAATTGTACGTTACTATACTCTTTGTAGAATAACTCCCAATTTCATAGTATATTTCAGTCGTACGAGACGGCCTACAGTCTCGTCATAAGCTATAAATAATGCAACAGTAAGTACGTGACAACATCATCAAAAAAACTGACGGATATATCCAGGGCCCTATGAGCTGTCGACCGAATGACCCTCATCATTAACTCTCCACTGGGATATGGCGCTGGGCAATCCAACACTCAACTAGCCCTGGAAAACCTCGACCATGTCAAACATCAGGAGCAGTGTGATCAACCTGGCATAAAAGCGCGCCAAAATCAGCTTAGCAGCCGCCAGTACATCAACAGTGCAGGGTACG
Organism: Clitarchus hookeri; assembly: GCA_002778355.1. Taxonomy (NCBI): domain Eukaryota; kingdom Metazoa; phylum Arthropoda; class Insecta; order Phasmatodea; family Phasmatidae; genus Clitarchus; species Clitarchus hookeri. The sequence goes on along the minus strand of NQII01000920.1, from coordinate 498,623 downwards.
CGCAGCGAGTCGGACATAACAGGACAGCGAGGCGTCACCATCCCTCCCATTACATAGCCGTGAACAATGCTGCAGAGCAGGCAGGTGCACCTCAGCTCACCCTCTCCTCCAAACAAACCGTTGGTGGAAGTATCGATGGACACAGCGGACTGTGACCACATGCGGGCACACACCCTCCACTGCTAGGTGGTACTCCTCCCCAAGCGTGCGCAGGGTGCTGGATGGTCAGTGTGGAAGGGTACAAAAGGGGGGAATATACCCTTGACCACCACTGCTGGGTTCGGTTACCGCACTGCGATCTTCAACAATGGTTGGCCTGACACCTGAAGACATCCCAACACCTCTGTTGGCATTGCTTTCGCCCTATCCCACAGGATGCGAACTAAGCACAACATATTACAAGTGCAAACGTAAGAGCAGCGCAGCGAGTAACCAAGCCGTGAACAACCGCGAACACGTGAATTAGCTCCGATGTAATAAAAAAAATTCAAAGCCAGAGCAAATTTGAAGTTTAGGAAAATATCAGTAAAAAAAAAATTCAAACATTCAGTTCCTAAACAACAAACTTTTGTGTGCCAGTTTACTGTGCATGGGCCAAGGTATCCCTAATATTCAGCGTACTTTGTGCCTACAGTATTACCTTTCAATGTGCCTAACTTGGGCAGCGAAAACCAGTTAGCAGATGTACTGTCCAGGTCACCATGCGCCGATATCGTGGTGGAGCACGACACAGAGTGGGAGGAGATGTTACCACTAACAACGCGGGAAACACTGAGTGAGGTAAGCCTTCATCAGATCAATGCCACGAGCAATGACCTCACTGTATGTGATCTATACCATGATGGTACAAGCATAGCTAGAGAGTGCACTCACTCGTAAACAGAAGGACCGTTGTGCCCAGCAGGCTGTCGACTGTTGGTGCGTAATAGATGGATGTTAGAAACAAGTTCATCCAGGAACCATTTTGTGTGGAGACTGTTTGTTCACCTCAGTGTTAGAGAGTAAGTACTGAGACATTCGCATTATAGCAACGTAGCAGGACAACTGGGGACATAGCAAATAATTCGCAATGTGCATGAACATTTCTTTTGGCAGGACTATCCAGGCACGAATGCAGGTACGTGCAACATTGTGTTAAGTGCAATCAATTTAAAACATGGCGAGCTGATGGGGTACAACAACAGCAGCCGCGAGATGGTGTCCCTCGACCTCGTGGGGTCCTACCCCTGGTCCTCAGGGGGAAGAGTTTCATCTTCGTGGTCACATATACTCTAGGTGAGTCGAGGCATATTCCATCTGTAGCACACAAGGCATGACTTTTGCCAAGGTCAGCAGACAAACTTCTTCCCCAGGTGTGGATATCTGTAGAACATACATATCGATAATGGCACGCAATTCACTAGCAGGAAGTGGTTATAATTGTATGCCTGCTGGGGTGTGCGACACCTGAAGATGGCTATCTACCATCCACATGCCAACCCCACGGAGGACCACAAACAGGAGCTCAGACCCAGTTGCGGCTCTGTGTAGGCGACCAGCACACCACCACCTGCGCCGACCATCTGCCTGCCGCCCTCCTCACCTTACGTCGGCGCATCAATGCAGCCACCAGGAAGTTACCTGCCTACGTCCTGCTTGGATACAACTTCACCCAGCCTGGTGAGTTTGACTGCCTGCGGGCGAAAGGCAGTGGTGACCCAGTCAGCAGTGATGCCCGACGTGAACAGCATCTGAGGGATCACTAAGAGGTGAAACTCACCACCAAGGCTAAATCGCACTGCCTACCACAATGCGACGATCACTTCAACGATGACCCGGTAAGCATGTCTAAGTCCATACGCATCCGTAGTCCGTATAGACTTCTGCACTGGCTTTGCGGCGAAGTGGAGTGGGCCACAAATTATCGCACGAGCGATGGAACACACCACCTACCTGGTCTGGCTCGGCAGAAAGACTGTTAAGGTGCACCGGGATGACCAGCACCTGACGCCAGGCGATTTCGATGACGACGATGCCGCATCAGGTGCCCAGGTGACCTATGATGGCGACCCCGATGTAGAGGTCCGCCAAACCACCCACACAGAAGGAAGATGCATCAGCCTCGGAGGAGCATCTACAAGGGCTAGCAAGCCGGACGATGCCCGGCGTCCAGGCGCCTCTCAGGGATAATCGAAGTGAGAGCCCTATAATCGCGGACGGTGCGGCATAGCTGTTCCAGTGTCAACGCAATATCCGTTGTACCACCAGCATAAGCCAGAGGAAGCAGCACTACCGCCTGCCCACGTCACGATGCCTGGCATCGTGGCGCACTCCTCTATGGTGACCTCCTCCCCTCTCATTCCACAGATTCCGGAGGTGTCCACTGTTGGCGAGGAGGTCATGCACTGGGACAGCGCCACAGCAGGAACACAGCTGCCAGCCGAGGGGTCACTACCAGATGATCCAACCCCCCTCGGTCCCTGCCTGACTGGGTCTCTACTGGTGGCAGTGGTGTCGGCGGAGCAGAAGGAGCAGTGACGGTGGCAGCGAGAGCAGCGAGGTAGTCAGCTCTCCTCCTCCCTTATCAAACACGTCATAGATATCAGCCAGCCCGTCATGTCTGACCTGCGGTGATGCTACCATATCCCACACCACATAAGACCACCCAATTTCCCCATACGCCCTGCGACACCGACATTGTGTGACCACAGCCAGTCCCTGCAGTGCCTGAAGATGCGCGGCCCACAAATGGTATCAGCAGGATGTCGCCCTGCCCTCCTGACTGTTTGCCACTCCTCATGACCACTGCATCACCCGCACTTGTGTAATTCCGCGCACCGCGAGTGTCGACACGAGTGCAGTACTTGTGTGTGAAATTGCAGAGAAGTGGAGCACAACAGTATACCCTACCTCCAACAAACAGGTGGTCAATGGTGCATAAAGGCAGACCCATCGTATCCAATATGTAGGGCAATTTCAAAGGAAGTATTTGAAAGTTAAGAAAGACTCACTAAGGTTGTAAATGTTCAGAGAGATACTTACTAACATTTCAGGGTATTTATTTTGTAATTCTCAAATTCAAGTATTTTTCACCCCAGTTGTTTTACCCTCATTTCATGCAATTTAAGTGTAGATTGTAACTTGACGTGAACCAGGCGTCCACGAGCTCCTTGTGCCCACTCTGACCGCCGCAGTCACAACTACACCAGCTACACTGGGCCGCACCAACTACATCAAAGCAAGAGTGCGTAGTGCAGGTCGACAAGAACGAAACTTGCACCTTCTTGCCAACAAGAATTACGCTATGTAAGAGACCGTCCTACTCATTTAATACAAGAGGTAGCTCTTTTAATAAATATATAGGAGATCCGAAACTACTTTTACCCCAAAGCCACAGCCGTTCGGCGCACTGGCAATTGGTCGTTGCGTCCTCGCAGCTCGCGCAGCTAAATACGACGCAATGCGCCACTGGGTGGACGTCAACTGTCTTGTAGGACAGAGCTGATGTGATAAGTGCCCCAAAGTGTCATCCAGTAGTGTAAAGAAAACTTTCACAGACATATTAAACACAGTTATCTCATTCACAGCTGCAGTCAGGGGTGTGTTTTATTTTAATAATTGCAATCAAGCATGGCATTTCACACCCCTTTTCCAAGGTGGACTCGTCCGCCCCTTCAGGAATCCGCCACCTGACAACACTGTAGCCAGTGGAATTCAAACACTTTTATGAGAAAATGTAATAACTTATTTAATGTGTATTTATATAAGAGCAATTATGTTTTCTAAAAGGAAGATTGCCTATAAAGGCCTCCAGCATTGTAACAAATCATTTAGTGTTGTGGCATTACCCGTCAACTACACAACTTCAACATTATGATACATTTTTTAATATACGGGGGTGGTCACCAATGTGTTTAATTTAATTCATACAATTTTCACCATCACAATCATAACACAGAGTGCACGTGTTATGTTTCATCATTCGCCGTTTGACTTCGGTTATCGGCCCAGTTCGTCTCAGCAACCGGCGGCTTTGGTCGCTCGCTCCACTGAGTTATGGCGCCAGGCAATACAACATTCAACCAGCCCTGGGTAACCTCGACCACGTCAAATTGATTTTATTCACGGAATTTTTATGTATTTATCCGGAACCAGCTCTTTCTACACCCGGAGGCGTCACTACTTCTTCTCAGGGAACAGTATGGCCCCAGGAAGCTTAATGCACCAATAAATCACTCTTATGTACAAATGTGTATTTTCCGCAGTTTTGCCTATCTGGTAGGCCGCAGGCCAGAGTCCATATAAAGTGTTCACCTAGAGTGATATGTTTTTGTTCAAGTGTAATTAAATGCAAGTTTACAGACTTCGTGTCTTTTATTTCAAGCACTGCCTTTAGGCGTTTCGGGGTACGGATCCCCTATAATCCGCCTTCATCCAGTTTCACGTAAATTACTTAAACAGCCAGTATGCTCAACTCAAGAGCTTTTATTGTTTTGTGGGTTAGCCTGAAAAGGCCCACAGTATTTTCCATGCAAGTATCAGGAGGAAGGGGTTTTTCCAACATTTCACAGAGGGACTGCGTACATCTGGGCGAACGGCCCAACATAACCTGAGATCCACCAGCAGCAACAATTGGCACCGCCTGCTGATGGTGTCTGGTGCCTAGTCCGGTATCCAAATCCACAAACTACCTAACTTTTCCACAGTTCCTCAAAACTTCTCTTAACCAAACACCACCCAGTCAATAGGCGCTATACACTTATATACATTACAAACAGTATTGACAAATGTTTTCCTGAAGCTTTTAATTCAACATTATGACATAAGACTATTTCTCAACGTTGCCAGCCTTACTGGGTGTATGTCTGGCAGTGCGCCCGTAAAACAAAATAAAAGCGGGAGTGACATTTTCAAAGGTTGACTTGAAAAGTTCTTTGTTGACAGGGAAACAGTCTTTATCTTCAATATCATTGTCTTTGTTATGATACTTCAAACTATAATCTTATACTGTGGATAACAGATATTTTATATAAGCCTATGCTAGAACCCCCCTTTTATTTTTCCAACACACTAATTTCACNTTATCTTCAATATCATTGTCTTTGTTATGATACTTCAAACTATAATCTTATACTGTGGATAACAGATATTTTATATAGGCCTATGCTAGAACCCCCCTTTTATTTTTCCAACACACTAATTTCACTTTTTTTTTTCAGTTCAATTTCCAATTTAAACGTAAAAATTTCCCTTTTTTCAAACTGTTTTGTATTTTGCAACAATTTTTCTGGTACCTTTAAAGGTGTAACAAAATATTTCTACAGTATATCGAGTAACTACTGTGGAACTTACACTAAGTGGGAATACCTTCTCCATTGCATTTGAAAGTCAGCTGGGCATATAATGTGAACAAACTTGCTCATCGGCACCCTTTGTTCTCTTATGTTGAACCAGGTTCAACAACTTCAATTTTATTTCCTGTTCCAATCCTTTATCAACCCTCGGACTTTACAGTCATTACAATTGCATCACATTGCTGTTTTACAGTGAAAATCCTCTTAGTGGAATTTTTTTTCATACTCTTACTACAGTGGAAAGTGGCTTGCGACATATAATGTGGAGAGCAAAGGGTTACGCATGACAGAAACATGCTTTTAATGTTAAAAGTTTAATGTAATATTAGTAACATGTGTAATGAAGTTATAGGGAGTGTGCAAATAGCTACATTTAGTTGGTGGCACCACTATGGAGACGGTGGTAGAAAAGGAGTGGGAGAGAATGGTGAAACGGTACATTATAGTGAACGGTACGACATCGCTCTAAGTAAGGTGAGAGATAACTTCCACAAGGTTTCAGAAAATACTATTTTCGTCTAACTTCCAAACGTACACATAACAGTTTACGTGTTATATTAAACATGAGTTAAAAAAAATATTAGTTACACCGGTTCACTTATTTTTTAAATTTTCAGTGTATGTATTGTCTTATAGTGAAAAGTGAGGCAGTGAAGCTGTTGATGCTACATGTAGTTTGTAGTTTATTTCATTGCAGTTTGACTCCAATAAGAATATTAATACAACTGTGAATGCCAGGCAAACTGTTGCCAACACGTTTATGCATTGTGTTCTCATGTATGAATTCAATTATACAATGGGAAAACCAAATAACACATTCTCATCCAGTTTTAGAAAGTGATTGTTTCTAAAAAAATGTTCAAATGATAATGTTTGCAGTTGTAGAAAACATGGATTCGACACACGTTGACTACACTGTCACACATTTCGAATCTTTATATTAAACTATTATTTCATTGTTGTTCTTGAACTTTCACCAAATACACATATTCCAAAATACTTAGTCCGATCTTTTGCCACGCATTGTATGTTCCAGTATAAGTTTTAAACGTTTTTCTCAAGTCACATTGAGTGTCAATTTCAAGTTGAGATTAACAGGTGTCCTTAAGCTAAAGTTCATCATTACTGTTAGTGCACAAAATTCCTACCAAGGCTAAGTCGCTGTTGAGAGGGCCTCTAAAATTCCTAATAAGTGTGTGTGTGTGTGTATGTGTAACACACACACACAACTTAGACCCTACTATTTTCTCCTGGTTTTACTTCACATTAATTGTGATATTAATATCATAATTTATAGACAAAAGATAAGAAAGTTTAATTTAACCAAAAATAAGTTATTTAATGTTAATAGAAGTAAAAAGCACTTGTGATGTATAATGATCTAGGAAACAATAAATTTTCTAAGATCTGATTAAAAAAAGCATGAACAAGTGAATAGATTATAGAATAATTTTCCTAGTTATCTTGTGATTGCACCCAACCATGCTACAAAGAAAGATGAAAAATAATTGATAGTTTTGATTAGTAAAATTTTTATCATGAAAACAGTAATCATGCCTTTGTTATAAGCTCTGTACAAGAGATTATGTTAATTGTTTGATACATTTTATGNATCATGAAAACAGTAATCATGCCTTTGTTATAAGCTCTGTACAAGAGATTATGTTAATTGTTTGATACATTTTATGTAAATACCTTACAATTTGTATCTGCAAATATTTACCTAAATTTTTTTAAATCTATCTGTTATAATGTCCAAATGTCCGTATTATCAGAGCGAAGTAGTCGTGTATTGTATATTATATTACAGAAATTAGTTTAGTGTGTTACAGCTTCCTAAGTAGGTGCAATTTGTTCCAGNATCATGAAAACAGTAATCATGCCTTTGTTATAAGCTCTGTACAAGAGATTATGTTAATTGTTTGATACATTTTATGCAAATACCTTACAATTTGTGTCTGCAAATATTTACCTAAATTTTTTAAAATCTATGTTATAATGTCCAAATGTCCGTATTAACAGAGCGAAGTATTCGTGTATTGTATATTATATTACAGAAATTAGTTTAGTGTGTTACAGCTTCCTAAGTAGGTGCAATTTGTTCCAGANTCGTGTATTGTATATTATATTACAGAAATTAGTTTAGTGTGTTACAGCTTCCTAAGTAGGTGCAATTTGTTCCAGATTACATTCCTGATGCAAGGATACCAAAACGGAGGAGGCTGGATTTAGAGTCTGAGATGACAGCCATGCAACAGAAATTGCGAAGAGCACAAAAGACCCTCAGCAGGCAGCGCAAGTTGATCCATCTGCTCAGCGAAGATGTCGACCTTGCAGCGCCAAAAAGATTCATTTGATTTTAAAATGTTACAAGAAAGTCTTGGTGACAACAGTGTTCTGATTTCTCTGCCTCAGAACCAAAAGAGGAAGAGCAAAGGTCATCGTTATACAGGATATGACAAGACCTTTGCTTCAGCCATATATTATTGCTCACCAAAAGTGTATCAATTCATACAGAAATTTTTTGGATTGCATTCAATCAGATCTTTGTGTTTGTGGCTGCAAAATCTGGCTGTCGCTCCAGGTATGAACGCCAACATAACGAAACTGTTGAAATTTCACTGAAGCAAAATGTCACATTTAATTCAGCAAAAGATATTTTTTATGGTTATCCTGATTTGGGTTGACGTAAAATGTAAACAGCCACTAAAATGTGCAAACCAAGCTACAGTTATAATGATCAGTGGCATTAGAAAGAATTTTAAGCAAATAATTGGCTATTTCCTTTCAACTGTAAAAATGTATACACCATTTGATGTATCATGCAATATACCAAGTATACAATAGTCTTAAGTGGGGAGAACATTTATGTTTTTTTCGATGCATCACATATGTTCAAATCTGTTAGAAATAACTTCAAGAAAACTGATTTTCTATGTAACGGACGGTTAGCATCTTTCAGGCATGTTGTAGAATTTTACAAAAAAGATAAATCCATGAACCCTAGACTGGTTCCCAAAATAAGTAAAAAAAAACATATTTGATTGCCTTTTTTTACCCCGATGAATGTCTGTTCAGCTACCCAGCTTTTACCCACATAGCTTTGAAAAACATGCCAAGGACTTCAGCTTTTACTGCTGACTTTATTAATGATTTTGATTCGTCATTTGATATATTTAATTCGTCCCAGAAGTCAGATGTCAAAGCTTATAGCAGAGCTATATCGAGGGATTGTTTACACTGGAAATTTTTTTGGAAGAAATAGAAAGAAAGCTACGTGCAATGAAGTTCATTGATTCCACGAGATCTGTTCCACCTTATGTCAAGGGCTGGCTTCTGAACATTTCAGAGGCGAAGCAGCTACGGATGGTATAATCTGAAAACTTCAATTTCAAATTTTTGCTGACTCGAAGACTGCCCGAAAAATGTTTTTTTAAATTATTAGAAGCAAAGGTTTTCATAATGTTATACCTGGCTGTTCAAAATTTAGATCAGCTGTTTGAGGTGTTATGAGCAACCAAATGATGCCTCCATCCTGTGATAGCAATTGTGAACTTGATTTTTCCAAATGTTTATTATTGAATTCTGATTTTAAGAAACATTGCGCTGGAATCAAGTTAACTATGGAAGTGCAACAAAATAGTATTAATTATGTAGCTGGATGGGCATGCAGCAAACTTCATCATGATGGGTTTAGGGATCACTTGGCATCCTTGAATGGGTCCATTTACTGCGAGTAACATACATATTTCAAATCAGCATGCAGTAGAGCTTTCACAAAACAGTTATTCCCTCTCTACCAGTAAGTTTAATACATTTCTTGCAGAGTCACGCTCAGGTGTCAAGCCAGATTAATGCAAGACTGGAAGTTCCTTCAGATTATCCTGTTTCTCCTCATTGTGTAACATTATTTTCTGGGAAATTGTTTAATGTTCTTATTAAATGTTTTTCAAAAAATAGTAATGATCGCACAAGTAAAAGTGTCCAGCACAAGGGGGAAAAAAAAAAAAANTTATTAAATGTTTTTCAAAAAATAGTAATGATCGCACAAGTAAAAGTGTCCAGCACAAGGGGGAAAAAAAAAAAAATATTAACATGTGTAATATATGCATCAAGAATCATGTAATTTTGCAGTTTGTAATAATGAGGTGTGTATTAATTAACAAGTGTTTGCGATAACCATAAATTAAAACAAATTAGGTAGAGTTTAATATGTGGTTCAGCATAATGGAAGAGTAGGTATTCTTATCACGCAAACATGGTACTATTTTGCAGACATATTTGNTTATTAAATGTTTTTCAAAAAATAGTAATGATCGCACAAGTAAAAGTGTCCAGCACAAGGGGGAAAAAAAAAAAAAATATTAACATGTGTAATATATGCATCAAGAATCATGTAATTTTGCAGTTTGTAATAATGAGGTGTGTATTAATTAACAAGTGTTTGCGATAACCATAAATTAAAACAAATTAGGTAGAGTTCAATATGTGGTTCAGCATAATGGAAGAGTAGGTATTCTTATCACGCAAACATGGTACTATTTTGCAGACATATTTGACATAACATTATAATAGTAATTAGCAAATAATTTTTCTTAAGCACACAAGTGAACATTTGATTCCATATCCCCCTAACTATTGTTATTGCTGGCCTTTTTTTTTTGGGTTACAAATTGACTTATATTTAAGTTTGCAACATGTGTATCAGGAAATATTTTTTCATAACATGTTATTCAAGTATATAATCTCAACATAACTCTTATATAGTATGGTCATGGGTATCGTTTTTGTAAAGGAAGCTAAGTTGTTGTGCTGGTGTAGTTGCCAACAACTGCTTCCATCTTTATACGTAATTATGATTCCATTAAAACTATTGTTAATTGGAGGAAATAGTTTAGTCCCTTTAATGTTAGTACAGAAATTTTTGACAGGCATTGTGACCAATCAGCACAGTATGTAAACAGTAAGTCCTCACATTTCCAATGTATTGTATCAGCTGATATTGGTGATCTCGACTACGGCAGTGAAAGGAAATAGTACTCTGAATCATAAATTATTTTTGGGTTGTATCGAATTACATTAACAATATTTTTCAAGCTATTGTGGCAGATAATGAGTACAGTACGAGTAAGTGAAACGTTTCCAACCTGGTAAACACCATTGTGATGCACTTGCTTTTTATTTATCTATTGTCGTGTGTACGGTAGTGCAGTGCAAGCGTAGTCTGAATATATGATCTTAAGTTAATAGTTTTTCGTATTTGCATATTTCATTAGGGATAGTTGGTTGTACGTGCCTTAAAAGGTTTTCTACTCGAGCGAAATGTAATATCGGCATGCAGCAACACAAACTTATTTACGTTCCTCGTACCCGCTTCACAAGGCAACCTAGAAAGATGACAATGGGGTTACCAGAACACTCGAGGTGGTTAGTATTACTAGGATTATAGAGATGCAGTGCTTATCAGCAACTGCTGCGGATAGCATGGAAATTGGGGTACACACATCTTGTCCGCATACACCCCTTAAGGATAAATCACACACTGTTAGGTTGGGTTACTCGAGGGCTAAATCAATGGTACATCATCCAACCCAGCATAGCCAATCTAGCATTCTGGAAGATGCTCAAATCATTTGGTCGTGTACGAGGTTATGCTAATGTGGTGGAGCACTGTCTTGCTGTAATACCAAGTCAGGTACCTCTTCTTCCAACTGGGGCAGTATGTCAAGGTAGGTGGTTGTAACAGCACACAGTGTGAAGAACACTGCGATTGGTCATGGCTGTACAAAACAATTACCTTCAAAGAATCACATTCATGTTTCAGAGTAGCGCGCAGGTTTTCTGAACCCCAAAATCTCAAATCTCATCTACTCACTCTGCCACTAAAGTGGAGAGAGGAATGCAGAAGTTTGGGTGGCTCTTAAAAATGAGATCTTCATAGCCAATGAGGATGAAATAAGATGGATAAGGAGAAGTGCTGAAATGCAAGGGCGGGGGATACAGGATATCCCTGAGAATTCGGGAATGTACCTGCCAGAAATCTAACCCGGTTCGAGTTTGTGGAAGCTGAACGCCCCAGCTGCTACAATCACTGGGAAAAAATTTCTGGAGTAAAATTTTCTCTAGGACCTGGATGAACTTTCTTCACGTGAAAAGTGGCTTTGTGAGTGAACACAAGTCTGTCCGCAAGACCATCCACTTCCATATGTTCGCAAATCCTGGTGGTACGATGCATTGCTTTTCTGAGGCTTCGTACTGTCACAAAAATGTTTTCTTTTTGAACCAATAATTTTTAGAGTTGTCTTCTTGTATTATGGTATGCCATTTTAACAGAATGGAGGACATTTAGTACCAGAGAATTCTTAGTATGCGAAGACAAATTTAATATTCACAAAATGCAAATTCTTCCTCTAGTAGCAAAAGTGGTCCCTGTTAGCTAGAGCAGCCTCAGTATTAACCAAGGCATAGTTTTATATTGAGATTAAATATGTGTAAAATACTTTGGAGTTGATTCATTAGTAGGTTAATGTTAACAAGAAAGATATTATTTGTCTTTGAATATATTGTGAAAGAAAGACCTGTACAGTTTCTATGAATATACATACCCAAGTGCATATTTATTTACAGATATAATAGTGTAAACTGTGCTGAAATAGTTGTATGTACATAACGTTTAAAATTGCGGTTTGTAAAGTTTCTTATTGAAAATAAATAATTTTTTTTTAGAAAGTGATATGCATACTTTCCTTGCAACATATTAATCTTGGCAATTAATAAAATTGTACATGACCACGTGCAAAAGTTATCGGTGTATTATCTGCCCTGTCATTTCTAAAAGACTGTAGTAATGACCTGACTTTGATGGCATGCGATATTCCAGCTTTTTTTGATTGTAAGTAACATAAATTCTTACCTCTTGTGAAGAATGTAGAAACTTACAACTTTTTATATTCTTTTTTGTTCAGATCTTGAGCAATCTTAAGTAGTGGTGTTTGCATGCTGCTATTGTTTGTGCATCTTGCCATTAAATTAGAACTTAAATCATTAATTTTTGCTTTGACGTTTGAGAGAAAATTAACCAACCCCTCTCTTCATTTTAGTAATTGCTCCAGAAGATTTGTTCAAGCAGCTTGTGCAGACAGGGATTCTAAACAAAAACTACATTGCAGTTATTTTAATTTTTTTTCCCACAGTGGCACTGTGTAGTTTTGAATTATGAAATGCATTAGAATTTGATTAACAGTAAGACAGGGGTGTATTAAGTTCTGTTGCATTCTTTACACTGAAAATAAGTACACGAGTAATGTAAGGCCAACTAAATTGCATGTCGAGAATAAATAAAATAAAAAGAAATCTCTTGTTCATTTATAAAGCTATTCATTTTTGTTGGGCTTCTGTACTTTCTATACGTCAATATAAAGGAAAGCTTTGATTTCACATCCTCATTAATTACACCTCCCCCCTTAAATACACCAGTTTACTCAGGTCCACAATTTTCCCTATACTTACTATACATTACATAACTGCCAATCATATTTTACTTTTTTTCATCCATTTGATACACAAAACTATGTTCACATGTCTTGTTTGACGAACTCATCTTCACAGAGTAACTGGTCCTTTCTCTTTCCACATTAAGAAAGATTGTGGGGTGGGGGCACTGCCTAATTTNGGACGGGCAGACAAGGGTATGGTGCAGGTGTACATGCGGCATGAGAGAGCGAGAGAGAGCGAGAGAGAGAGAGAGAGAGAGAGTGTGTGTGTTAAAATACTAACACCTGTTATGTTCACCACAAGCTTCGTTTTGACTAGCCTGAATAAATTGAAGAGCGCAGTAAAAACACAACCGGTTTTTCCATTCTGTAAAACTTATTAGCACCGCAAAATGTAAAACATTTGGGTACTGAAACTATTTCTGTTCCTAACGAAATGATTGGTTGTCACAGTGTTTGTATACAACACAGTTGCACCAAAGGCGTGTGTGCTGTGAAACTGTTTGGCAATGATAAAAACTTGCCAGATACGTCACAGGATTAGACTTAAGGATAATTAAAATCTAGGTAGTAATGAATTTTAACGCAATTAAATTCTAAAATAAAAAAAAATTCCAGTGAAAATCTAATTAAACAGGATAACAGTGCTATTGGTTAAAAATGTCGAAAGAGTTGAGACATCTATCCTCATTAACTCTACTAACGTTAAATATTTGAAAAGCATTAATATTAAAAATTGACTTAATGTTTACAAGTCCTTTCAAATTTTTGTTGTTTAGCTCAGAAAATTAAACCTGCATAATAAGTATCAATAATATACACTAATCGTAACTTTATAAACTGAAATGATAAAATCAGTTGTCCTCCACTTACATGTCCCCTGGTTGACACAAATGTTCATTTGTCCCTAGAAAAGTGTAAAATATGGGTTCTACTGTATCTGAANCGTAACTTTATAAACTGAAATGATAAAATCAGTTGTCCTCCATTTACATGTCCCCTGGTTGACACAAATGTTCATTTGTCCCTAGAAAAGTGTAAAATATGGGTTCTACTGTATCTGAATTGTTCCATAATGCGGCATGGAATAAATAAAGTTTGCAAATATGCTTTTGCAGATAGAGGAAATAGATGTTCTGTGACCCTTTATTGTAGAGAGAACCAGCAGCAGCACCGGGACAGGGCACTAATTCCAGTTGGCAGCAGTGGCCAAGCCATGCCCACTGCAGGTAACAAGTGTGTGTGTCCACACCAACAGTGCAGAGAGCAGCTAACTCCACACCTGACTGTACCCTGCCCTAGGGCCATGCGCCCCAATTAGCGGCCAATAAACCAAACTTCACCACAGTAAGTTAGCTCGTGCCTCTGTCTGGCACTACAGAACCCTTGCCCGACAGTGATGTTGCCGTCAGTTCACGCATCACAATTGTCTTGCATTTGGGTAAATACAGTAATTAGTTCAATATTAGCCTTCTAGAAAGCCTACCAATTTTTATTAATTAGGGAGATACATATCTTTATGTCAGTTGCTAGATGGGAGTTCAAAACCTAAATCTTGTTAACTACAGTAATTAGTTATAGGAGAAACATTATTTCCACAGCACCTATAAATATATAAAAAAAATTCTGACAAATATTCAAAAAGAGAGGACGAAAATAAAAACTGAAACTGTACATAACAAAATGGAAATTTATTGACAACGCTTGTAATTTGACACATTCATTATTAACACACATTATCTTTGCCATCAATGAACCATAAAATGTTTTCTGCACAACTGGGAAAATATGTTCTTTCATCATGTACTCTAAAACATACAGAAACACGCACGCAAATGATGTGATCCACATAGGGCAAATGATGTGAATTTTAAAACTTTACACGCTCCTCACAGTTTCAAAACTGAACCAAAAAATGTGTTTCATGAATACATTGAACAAATTGTGCCTCCTCTTAACAGTATACTGCAGTGCATTTAAGAAGACAGAACTCTCAAGCAAAAATACACAGAATAATTATATCTACAAGATTCTAAGTAATAGTAAAAAATACTTTGGTAGGGCCAAAATATCACGTGCTACAAAACTGGAAAATTCCAGACCTTTATGAGGCAAGTATGAAATAATCTTCAGTTTCTGGAGTTGACCCAACATTTGACCACCAGCTCAATTTGTCGTAAAATTAAAAAAGAAAAATTAACTTGGAATATGTTTCTGCAACATACCCTGAAATTATTTACTATACTAGTGAGCCACGGAGCTTACATAACATTGATACCAAAATGTTAACAAAAGGAAAATAATGTGGAGTGTAACACAAGTAGTCGGAGACAATGGCTACCACGTTCACATGCGCCTGTAGGGATGGAAGCTGGGCGTGGCACTTGGTTGACTGTAGTTCCCTCCACGCTGAGGTCCTGGGCCGCCCGTGTAACTGCCCGCGGCAGTCCCATCTGCTTGGCCTGCGTTACAAAAACCACATTATAACTTCAAGCCTCTCACACTCCACCCTCGCTCCACTGTAGCCAAGTCCACGTCCTACCCTGTCCTTATAACACAACAGCACACTTCAGTCTCTACACCAAGTGTATGACAAATCATTATTAGAGACCTGAAAAAGGCCAGTGTTATTTGTATTGAAAAGCAGAGATTTTTTTGGGGAAATCATTATCATTTCAGTAAAAAATGGAGGGAAAGAGGGAGGGGATGTTATTATTTCTTGCATAATTTATTGAAAGTTAAAGAAACCCATTCACCAATAATATCATAATGAAGAATCCCGTAAAATTAAATATATAATGTCCTTGACATTACAAGTAATGGTTATTTATATATATTTTTTTATTTTACTATTGTTACCAGAACACACATTAACAAATTATTATGTTGGTTGAAATTGTTATAAGAGGTGTGCAAGTAATGCACGGTAGGCATAAATAAACCTCTACACAAGAGAAATATACAGCCATGTGCTTGAGATGCACTAAAAACATTTCACATTTTAGCCCTCATTTTATATCAATGTATTGTGCAAGAGCAGTTTAACAAAATAAAACTGCCCCCATTTCCCTACCCGCGCCAAGCAGTATTAAACCTTTCAGTAACAGAAGTCTGGATTACTTTTTTTTGTTAGACCCACTAGTAATATTTTGCCTGCTGAAATCTGATTTTCACTTCTGACACATTGTAATAGTAACTTGTCAAACATCCAAGTAACAATATTTACACATCATTGATGATGTGTCAGGTGGAATTTTAAAGAAACATAATTTACCACAGACAGAAACTAAGAACATCTGTTAGGAAATTAAATTATCTGGAAGAATATGGGGTTCAAATGCATGACATTTTAATTAATTAATAATGTATTCTATGTTAGTAAACGCATATGAACACTTCTCCACCTCCCAATCGTGAAAAATAAATAAATGCATGCGGTAGTAATTATGCTCGATGTGTAAAGAAAATGTTTTGCGGCGCCTGGTTCCATAGATTATGTGATACGGTAAGCTGCAGACATAAACACCACATCAGCACAGTTCCCTAATGAACAGCGATACCTCTTTACATTCTCATTATTTGCACCATTTTCCTCAGGTTCCATAATGCAACTCTTCCCTCAAATTGCACCACAATACTTGCTATATTCAAATTATTAACCCCTTGCAAACAAGTAAAAACTGTTTATTTACATCTTGTTTCTCCATCACAGATAACAACCACAAGTTCGTAAACCTCCCTGCTTAAATTTTTTTTGGAATTGCATCTGGGATGTTTGATAGTGTAACATCTGGTAAGTTAGTGCACACATGTGAACACTATTTCACATTGTGCACCTGGAAAACGCTTCAAAGCAAGTTTAAGAGGGGGGGGGGGGGATATTTGTCCCTTCAAAAGCGTGATTGGTAACACTGTGACTACTGTATGAAGTGCACTATTTCAGAGTCAGCTGCAAGCATTTGATGCAAAAATGGGTTTGCGTAACAGGAAAGCTGTGTTATTTATTGAACTCCACAATGTAAAACTTGTTGTGTTTCCAGCAAACTGCACCAGCGAACTACAGCCATTAGATCTGGGTATCATACAGGCATTAAAGTTTTTGAATCGCAAGTCTCTTGTTTCTCGAGCAATTACAATGCTAGACTGAGGGCAAGATCCTTCAACCATGTTTGTTGACAGCTTTACATTTTGCTGCAAGAGCTTGGAACGAGGGGAAATTGACAACAATTCAGAATTGTTTTGTGAAAGCTGGATTCTTCACTGAAGGGAATTTCACTACCAGTGAAGATTGCTGTAACATTGAAGAAGTCTCAGAATTTGGGCAGCTTTCAGAAAATGGGCCATTCCACGACTATGTTGAAATTGACAGTGAAGTTGTTACAACAGAAATTCAAGGTGTTGAAGACATTGTTGACAGTAATATCAATGGCAAACAAGATGAAACTGATGAAGAAATCAAGATACCCATCACCAAGGATGCCCTTATGTTTCTTCAAACACTGCGAAACTATGTATCAAGTGTTGAAGACAGTGTCTGATAATTTGTATGCGCTAGAAAGGCAAGTCATAACTCTAGGCAGTCAGAAGAGTAAACAGAAGATTTGCAATTATTTCGTAGAAAAATAGACTCAAAAGTATTTTCTGGGTATATTTTAAGATCAGATTTTTTTTGTGCAAGTTTAAGATTGACCTTTTTATTTAATTTACATGGGCTGTGTTAGTGGAGAAGCTTCATTTAATTGAAACCAAAATATGACAATTTTTTTTGTGTGGGAGTTAAAGATTATAGTTTTTTATTAATGAAAAGTGTTTAGTGCAGAATAAATGAGAAATACAGGATGTACTAGATGAAATTTTAGAGCTTTCCCTCGATCTACACCTTGTCCCCCTTGAAAAGTGTAAATAAGGGGTTTCGCTGTATAGTAAAGTTCAAATGAGAAACAGCTCAGAGGGAGGCAGTGTAGGGGATGCTTCTCCCGAGCGCCTGCTGGTGTTGGACAGACCACAATAACATGGCTCTCTACTACAGCACTGTTAAATACAACTGCAGTCACTGCTCAGCTGAACCCCACCCCTTCGTGCAGCAGCAATGGATGCAGTTTGGTCTTCTGCAAATTATTTTGTTATTTGGATTTCACCATACAAATAAACATGTGCAGCACTGTGTTTCACTAAGCGACATATCTATCGGGCCTAAGTTACCTGCGGCCTTAACCAGACATGACGAAAAGTAAATTTTTACACTTGCTTAACGATAAATTACATTGGCAATCTAACTACATTTTCACATCCAAATCTGCAAAAGCACATAAAACCATACGAATTCACGTAAATAAAACAACTGTAACTTGAAATTTGATAAATCATAACTTTTCATGTTTTATATGTAAATGTGTTATTTTTTGCATTAAATGACTCCATAAAACTCGGGGTTGAAATATATTGCATGATATTAATTTATAATTATTATAAAAAAACCAACAAGTGTTCTGTAGGAAGAAATTAATACAATTGTTAATACGACAGTTTCACTGCTCGCCAAGCACACTTTCTCGCATCTTTACTTTTTCATAAACTCCAAAATCCTTGAGCAAGTTCCTGCAGGTAACACAGCAGTGGCGAACATCAACACATTCATTACAGCCGAAAATTATACAATTTTGAACTAAATATAAAAGCAAAAAAATTCTACATCCTAGAAACTTAATTATTTTTTAATTAATTAAAAAATTTGTCATCCTTTTGCTAGCTGAATCATGCCTCAAAGTGCAATGCACTTTAAAGATATTCACAAATAACAAAAATTTATCTTAGATCCTCATTACCAACAGAATTGTGGGAAATTTAAATATGATATGTCAAATTTCATTAAAAAAATTATATCACCTACCATCTTAAAATACTAACTTCAGTACATGTTCACAAATCCATAGCCTATTTCATAATGAAATTATTGTTCAAAACACATAATTTTACGAGTGTCGACCTTTGCAAAAATCATTAATAAACTAAAATGGGTACCAACTGTTCCCATTACCGTAAAACAAAATCCAAAACATTCAGAATCAGTAACGAATAAATACATTGCGTAATGCCTGCTTTTCTCAAGTTAGACATTGTTTGAGCCCCTGCAACAAGTCATTTTAGAAAACAAACCTTATTGTTACACTATTGGTATATTTAATAACCAAAGAATGGTTCCTGGCATTTTTTTTTTTTTATCCATTTCCACAAATATGTGGGTACCCCAATTTCACCCATAAGGCCTTAAGTTTCATTTTCGCACATATATAATTCATTAGAAAATAAATTACTTGTCTCTAATCAGTCTAATAATTGTGGCCGACTGATGTAATCAATTCTTCTATCATCATCAACCTCAAATAGTCAATTGAAAACAACTTCCGGCATTAGATATGAGGGGGGACCCAAAAGTAATGGGAATTGGGCTGCGGTGGGGAGGGAGAGTGGGGGAACCCATTGTTTGACCAGGTGTCCGTTAGGGACACGTCTCCCGAGTTAGTGTGCAAAGTTCTGTGGCTGAGTGCATCAGTTCGCCAGTGGGAATTTTTTTTAGTGAAACAACTTTTTCCATTTCGCCAAAAACGTGATGGCCGATTGTCGAGAGCAACGCGCTGCTGTGAAATTTTGTTTCCTGTTGGGGAAATCGACCGCGGAAACTATTGTAATACTTGAGACTGCTTATTGGGATGCTGCCCTAAGTAAAACCAGAGTCTACAAGTGGTTTTCACGTTTTAAAAATGGAGAAATGTCAATTGAAGACCAACCCCGTTCGGACGCCCCTCAACGTCAAGAAGTGACGAAAACGTCGACACAATCAATGCTCTCGTTCGTGAAAACAGTCGTCGAACCATTGATCAACTCTCCGAGATGTCTGGAATATCATGGAGTTCAATTCAGAGGATTTCATTCGAAGATATGCACATGAGAAGAGTTGCAGCCAAATTTGTCCCTCGCCTTCTCACAGGCGAGCAAAGGGAGCGTCGACTTCAAGCATGTTTTGAGCTCAGAGGACCCTGAACTTTTTCCAAGGTGATTACTGGTGGTGAATCGTGGTGCTATGGATACGACCCCGAAACAAAGCAGCAATCAAGCCAGTGGAAGACACCTGGCTCTCCTCATCCCAAAAAAGCTCGCCAAGTGAAGTCAAACATCAAGACAATGCTCATTTGTTTCTTCGATTGCAGAGGTGTTGTGCACGCAGAGTTCGTTCCCCAGAGTCAAACTGTCAACCAGAAGTTCTACTTGGAGGTTTTGAAAAGATTGAGGGAGAGTATCTGGAAGAAAAGGGCAGATCTTTGGTGCACAAGCGACTAGTACTTTCATCATGACAACGCGCCGGCCCACACCGCTCTCTCCATAAAGCAGTTTTTGACCAAAAACGGCACAACACCAGTTGTCCATCCCCCCCACTACTCCCGGATCTAACCCCCTGCGATTTTTTTTTGTTCACCAGACTCAAAAGGGATATGAAAGGAAAGCGTTTTGCCACTGTGGAGGAGGTAAAACAAAATTCGCTGGAAGGCCTAAAGAACATCCCGATAAATGAATTTAAAAAATGTTTTTAACAATGGAAGGATTGTTTGCAGAGGTGCATTGTGGTAAAGGGAGAATACTTTGAAGGTAATCAAAATTTGGTGTAAAAATATTAAGAAATAAAGAAGTTATGACGAAATTCCAGTTTTTTTGGGTCCCCCCCCTCGTACAATAACACTAATGCAAGACAGCCAAAAATGACCACCGTATTTGTTATAAATGCTCTGGTTAGTCCTGCAATCGGAACCTATTTTTGTACTAAAAATAACCACTGGTTACACATAAATTAAATTCTGTAAACCATATACTGACACACAGCAAATGTTTACTATTAAACAGATTTTCAGTAACAACTGCAACACACCAAACCCATTTGATTCACTTTCAAATTATACAAATCCAATTACTGCACTGCAAATTCCGATTTACAAGCTGAAGGTAATCATTATGTTTTAGTTAACGCAAAATCACCAAATAAAATACCAATTGGCAAAAAAAAAAAATTCGCCCAGTCTGTTGTGACATCAGGTCTTGGCTTGAACAACAAGAGAGCAGGATGTCAGATATGCCATCTATATTTAGATTGTTCATCAGGTTTGAGATAATCAACTGTGCAGAAAATTTTAAGATACCAGGAGACTACTGAATGTTCAACAGTCAGTAGCGGTTGACTATGACAGAAACATTTTCAATGTTTCAAATTGAACATTATTTTGGAACAAAACACGAATAACATATGCGGAAAACAAACAAACACACCGGTGTGCATCCGATTACTATTAAAGCATTGCTGGGTACCCGGAATTCACATAATATTTTAAACAGCTATATTTTCACAAATATTTATCAACACCAATTATTTTTAACTATCAAAATGCATATTTTTTAAAGTTTGAAATGTTAACTGTTTCCGTAGGTTCTGTCTTGAATTTAAAAATTATTATGCTTATTTCTACAACTTGACATACATTGGCGGTAAGGTCGTGCTTTAGTACCGACAACATTTTCCACATTATTTTATTCAATCTAAGTGTTAAATCTGAAGTGTTTCTGGTTCAAAACTGATACTATATTTATTTAGCAATGCAATATTACTCGGTTAGAGCTCAACGTTGTTGCCACAGATGATTACTTGCAGGTTTTCTATCTTGTGCGCACTGGCTCCGTGCTCTAGTGCAGCTGAGCATTGCTGCCACACCGCACCTGTCAGTCCCTCGCATTTGCCAAAGCTGAAGAGAAGCACAGGATCTCGTCATCTGTGGCTCCTCTACGCACATACAGGTTCTATAAGTGGGCAGGAACGCTGCACGGTGCAGTGAGCTCGACTAGCGCGGTCAAGGTTTGTCCGCAGTAAAACCTGCAGTCACTCCGAAGCTATCAGTTCAAAATTTTACTGATGGATTACCGAGATTTCATAACCATGATACAAACATAATATACAGTAAAACAATGGTAGGTTGATTTTTTTTTCTGGATGTGCACAGGGAAAAAAAGTAGCAAGAAACTTTGCTTTCAGAAATAGTTGGGTGGTATGCATATGAAAGGAAAAGAAAATGCTAGAGTTCTATAAATGACCCCCTTTGAGCATTCATTCATTACCACGCAAGACTTCCATGCTACGGTGAATAGAACTTTGAAAATATTTCCCCCATATAGCAGAGCTGCAGCTATAAACCTTCACCTTTCCATTATCTTCAAAAAGGTAAATCCAGTTAAATGATGTTGCTAATAGTGAACCAATTTTTTCTATTTAATAATTAATATTAAACGACAGAATCACAACCAAGACAGACGAGTATGTTTTGCTCCAGCAATTTACAGACTGCTTTCCTCACCTAATCAATTTCAGTTACACCATAGAAAGTTTGTTACAAATTTACTGAAAATTAACAGATCATTTTTGAAAAAAATCTTTAGTAGTAAAGCACATGTTCAGTTTTTTGAAACACACACAGGATTATATTAATGACATTTCTACTAGTTTTTGTTGTATATCAACAAAAGAAAATATAAATTGTAACGTGGCACTGGCCAAAATGTGTTGAGTGACACTATTTTATCCAGAAGAATAACTTGCATTAGTGGTAAATTCACAAACTGAAACCAGTTACGAGAACAGATAATCAATAGAAAAATGCTTTTGTAAAGGTTTATGGGAAAGTTTTATAGGAAACCATATTTTTTACGAAATAGCCAGTACTTATATGGCTGCATTATCACCCACTAAATCTCATATTTATCGCATTGAGGAGTGATATCTACTTACCTGGGGTGGCGGTGGTGTAGTGGTTAAACTACTCTCCTCCCACCAAGGCAAACCAGAGGTCGCTCCAGATGTACGCGTGTGGTAATTGTACAGGACGATGCCGCTGGTTGGCAGGTTTTCTCAGGGATCTCCAGTTTTCCCCCACCCTTACACTCCTGAGCTACTACACACACACCTCGCTTCACCCTCATCGGGTCTCAAGACCTTGATGTTAACAGCCAGCCAAATCTCTTCCCAGCATGCTGGAAAGAAGGCGTGTGTGTATGGACAGAAATAATTAAACCATATATGGTTTTTCCTCCGGAAACATACATCAATTTCAACGGCACGTGAAAGTACGCGCAAAGAAGAATTCAGCGATATAGCATATGCAAATATGATTAAGGTTAAGTGGGCCGGTAGTATGCGACAGTAGACCTGTACTCACAGCTGTAAGCAAGCAACACGTGCCATGACTCATCATGGCAGGACCACTTACTTCCTAATGGCAGCGCAGCACCAATCCCCGTAATTTGTTATGGCAAGTGGTATTGCAATGTGTGGCTGTACACACACAATGAAGTTCACGAATGACGAAAAACCTGGACACACTACTTATTTACACAGAGTGAGGCAGAAATGTCAAGCAAACCGTCCAAATGTATAGTGAAAGGTGTCCGTATCGGACTACCATCTCACAGCAAACGATAAAAAAAATTTGTACAGGTCTCTTGTTACTAGGTGATAGGCATAACACAACATGAGTGCGAAAAAAGACTGCTACGGGCGAGACTACTCATGTGTCTATGCAAACCCCCACATGGGTACGCGAGAACAATCCAGGTTTGTAGAAATAAGTAAAACAAATGTGTTGTGCATACTGCGCCAATGGAAATTCCAACCAAATCATGTGACTCTTCAGGCATTGCATGAAGGTAACTTCCAGCAGCATGTTCAGTTTTGTAGGTTTGTTCCAATGCCTGCAGGGGAAACTAATTTTCTGAAGAACATACTATTTGCAGATGAAACACGTATACAAACCATGGGTGAGTCAATTTACGAAATATGCATTACTGGGCGACTGAGAATCCACGTTGGGTCCGGCACCTCGAGCACCAGTGACAGTTGAAAGTGGAAAGTGAATGTGTGGTGTGGAATCGCTGGACACTACCTCATAGGGCCAATTCTTCAGAGAGAACTTACTTGCATTACTGAAAGACATACCACTCAACATAAGCCGTGACATGTGGTTTCAGCATGATGGTTGTCCTACGCATTTTGCTTTGGTGACGAGGTAAGTGTTAAACGAAACGCCTTCAAACCGGTGGTTAGTGCGTGGGGGTGCTTCCCCAACTTCACACCTCTATACATTTTTTCCTGTGGGGAAACACTGAAAGATAGGGCGTACAACACAGTTCCTACGATGCCAGAAGACGTGCAGAAACACATTGTGGCAGCTTGCAGAGGCATTACGCCGGAAAAACTTCAAGCTGCTTGTCGCTCGCTACATGTGCGTCAGGTGGTCAATGGTGAGCACATGATGTGAAAAACCTAATGTAAAGCATTTCTACCATAATTTTTGTACTATGCATGTTGATACAATTGCATTTCTCCATTGGTTGGATTGTAAAATTTTTGTTGTGCATCAGTACGCACTCATTACTCTGTCCAGTTAATGAGTAAAACAAATCTCCTGAATTACATTGGTGTCTGAATTAAATGTAATATATTGCTCAGACTTGTACTCACATTGCCCATCTTCCCTCCACTACGGTGCTCTACTTTGTCCAATATCACATTCCTTGCCCCATTAAAACAAGTGCTACGCTGCTATAAGGAAGCGGTATTGCCAGGATGAGTCACGATGCGTGTTGCTTGCTTATAGCTGTGAGTACCGGCCCACTTACCTTATTGCACAATATTTCTTGGCATTTTTGTGTTACTTTCCATTGCATATGCTGTATCACTGAATTCCTCTTTGCATGTTCTTTCAAATGCTGTTGAAATAAATGTATGTTTCCAGGGGAAAAATCATGTGGTTTATTATTTCTGTCCATGAACGTATTACGAAGTCACTTTGTGGCAAATTACTTGCTCCATATGTAATTTCATTTGACGAAAACAGCATTTCACCATCTGCAACTGTTCCAGAAATTTTGGGGGTGTTGTGTTAGGCGGACCAACCTGTATATAAAAAATTTCACTTAAAAGGTTCCAAAGAAGTGGGGTGTGTGTTCCAATCGTCGAATTACGGTATTTTGTTCGGTTTTTATAGTAACGCAAAGATATTTTGTCAATTTAATTTTTTTTACCATTAGATTTTGATAAATGCATAACAAAATTTAATTAGCAAAACCTCAAATTCTGAAACTAATTTTTACAGACGTCTACTAGAAACCAGTATGGTGTCTTCGCACCCTCACCTTTGTGGCTGACCAGGTGCAGGTTTGTGGAGAGGTTGCTGCTGGGCCGCTTCAGTGTCCCCTCATCACGTTAGAATGCCACAATAACGAATTATATAATTCTGCGATGCCACAATCAAATGTTCCAGTGTAAATACAGAACTGTAAGACTTCCTCGTCGGCTGGAAGTAATCTGCGAGCAGGCAGTAGAAGCTCACTGCTAATGTTGTAACGTGCTGCACCTCCACTCCTCACTCTAGGGTGCCAAAATCCTAACCAAATAAGGGCATGATGTGGTACAGAATCCCTTCGGATACTGTGCAAATCCCGTCGCAATAGCTTTCCCACACCAGTTGAACTGTATAGAAGCTAAATAAATAAATAAAAAAACCCAACCCCTACAAAAATTGTAATAGTCCTTATTTCAGGCTGCTGACGCAACCGCAACTTCAGAAAAAGCACCCTGAGAGTTACACACTAAGCCGTACAATTCCCAATGAAACGTAGCACAATTTTATGTACATAGCATTTGTACATAAAACAGGGGGAAAATTTTCAAACATATTATCCAGAGAAGAATATGGCTAGATAATCGTACCTTTGTTTTGAATGTTTCTGTACGAGTGGCTACCAATGTTCGAGAAAAAATATTTCAAACTCACTTTGTAATCCCACGTGTAGCCGATTTAGCTTCCTTTAAAAATTTCTAATTCTTGTTCATTGCACATTTTATCAGTAGATTTTGCTAACAATATATTATTCAGTACTTTGTCAGACATTGATGCTCTGAATGTTCTATTTTTTTCTAACACTGGTAAATGCCTTTCATACTCTGCGATATCACCAGTATTGAAAGCACCGCATGCACAACTATACTTCAGACCACCATTAGCTCACACTATTTTTCCAATGAACGACCAAACATGATCTATTCTCTGCACAGGTTCCAGTGGAATGTCACTGTCCACCTGCAAAACACAAAACCGTTCTTGAAGTAAATCAAGTGCTGCTTCAAGGGTTTCCTTATACTTAAAGAATTGCTGGGAACCTGTCCGCAAAATTTTTGAGATTAACCTGATGGAATCTAAATGTTCGTTACATTAGCCACCTCTGCATTCTTCAAAATTTCAATTCGTAAAAGAAACTTAAAAAACAATGTCACAAGACAGTCTGAAAAAATTTCTCACACAAGTGTAAAACAGCTTTGTCAGATTGAGTTAACATATCCATTATTGTGGAAGTCTTGCAACCAAGAACTAACTTTTCATCAGACTTCTGATTTGTTGGAATATTGAACTTGATATCAAGTATTAGTGTTGTCTTAATAGCAGAAGGCTTTGCAAATTTGGCAAGCAATTCTTTTAACATGTCACGTCAACAAATTCGTACAATATGAATGTGTGGCACTTGCAACTGTAAAATGGCATTGTGTCTTGTCAAACACAGGTATCACTTAGCAAAACATCGCAAATTGCACTGTTCAAGGCTGCAGTGAGAATCATGAAAGGCTTGCTTCATGTGACAAAATTGGAACAGTTTTCTCCACTTTTGAATAGCTCGACTGTTTGGCCTTTTATGATAGCATTAAAACCATGTGAAACAAAAGTTATTTTGGAAGAACTTTCGTTTTTACACGATAAGTTTAAATTTTGGTCTGGCATGGGAAATTTTATTCAAGCTTGTAGAAGCGCACAAAAATACTTCAGCTTTGTTGGCACTAGTGTTAACAGATTAAGTTTCTTTTACATTAACTTGGCAATTTCAACAGGATTTTGTACAAACTTAATATCTCCGCTGGAGATGCAAGCTTGCTATCTACTTCTTTGTAAAGCCATACTAATGGTTGCCACAAATCTAGAGGCGAGGCGATATGGTTTTTGAGCCTTGTCCGATATTGCCAATACAAACTTACAGATATTACAGATACCAATACTGATACTACCAAGGAAAAATAACATTTTTTAATATTTAAAAAAAAATTAAAAACCTTATTTATAAAACATTTAGTAAAAAAAAAAAAATTAATCTGCATGTTTTTATTGTTTTGGTGATGGATCAAAGTGTAAAGATAAATAAAAATCTAGGAACCACATACTAGTTAGAATTTAAGCATATTTTTAAGACAAAAATAATCTAAATTGATGTAAAAAAAAATGTAAAACGCAATGCACATATGAATTATGCATATAATGTATTTGTAGTATTAACCTACCTTTGTTTTCCACAATACTAAATGGTAAAAGGTCTGCGCAAATGATTTTTCCAATGAGACCATTTATTTTCACAGTGCAGGCATGTGATAAAGGATAAGGTATACTTTTTTCCATTAATTCATACACGTTATAAAATTTTGGTTTTGACCTGTTTACAGCAGGACTAGATGAACATGTAGCCACACAATCGTTATCTGAAATTTGAGAAGTACTCGCAATTATGGCATTGCTAGGCGCGTTTTATCAGCCAGAAAGTTGTGTTGAGAGTTGTACAACAGGCCTAGGAGGACACTGTTGTAATTTGAAGCTCTTCCTCCTCAGAGGGTACGTACACTCAAGGTGACGTTTTAAGTTTGTGGTACTATACGACCTCGATGATGTACCGCCTCTCGAAACCAAACATTTCAAATATTGCAAAAATTCTACACGTCACTTTTCCTTCCAACCATACTATTAGTTTTCTTGCTGGCACACACAAATAATTTCACTGCATTCGTCCCCTAACCTAACAGTCATATTACTACAACAGCAAACAAACAAACAAACAAACAAACAAAAAAAAAAAGAGAGAGAGAGAGAGAGAGACAAACGTTGGAATGGCGCAGCCAGGCGGCAGTAATGTGCAGCATGTAACCAAGATTACAAAATTTTTTTTATGAGTCGCTGTGTTTGCGGTTGGACATAAAACTACCAAGACAAAATATTTATGGAGGTATTCGTAAATATTATTTATTGTTAAGATTAAATGTTAAGTTTTGATCACGCGGCTAGTTTACCTACAGAGATATATTCAGTAAACGCAAATGATGGCTACTATTGTTTTGTTGTATACATGTTTTGTAAACAATCATGCAAAACGTGCCTTTTTTTCCCCTTTAGAAATAAACACAGCCGGTTAGGTACTTTAGTAAAACCCAGTTTAAAAATAGTTAATATTTTAATAAAACCAGATAGTGTGCTAATCCACTCCAATTATGGCAAGATGAAAAGTGCATCATCTTAGATTCTTAGGGCAAAATATTGGTGATTTAAACATGAATTGCAAACAATTCTGATAATTACGATATCGGCCAGTTTCGATATATCAGTACCAGCTCAGCCCTACATAAATCCATTAGCCTAGTAAGGCACATGCCAAGGGACGGCAAGAGAGTGCAGACATGTCTCAAAACTTTCTTGGTTTCTTCATCGCAGAGGTTCTGGAAATCTTTTAGCCTAAAGAAACTCNTGAAAATGTAACTCCTAGGGTGATTTTTCAAAGGTTCTTTTCAAAAGTATCGAAGATACCGTGAATGGATTATAGTTATGAAATTTCGCTTTAGACCTGTTTACATCCTGGCTAGATGAGCATGTAGCCACACAATCGTTATCTGAAATTTGTGAAGTACTCTCAATTATGGCATGGTTAGGCGCGTTTTATCTGCCAGAAAGTTGTGTTGAGAGTTGTACAACAGGCCTAGGAGGACACTGTTGTAATTTGAAGCTCTTCCTCTTCAGAGGGTGCGTATACTCAAGGTGCCGTTTTAAGTTTGTGGTACTATACGACCTCGATGATGTACCGCCTCTCAAAACCAAACATTTGCAAATATTGCAAAAATTCTACAAGTCACTTTTCCTTCCAACCATACTATTAGTTTTCTTGCTGGCACACACAAATAATTTCACTCCATTCGTCACCTAACCTAACAGTCATATTACTACAACAGCAAACAAACAAACAAAAAAAAAAAAGACAAACATTGGAATGGCGCCGCCGGGCGGCAGTAATATGCAGCATGTAACCAAGATTACAAAAAATTTTTTATGAGTCGGCGTGTTCGCGGTTGGACATGAAACTACTAAGACAAAATATTTATGGAGGTATTCGTAAATATTATTTATTGTTAAGATTAAATGTTAAGTTCCGATCACGCGGCTAGTTTACCTACAGAGATATATTCAGTAAACGCAAATGATGGCTACTATTGTTTTGTTGTATACATGTTTTGTAAACAGTCATGCAAAACGTGCCTTTTTTCCCCTTTAGAAATAAACACAGCCGGTTAGGTACTTTACTAAAACCCAGTTAAAAAATATTTAATATATTAATAAAACCAGATAGTGTGCTAATCCACTCCAATTATGACAAGATGAAAAGTGCATCATCTTAGATTCTTAGGGCAAAATATTGGCAATTTAAACATGAATTGCAAACAATTCTGATAATTACGATATCGGCCAGTTTCGATATATCAGTACCAGCTCAGCCCTACATAAATCCATTAGCCTAGTACGGCACATGCCAAGGGACGGCAAGAGTGTGCAGACATGTCTCAAAACTTTCTTGGTTTCTTCATCGCAGAGGTTCTGGAAATCTTTTAGCCTAAAGAAACTCATCTACATTTACGTGAGGCAATGTGAAACCATTCTCTGCTGCCAAGTGTAATAAAGGACATGCACACCCCACGATAACTACATGACGATATTTGACTACAGCTGCAACACCATTTTTATGTACAACAATAACCGATGCATTATCGGAATCTAGTGCAACGCAATTCCTAATAGATATGCAAAAGCTTTCCAAGGTACTAAGCAACATTTACCCAATATTTTACCCAGTTGCAGCACCTTCCAATGGTACAATTGTAAGCAAATCATTTCTGATTTATGAACATTTTGGACCAAAATGTCGCAACTGGGTAAGGCTGTGACTCTCCATTACTGCCGCAGTGGCAACTGAAAATGGAGTAGTTTTCAACATACCAGTTAAGAAAACATTAACGCTCACCTGCCATTTCACTGATTATTGCGGTGGTTTTAGTTCGTCCACAGCCGTATTTCTTTGCCTCTTCACTCTCGGAGAACATTTTACTGAATAAAGGTTCAGCATGATCCGCCACGGATACGCTAAGGTTATGTTCAATAATGAAAGACTTAAAGTAACACATAGCTAGAGTCACACTATAGTTGTCGCTTTGTGCACTAATAAAAAAGGAATTAATCTTAGTTGAATATCTCACATGTGAAATGTTTAGGTCGCATATACAGTAGAAACAGAAAGCGTAATTACTTCAGTTTCTTGAACGTGTAACCTACGGAAACTCTTTGGTGCAACAGTCCACAAAATACTTTGTTATAAGACTTCTTTTTCGGTTCAATTGCCATCTTCAGTTGACTATACAACACAGTCCCACAATGAGCCAGCGAAAGCAAACAACAGGAGTTAGTAAATCATAAATTTACAAATTCTTAACTTTAAAAATTTACATGGAAAACTTATTCATTCGTAAGTAGGAAACATATTATGTAGCTATGCTTTTAAGAAAGATAATCCCATACCATATCTGTGTAACCTGTACATAAACAATCCATATTATGACAAAATACAGTACCTAATATTTGCGACAACAACCAGTCTGACGGAGTTCCAACACTGAACGAAGTGAAACGGAATGGACACGACGACAACCGCAAACTTATGTGTTCAAATGACGTAGTTACTGATTGGTAACCTTTGGGCCCTTCGCCATTTCTTATGCACTGTAATTTTCCAGACAACCATGCTGACAAACCACGGGCCCATACTGTCAACTCAACAAAGACGGTTGAGCAAGATATCATACATGGGTCATAAAATAAACTCTGAATAATGCGAATAAAATTGGTTAAACAACTATTTTACAAAAAAATTCTGCATGCGAGTAAAAGAAATGGTGCACTGTGTAAGAAGAAAGCAAAAAAATTTCTGATTTAATCCAATGTCACATCTTTCCATTGAACAATTCCGGAATGTTCAATTTCTGAGGTCAAAACCTCTGGTGGAGTAATTCCATCTAGTAACAAAAACAATACTTCCTGATGCATTGTCGGATTATACGACTTAAGTTACAGTAAGAGAGCCTAAATGTAGTCCAGTGGAGATTTGTTGCTGCTGATTATGTACGGGTTGAAGGTTGTGACAAAACATTATTCGTATCATTTGCCGCCAATGCTGCACGAGACTCGCCCATTTCATTCTGAACAGTATTCTTTTTCTGCAATTACGTACTGTAATAGTGAAATGTGTTAAGCTATTTAGTAGGGTTAATAATTAGTTGTGTTGCGTGAGGAAAGAAAATTAATTACGTTAAGCATCATACATAACACCCATGGATTCAACACACTACGTGAACAAATTACCTTTCAATAACCACCAACAAACAATTGTGCTATAACTAGACACGGGTAGAGTATGAATTTTTCCAGATTCCATTTCTTGATTAAGAGTTTTTTAATAATTAAAATTAGGATTTGCAAGGTGTGGAAACCATTCTTTCACACAGCATTTTTTTTGTGAATTCCAAGTACAGTGGAACCTCTATCCATAGAATTCCAGTCAATAAAAAAAAACCCCAACCGGATTAAACCTTATGTTGAACACATTGATAGACTAAAGTAAACAATGAAAATGGGAATATGAAGAAAACATTAAGTAGAACCCGGTTGCAAAGTTCNCTGTTGCAAAGTTCTCAAGGGAACCAAGCAGTGTTGTCCTTATATGAAGAAGAAAAACAAATAAACAAGCTACTCTAATATTTTTTCCCAGTACGCACACAAACTTAAAAAAAAAGTATTTAAACATCTTTTTTAAAACACATGCACAGGAAATAGCTGCAGACCTAACGGAAGTATTATCCATAGAGCAACTAACAACAGTCACAGTTACTAGCTAAGAAATAAAAATGTCTTTAATATTGTATGGATAAATAGCAGTGAATAGGGTTTTCTTAGTATTGCATTGCCTTTATTGATAACTTTCTCTGGGCATATTTATTAGAGTTACATTTATACATGTATGCATCCATAATTCTCAAGAAAAAATATTCAAGTGAAAAACTTGTGGGAGTTGTTGGCAACGTCGCATCACGAATCAATATCTCGAAAATATGGCACCGCTGTTTCTTGTGGTTGCTCTACTGATCGTTTGCCACAGTAAACATTGCAATTGCTTGCTGAACAATAACTTCTACGGTACATATTTCATGCACATATGTGCTGTATTTCCACATTTTTCAGTTTTTTCTTTTTGCATTTCGAGCTCCTAAATACATGAAGTGTAGTCCGAGACTTTTATTATATATAATTTTTGCTACAAAGTACGAGTTAGAGCGTATTTGTGACGAAATCAACAACGGATTATTTCGGGAATGGTATGTGTGTTATCTATTAGTATAACTAGTGCATGTACTGTGCTGTATTCAGACTTCGTATGTCATGGCGAGTACAGTTGATACTTATTTGTTAAATGATCGGAGCATGTAATTTTCAACGATGCTACAGAAAGTTTGTTTAATCGTTGGGGAAAAATTAAATTTTAAAGTCAAGAAAAAACAAATTTTTTTAAGCATTATTTACGTAGGAATTTCGTTGGGGCCACATAAAATTTTCTGTGGACATGGACTTTTGATCCATCCGAGTCTATGGATAGTTTCCACTGTATTAGCATTGAATCATTAGTAGTTCTGTGTCTAAACTTATCAGAAAATGTTTAGATTATAATAATTTTCTTGACTTAAAAATGAAGTTGATTTTTTAAAAGATTGACATGTTGGGCTATTCAAGAGTGTTTCAAATTAAATACAAAGGAAAATCTGTGAGACTAGACTGATGAGACCTATTTTTAATGTGTTATGCTAAAGTCAAATACAAAATAAAATATTTCGAAGTATTGCTGCATTACTTTCACCCTTTGTTACCAGCTCTTTGCAACTTATTTATTTGAAGCATGTCTATTTTTAACCTGCGCTAGATTATAATAAAATGCTTATTATCTAGGTTGGGACGTGTTAAAGTGTTACTGTTTAATTTGTAAAATAACTTAAATGTTATCCGATATATATTATTGTGCAATTTATAGTCATATTACAATAATTAAAAAATACAGTAATATATTGTCGTTAACTATATATACGTATGGACTGAAATTTAAGTACTTTCGGTGTAGTACTTCACAGGCAGGCGCACACACACACACAAAGAACAACATTTTTCAAGTGGTTGCGGAATCACAATGTCTCACAGGCTAGACCAGCTTCATCAGGCGGTGAGTTGTATTACTGTGTGTGTGTGTGTGTGTGTGTGCACGCACACGTCAATAAGTACTACACTGAGTACTTAAATTCCTGTCCTTTTATATACTTTTGGTAGCCTAGAGACCTACCTGCAACCTTATTTATTTTTAACTTGCCACAGTTTTTTTTTTCATATAGATGCTTATTTCAGATGCACGTAGAAAGCCAACTATGTAAAACATGAATATAACAAATCACACGAGAAAACCTCCATAAATACGGGGGGAAAATACAGTCAAACCTCATTAATACAAACCTGAAGGGACTATCATTTTGGCCCTTTGTAATAAAGTAAGCAACTTTACCGCTAGTATCATTTCCCTACAGTATATCTTTGGCCAGTTGTTTATTTATGTTTTACAAATATTGCATATCAGCTGTGTTTGTTTTCAATAAGCCCTAGAATTTGTATAAACAATTTGCCAACATGTGGAATTACTATTCTGCGGGATTAAATCACTTCATTATTAGTACGGATGGGTCGAATAACCAAAAATGTCTATTCCGGTTCCGATTCTACAATTTAAATATCGGTTCCAGTATTCGGTTCTATGTATTTTAAATACTTGCCTTTTGCTTGCAACTTTATTAAACCAATGCAGGTAAAATTCATTAAATGTTTTATTTAACCGTTATATGGAAGAATTGAACAATAACAAAGTGTGAAGATAGGTTTTAATGTATACAGATAAACTTGTATTAAATTTATTTAAGGTTAGTAAATATGTAAATAATAATTATTTTTTCAACATTAATATGTGGTGATTGTGATATGTTTGGAAAATACTTTAATTAAATAACTCGTGGCCCTCAAACCAAAACATTGTGGCATGCTGAAAGATAAAGGCAACTATGAAGGTTCGTTAAAAGATCAACAGCTGTGGTGGGCCNGAAAGATAAAGGCAACTATGAAGGTTCGTTAAAAGATCAACAGCTGTGGTGGGCCGGATTTCTTATCTTTTTTTGCTTCTTTTATGGTGTCTGGGAGGCCCTTTGTTTACACTGACTCCCTGGTTTCTTTTTTTGCCCTGATGGAATGTGACACCTCGAAAAAAAAAGTCTCTTCTTCCCCTCTTACTCTCGGCAGGCGCCCATCCTACCAGACAAAGAAGGCTTGGAGGAATGTATCAATGGGCTAGCAGTGTTTTTATGGGGGAGGGCTGAGAGTTAAAAGAGATAGAAGGAAGAGGAGTGTTGATGTAAGAGGGAGATAACAGACCAATCCCATACACTTCCATCCAAACATCACCCAACAGTTTANATTTCGTTAATTTTCTAGCATATTGAAAAATTCCCGATCCCGTCCCGTTTCCCGCGGGAAATTACTTTTCCCGCCCAGCTCTACTATATATACGTATGGACTGAAATTTAAGTACTTTCGGTGTAGTACTTCACAGGCAGGCGCACACACACACAAACAACAACATTTTTCAAGTGGTTGCGGAAACACAATGTCTCACAGGCTAGACCAGCTTCATCAGGCGGTGAGTTGTATTACTCTGTGTGTGTGTGTGTGCACGCACACGTCAATAAGTACTACACTGAGTACTTAAATTCCTGTCCTTTTATATACTTTTGGTAGCCTCGAGACCTACCTGCAACCTTATTTATTTTTAACTTGCCACAGTTTTTTTTCATATACATGCTTATTTCAGATGCACGTAGAAAGCCAACTATGTAAAACATGAATATAACAAATCACACGAGAAAACCTCCATAAATACGGGGGGAAAATACAGTCGAACCTCATTAATACAAACCTGAAGGGACTATCATTTTGGCCATTTGTAATAAAGTAAGCAACTTTACCGCTAGTATCATTTCCCTACAAAGTATGTATATCTTTGGCCAGTTGTTTATTTATGTTTTACAAATGTTGCATATCAGCTGTGTTTGTTTTCAATAAGCCCTAGAATTTGTATAAACAATTTGCCAACATGTGGAATTACTATCCTGCGGGATTAAATCACTTCATTATTAGTACGGATGGGTCGAATAACCCAAAATGTCTATTCCGGTTCCGATTCTACAATTTAAATATAGGTTCCAGTATTCGGTTCTATGTATTTTGAAAACTTGCCTTTTGCTTGCAACTTTATTAAACCAATGCAGGTAAAATTCATTAAATGTTTTATTTAACCGTTATATGGAAGAATTGAACAATAACAAAGTGTGAAGATAGGTTTTAATGTATACAGATAAACTTGTATTAAATTTATTTAAGGTTAGTAAATATGTAAATAATAATTATTTTTTCAACATTAATATGTGGTGATTGTGATATGTTTGGAAAATACTTTAATTAAATAACTCATGGCCCTCAAACCAAAACATTGTGGCGTGCTGAAAGATAAAGGTAACTATGAAGGTTCGTTAAAAGATCAACAGCTGTGGTGGGCCTGATTTCTTATCTTTTTTTGCTTCTTTTATGGTGTCTGGGCGGCCCTTTGTTTACACTGACTCCCTGGTTTCTTTTTTTGCCCTGATGGAATGTGACACCTCGAAAAAAAAAAGTCTCTTCTTCCCCTCTTACTCTTGGCAGGCGGCCATCCTACCAGACAAAGAAGGCTTGGAGGAATGTATCAATGGGCTAGCAGTGTTTTTATGGGGGAGGGCTGAGAGTTAAAAGAGATAGAAGGTAGAGGAGTGTTGATGTAAGAGGGAGATAACAGACCAATCCCATACACTTCCATCCAAACATCACCCAACAGTTTANAAGAGGAGTGTTGATGTAAGAGGGAGATAACAGACCAATCCCATACACTTCCATCCAAACATCACCCAACAGTTTAGGACTACCAACCTCAAGAACCAGTATAAATTGGAACCGAACCGACCCATCCCTAATAATTAGTCATATATTAATTCACTTGACCACAAAAACACTTCACAAACGCAAATTTTGTATTAAATGGGACGTATTAATGAGGTTTGATTGTAACAACAAATCATAGAAGTGGACTGCATACGCACGCCAATGATGTAGCAGACACAGTTATGGCACTGAAACGTGTCTGCAGGCGCTAGTGTTGTGGAGAAATACAGCCAGCCATTCTGTTTAAACTGTCGCATGCAGACATCTTTGATGCACACAAGAAACAAATGTTCTTTCCATTTAACGTTAATAGAAATACCGCAATTCTAAAACTAAATAAATACAATGTCAGCTGCAAGCATACATAATTTATATATTAATTATTAACACATATTACCATTATATTATAAAAATTTAACAGTTGCAAATGTTTAATTTTGGTAAATAATGCTTTACTATGCATTTGGCCAAGACCCAAGTTTATTTACATTATGTTGTAATTTCACTATAGGCAATATTCAAGGAAGGTTTTGTGGTTTAGTTTAATATACAGTGCACGGTTCTATGCAGAGTTATTTACTCAATCATTTTAATGAAAGAATCAGCCATATTAAGGAATCAAATCGACCCATCCCTAGTAACAACCATTTTAATAAAGCCAAATAAGAATGCACACAACACATAAAACTAAACACTAGAGAAATTATATGAAATTTTTAAGACTGCGGTGTTGACTGGAACTTCAAAATCGATTATCTGTCGGATATGGATAGTGTTAATTTCCCACCTTATTCAAAGAATGATAGTGATTTTTAAGGTAAGACTGCAAGGTGTGGAATAAGCTTTGAGNTGTTAATTTCCCACCTTATTCAAAGAATGATAGTGATTTTTAAGGTAAGACTGCAAGGTGTGGAATAAGCTTTGAGCAGTTCCGACATACTGGAATTCAAACACTTGCAGCTCAATTGAACACAAAAAATTGTTAACTTGGCTACGATATACTAACAAAATAAGGCCGCTGGGAGTAGTTTTAAGGCCTCAGCTCACCTAATATTGCAAGGGCAACCAAATCAACTCTGTTTCAAACATGCAAGAAGTACCATGCCAGGCACCTGGTAGAACAAACATGATCAGAAATTATCTACATACAACAATGTGCATTGCCACCATGGCAATGCAGACCCCAACGATGA
Source organism: Clitarchus hookeri (assembly GCA_002778355.1). NCBI lineage: Eukaryota > Metazoa > Arthropoda > Insecta > Phasmatodea > Phasmatidae > Clitarchus > Clitarchus hookeri. The sequence continues at coordinate 461,280 of NQII01000920.1, read as the reverse complement.
TAATATTTCACTAACAATTTGTTTTGATTAAGTTATTTTTTTGGAAAGTCTCTTCTCCTGATCCACATCCTTTCAACATTAAATGGAACCAAAGATGTCTTTTTCCAAATAACATTATAATGTATAATTATGAAAAGGTTCTCAATTTGAAATTAGCACTCTGACATGGTCTGCAAACTTCTGAGAGCAATACCAAAGCAACTCTTGAAATGCCTAGTTAAATAAAATGGCAAATAAATACGGAATAAGTGGACTAAAATTACCTAGTTCAAATAACCTCAATCATTCTTTGGTAATTAAATAATACTAAACCAACGAAAAGTATGAGGAATTGTACCATTCAGTCTTTCTCCCATGCTAAGTGTGAAAGAAAAAACCACCAGTCCAAAATTAATTTTAGAAATCTTTTCAGTGTACGGTAGTTCATACTTTTTTTTGCAGGTTTGCATCCCTGACACAGTTCAGCCATTTTATGAAAACTGACACACCTAATAATTACACTTTACTAGGTGTTAAATGACCACATGCATTTATTTATGCTCAAAGCTGAACAAATACTGGCCCACGTAACACAGACTTTGCAACAGCGAGTTAATATGATAGTGCACCGAATAAAATGTGACGGGGGAGAAAAAAACCTGTGGTGTGCATTTGCGTTCCTTGCGAAACTTACCCATAAAAAGAGCCATTAGACCAGGTGACAAGAAATTGCTGCNTGTTAATTTCCCACCTTATTCAAAGAATGATAGTGATTTTTAAGGTAAGACTGCAAGGTGTGGAATAAGCTTTGAGTAGTTCCGACATACTGGAATTCAAACACTTGCAGCTCAATTGAACACAAAAAATTGTTAACTTGGCTACGATATACTAACAAAATAAGGCCGCTGGGAGTAGTTTTAAGGCCTCAGCTCACCTAATATTGCAAGGGCAACCAAACNAGTTCCGACATACTGGAATTCAAACACTTGCAGCTCAATTGAACACAAAAAATTGTTAACTTGGCTACGATATACTAACAAAATAAGGCCGCTGGGAGTAGTTTTAAGGCCTCAGCTCACCTAATATTGCAAGGGCAACCAAATCAACTCTGTTTCAAACATGCAAGAAGTACCATGCCAGGCACCTGGTAGAACAAACATGATCAGAAATTATCTACATACAACAATATGCATTGCCACCATGGCAATGCAGACCCCAACGATGATAATATTTCACTAACAATTTGTTTTGATTAAGTTTTTTTTTTGGAAGGTCTCTTCTCCTGATCCACATCCTTTCAACATTAAATGGAACCAAAGATGTCTTTTTCCAAATAACATTATAATGTATAATTATGAAAAGGTTCTCAATTTGAAATTAGCACTCTGACATGGTCTGCAAACTTCTGAGAGCAATACCAAAGCAACTCTTGAAATGCCTAGTTAAATAAAATGGCAAATAAATACGGAATAAGTTGACTAAAATTACCTAGTTCAAATAACCTCAATCATTCTTTGGTAATTAAATAATACTAAACCAACGAAAATTATGAGGAATTGTACCATTCAGTCTTTTTCCCGTGCTAAGTGTGGAAGAAAAAACCACCAGTCCGAAATTAATTTTAGAAATCTTTTCAGTGTACGGTAGTTCATACTTTTTTTTGCATCCCTGACACAGTTCAGCCATTTTATGAAAACTGACACACCTAATAATTACACTTTACTAGGTGTTAAATGACCACATGCATTTATTTATGCTCAAAGCTGAACAAATACTGGCCCATGTAACACAGACTTTGCAACAGCGAGTTAATATGATAGTGCACCGAATAAAATGTGACGGGGAGAAAAAAACCCGTGGTGTGCATTTGCGTTCCTTGCGAAACTTACCCATAAAAAGAGCCATTAGACCAGGTGACAAGAAATTGCTGCTNGTGGTGTGCATTTGCGTTCCTTGCGAAACTTACCCATAAAAAGAGCCATTAGACCAGGTGACAAGAAATTGCTGCTGTTTTAAAAACTATTATTGCTGACATTGCCTCTGGCACAGGTTCAGTCATTTTACAAAACCGCACTTGTGTGATAAGACTTTAATACACTATAGGAAGGTGCCCAGATCAAATGTATGTACTTCCGCTTAAAACTGACGTGTGACGCTTATTTGACATAGATATAAAAACGACAGTCCCTGAGGATTCAATACAACAAACGGGAAAGTCTTGCAAGATACGAGGTCGTAAATGGGCAAGTGATAAAATTTAAACTTTTAAAGAAATCTGGTGGTGTGGTAACCTGTTTCGTAATTTAACTTGGAAAACCCTCACCGTATATATTACCATTATTTCACACTCGCAACTCAAAAGAACATTTTTTCCTCAAGACTTGCTGAGCGTGTTAGATAATCTGACGGTATTTAAACACAGCTATTCAATATTTTCTTGCAGCGTGAAATTCTTTTTATGCAAGCAAACAATGTTAATGTGACACTGATAAATGTTTCAATATTGCAAAGGCTTCGCTATATCAACAATAACGCACAACCTAAAATAAATTTGGCAGATTCGAGGCCAGAACTTAAATGGGAATTCATTGTAGAAGTGTACATTGCGGTAGGCTTTGAGCTACTGCCGAACTGGTACCGTCATCGCAAACATGTGTTTTCGTTTTTCTTTCAGCATGGAATAAATTTAGTTAAAGACGTGACAAACGTGGAATTTTTTTNCGCAAACATGTGTTTTCGTTTTTCTTTCAGCATGGAATAAATTTAGTTAAAGACGTGACAAACGTGGAATTTTTTTATAATAAAGGCGAAAGACTCAGTTTTGGCAGTTATCTTGAGACCACATAAATATGTCAGTTGCTCACTTATTCTCAAAGTCCTTAAACAAATATGAGCAGTGAACGTGCAAGTTTAGTGTCAGCCAGTACAAGAACTGGTAACAGAACCGAGATCCAGAATCGGAAANTTATAATAAAGGCGAAAGACTCAGTTTTGGCAGTTATCTTGAGACCACATAAATATGTCAGTTGCTCACTTATTCTCAAAGTCCTTAAACAAGTATGAGCAGTGAACGTGCAAGTTTAGTGTCAGCCAGTACAAGAACTGGTAACAGAACCGAGATCCAGAATCGGAAAACTATGACACAGACCCATCCCTAATTAAAATGTGGCAAATATCCCCCCCCCCCAGAAATAAGGCCTTTTAAATGGCCCCACTAATACATGTGTGAGACAGTACTCTATCCTTTCATGCATCTGGAGGGAGAAAGAACGGAATAGGAGGGAGGGGGGACCTGAAACTTTACATGAAGCTGGAGAAATATATATTCTTCCATGGGTGTGTTTGTGCCATCTTCTGCGTTCTCTTCCCAGCCCCCTCCAAAACCCATTGTCCAGTAGCTGTTATCACTCTTTCCCTTCCCCCTTCAAATGTGACCAACATTAAGAGACAGTGACGTTATGAAAAACCTATTGTTGCGTACTGTATGCCGCACAGCTGTAAATTTTGCAGTTTCACCAACTTTAAGTAAGCNCATGAAGCTGGAGAAATATATATTCTTCCATGGGTGTGTGTGTGCCATCTTCTGCGTTCTCTTCCCAGCCCCCTCCAAAACCCATTGTCCAGTAGCTGTGATCACTCTTTCCCTTCCCCCTTCAAATGTGACCAACATTAAGAGACAGTGATGTTATGAAAAACCTATTGTTGCGTACTGTATGCCGCACAGCTGTAAATTTTGCAGTTTCACCAACTTTAAGTAAGCACAATTTTTCAATAAATAAGAGAATTAAAAGCAAGTAGTCACGATACTTTCATTTTTCAACTTCCCTAATAATTTCAAAATTTTCTGAAATATTTCGTGCATTGTAATTTTTATAACTTGCACCAGTGTAATTTAAAATTGCAAAGGATTTCAAATTCCCCAAAAAAAACAGAGATAAAATTTTTATTTTTGGAAGAAGTTAGGGAGGGGGGAGATGCTGGGCAGAAGCATGCATAAAGACTAGCGGAGTTCTTCTGCGGCCTTAGGGGGGAAGGCGAGCACATGAAGCAGAATGCTTCGCCGCCTAATGCACGTAAGTAAAGCGGCCATTTGCGGTGCTCGTTANTTCGTGCATTGTAATATTTATAACTTGCACCAGTGTAATTTAAAATTGCAAAGGATTTCAAATTCCCCAAAAAAAAACAGAGATAAAATTTTTATTTTTGGAAGAAGTTAGGGAGGGGGGAGATGCGGGGCAGAAGCATGCATAAAGACTAGCGGAGTTCTTCTGCGGCCTTAGGGGTNGGGAGATGCGGGGCAGAAGCATGCATAAAGACTAGCGGAGTTCTTCTGCGGCCTTAGGGGTGAAGGCGAGCACATGAAGCAGAATGCTTCGCCGCCTAATGCACGTAAGTAAAGCGGCCATTTGCGGTGCTCGTTATTTTGTTATAGAACAAGAATTTAATTACTGCAGCATTGATAAATCACATGAATTTCACACACACTTTGGGGAAATTTTACTTCAAATTACGTATTGTGCAGAATTCCCAATTAACCAAACTATAAAAGCATGTAAAATCCCCTTCGTATGTTCGAGGGGTAACAAAAATTTTGATTTACATAGAATTTCAAATTGACAAGAGTTCAACTTGAGGTATTTCTTGCCAAACAACTCGTCTCCAGAACAACAGGCTGGTCACTTACCTCCCATTTTTATTTTCAAACAGTGGATTCTCTATTCATATTTTCTCAGGGTAGTAAGAAACAATTCCAATACACTCCAACTTTCAAAGGACGTAATATTGAAATGAAGATAAATAAAAAATGAAACCATAGAATACCCTCCATGGATGCGCAATTTCAAGCCACCTATGTTCAATACATAAAGGTTCCGCTGTACTTTTGCCAACTTCCATTACTCATAATAGATTCATTCCACACAGACTTTTGAATAATGTTCAGGAATGACTGAAGAGTAATGAAAGTGAAATGCTACATTTTCCTATCCTAGCCCGTACTGAGAGGACGTAGGCATTAATTAGAAGAACAAAAGATATCACAATACTAAATTAAATTATATAAAATAAACAACCTGTAGAGGCATTTCTTATTCGTAAGTTGAAGACAAAAGACAATTGCATACACACAAAAAATGGTGACAAAAATTTCATGCAGAATTATTACCACACATAAATTTCCATCTATGTCAAACCAGTGCTCTCACATAAAACATTTACCTAACACACTCAGTATGGGCTTTATGAAAAACAACACAATCACACTGCAAGTACAATCTAAGCCCAACTCCCAAAATATTTAATATCCAATTCTGGAAAGCCAAACTCCCTGTAAACAAGCCAAAGATAATTAACATTCCAAAATGAGGGAAACTTATGAGAAATGAGCGTCTACAAAAAGAGAAAAACAAAAAACACTACAATGTTGATCTGAAATATCTTATTTAGTTACTTAACTTGTCCACTTTTTGCCAGATTTAAAACACGAAAATATTCTGGGAGGGCCAAGGTGTACTCGCAATGCGTATTACGTTCACATGACCACACCAAAATGTCAGCCTGGAAATCATGCAAAGACAGGTGATTTGGTTTTCAAGGAACTGGTCAATAGATGGGAAGAGAAATGAAAAAGCACAATTACTTTATCTGAATATTTCAATTTTTTCCCCTCATTTTACTTTCTCCAAAAACTTCTACAAGTTCTTTTTTAGGCTCAGTACAATATAAATTGAGGTATGAAAATTCAAACGTCAGTGTTTATAAGTAGGATAAAACAAAAACAATTATCAAATGCTAAACAGGATGCCACAGGGCAGAAAAGCACAGGAATAAAATCAAAATGCTTCTTGCCTACATTTACTCGCATGCAACATGACCTCAACAATTAACTTTCTCTTGCCTTTCTGAATAGCAAACAGTCACAATAGCTGCACTATTATATAAAAGATTCACAAACAAATTACTCACACCATAATAAAATTTTACAAAAACACAGCAAAGAACAGAATGCATAAAACAGTAATAATCTCTGGCTAAACTCCTCAATAATATATAGGGACAAGTTAAAGTAACCAAATAAGATTTCACAAATTTGTGAACACATCACTTAAAAATATATTTACATCAGTCGAATACATAAAAAGTGTCCAGAATGTCAGATTTGTTTATGATAAAAATCAAAAGATCAACATACTCTCTTCTTCACAAGTTTCTCTCACACTAAATTTGTTATGGCATAACTCCACAGGCGCAAACATGACTATGACAAATCGTAATCTTAACCCGAATAGTAGGTTGACAAACAGTTAAGACAATTCCTAATATTACGAAGGCAGTTAAATGCTTAAATATGATATAAGATACTTGCTAAGTTATAATGTACTTTGTACTTCAGATCCTTTTTTGGAAACTTTGTTAACCCTAATTACGTTAAACCTAATTTAAAACTTACGCTAAAATTGTCCATATAATAAACTATTATCACATTGCCATGTAAAGCAAACTGCACAACATGAATATAATTACACAATTCTTATAACATTATGGCAGAGAAAGGTAAGTTTGAACCAGAGATGCATTAAAAATCAAAACTATTAACTGAAAAGAGCAGAGAATTTTAAATGCACCGAAAGCAGCTGTAAGTCGAAGATACTGTTGAGAAAAAAATATGGTGATGGAAATGTAAGGCTGAATATGCCAGCCAGATGTAATACTAAGATACAATATCAGAATACAATGGAGAAATGTCCTAAAGCCATGTTATCAGCACCTGTGGAGACCTAACACCATGGGTTGGTTATCAGTCTGTCACGAAGCCGGCCACTCTTTATAGTCAAACCCCTTCCCACCTGGTACTGGGGGATGCGCAGCGTAGCCGGCACCCGCTTGGCTTGTCACGTCTGCTCCATACGTCCTAGCTCCCGCGTATGTTCCCGCATCCTGCTGGAACGCACACGTGCAACCATCACATTAGCACCATCTCCACCAACAAGTCAAAAATAAACATGTTCATTTAACAAAGGGCTAAACAATAATAATACAAAGTAAAGTTGAGTAAAGAAAAGAACTTGAAAACATTTTAAACCTCAGAAAGGAACAACAATAAAATAAAACTTGCTTTAAACTTCTGGTCCTTTTTCCTCTAATAAACCTGTGTGAATACCTGCATTTACTCACGTATGGATCACACATTTTATGCCAATTCTAAAAGTAGAAATGGAGTGCGACGCTTTGTTAGCTTTTCAGTTCAGGCGTTGAATTAAATTTTTTTTTTTGCTCTGGGTGGTTCAGGATGTGTAACCAATTGGCCCAGAATAATTTTCGATAAATAAAAAATTGTCCGGTGCTATTTGCATTTCATAAAATTAAAACAAGCACAGCGGTGACGATTCTTTATGCTGATTTACCAATGTACTGCAAATGTGAAGCTTTTTTTTTGTGTTTATTTGATTTGAATTTAGGTTGCCATTTAATTAAAACAATGGTAATCGGTAAAATGCAACAAAATTAAAAGTATTTTTAACCTATTTCAGTTTACAGTAGAAAAAAAAATAAATTTTGCAAGTTCAAGTGAAGACAAAAATAAAAAAGTACACCAGTCTATGAAGTTAAAAATAGAGGCATGCATTATGTTTTGCTGCTGCTGAGTCAGTGATAGGATTGAATTTAAAATTGTGTATTGTTTTCATATATTAATTGTAGTTATACAAAATGGAACCAACCCACAAAACTTTTTTTTTAATGTTTCGTGGTTTAGGTAGTTGGTAAATATTAGGTCTAGGTTCTACACAAGAGAAACAAGCTACTTCAGTTATTAAAATGAAAATAAGTCATATGAACCCACTCACTATACAAATTTTATTGATACATTATTGTGTAAAGAAGAACCATGTAACTGTTCCTCTTTGCAAAACTAATTTCACAGTCGTCCATGGAACGTGACTTTCGGTGGGTTGGTTCCCATGTGCATAATGGGCGTATGCCAAATGTCTTCCTTGCACATTTCATGTACGCCTATAATCATGCTCAAGCGGTTTTCAAGATTTCTTTTCATGTCATGTCATTCAAAAATTTGTGATTGGATTCTGTGTTCTCTGCATAATGTAAAGCCAGTGAAAATGTAATGTAAATAATCTAGTGATGGCGAATTTGATTTTTTTACAGCTTCGAGTGCCATGAGACAAAGGCTTTTCATGGTCCAATACCGTGCGTCCTATGGTTGTACACATCTATGTCGTGTTGAGACTGTACCTGTCAACCTTGGCAAAGGTCCAGTTATAAGAGGTCGGCCAGCATGGCGGCAAAGAGGAAGCACTTCGCTGGGAAGCAAAATGCTTGGATCTTATCACAGGCGGAAATCACAAATGTCAAGACTTATTGCAGCTTTCAAATGTTTTTAAATAAATGTTTGCAGCATTTTTTCATATGGTAATCAAAAATCTGTCTGTAAAAAGAAAATTAGTGTATTACGTAGCCTCACAAAGGTGTCTCTCTAGGCTAGACAAGACGAAGGCGAGAGATTTGGGCGGCTCCTGCAGGGTGTCTAGCAAGTAGCCTGACAAAATTCATGCACAATTCCCGTACACGTGTACAAACATTAACAGTCGGTTCACGACTGGAAGAAACTTTTGAAAATCAACCTTTGAAAAAAAAAACACCTTAGCCGTTAGCGACATGCCTATAACATACAAACAGCGGTGAGCGCAGATACAGTTATGCCGTTAGGTTGCCAGAACAAAGAGAAGAAATAGTTCCTAAGTTTTAACGTAATTGTTAATTTATCACTTACAAATGGGTGTCGAAAAGAATTGTATCTTATTATGACAATTATTAATGATGTGATGCTAACGTATTTAGATTTCAACGTTTCTTGCATACTCGCATGTTCACGCTCCATGTGAAAGTATCACTGCCATTTGTTTACTAACCTTCGTAGTCCTTGTGTTGTCGACACACGTGCCAGAGAATTTGTGCGATTATCTCGTTTAACCTATAATAATTCATTTATTTGTCTTGTTTTACTAATATCCACTCTTTATTATTTGGTTTTTAATAACTTATGATTTCAATTTGTGCTCACTTTCAGTCTTTCCTTCGCCACTATTCTAACGTTGCAGTATTTGCACATAATAATTGTTTTCACATTGTCGAAGACATAGAATCCTTCACTCGCAAACTCTGCCGTCCTGTCGAAAACAGTCACAACTATTTTTAAATAACATTTTACAATTGCGCGAAACATCCGACTCAACCACCACGCCATTTTAACGTCTGTAGCAATTTCAATCAATACTGATGATCTTGCCTTCGATGTACGGGAATTTATTGAAAGTCACTAACAATCGATTGTAAATAGACAACAACTATCGATTCATCAAAATACTCACATTTTGGGTTTATAGAATGAAATCTTTTTCACTGGCATCGCATATTCTTTTGTGTGAAATTCTCAAGATTAAAAATTTACGCTTGTGGAATATCCATTAATAATATATACATGACTTTTATAATGGGTACGTGCATGTACGAACACATGTACACACACAGTGGAATGTAAACATTGCCACGTGACTGTCACATGCCAATGTTTGTTTACCTTTGGCGGAAGGATACGAAATGGGCTTGAAAGTAGATATTAAGCAGGGCTTCAAGAAAGTCTCTTCCAGTCGTGAACCGACTATAAGTAACACACAACAATTTCTGAATTCACAGACATCAGTCTACTAAAACTAGAAGGTTACTTCTACTAAAAGACTACTTCAAAATATTACATATTTCAAAATTTTTACAAAAACCTTTTAACACTTAAAAATAATACATGAGCAACATCAAAACCATATTTGGTTACTGCAACAATTTAAAAAAATTTATGGATGAAATGAGAAACGACACAAGTTAGAAATATATTTCAACTAGTCATTTTAAAAAATAATTCAAACATACTCCGCAATATTTCTGTAGTTTTTTGGAATTAATATGGAAAGCATGAATGGAGTGTGGGGATGCGCAGTAAAAATAACTCTTATTGTTTGAAGTTGAGTTTCATTTGAATACGGCCTATTTTAATATGCATTTCATTTTTAACGCCTATATATTATTACTTTAGCACAAAATTTAGTTTGTAAAACAAACAACTACTGTTTTGAAACCACGTAAAATAAAACGTATTAATTAACGTAGGAACTCTCTTCTCCACCTATTTTCTGCTAGTCTGATATGCGCCGGCAATGCAGTCAGAATAGCCAATGTAATATGAAATATTAATTTTTGTTCGTTCATGCATCAGCTGATACAGGATTTTGCAAATGGCACATTGTTTCATATACATTAAGTTGCCACTCGCTGACTGTCAAGATCGTGTCGAGTTATATGAGACAGACTATAAGAGGGTAATTTTGTATTGGAAAACATGTTTGTGGACAAAGAGAAGACAACTTTATAGCTGGAAAATGTTAGAAGAGGGGATATTACAACAGGGTTCCACTGTTAAAACAATAGTGCAAAAACCTGTAATACTGACGACATAGAAAACAAACATTCAACAAGTAATGCAGTAAAAAGCTCAATATATTAATGCCACTCATCTTTGACACCAACAAATTTTTTTTATCTGAAACTACACTGGCAGTATTTCGACAACTTTTTAGCTTTTAAACTAAAGATGCAAATCAATGAATAAGAGCATAAAACTTTAGGACACAAATTTATTTCAAATTTAATAAACAAAAAAATACCCAAGGCAAATTAGGTAGGTTAGTGGTGAATGGGAGGGCAACCTGTGTATTGGAATTATGTATGTTAAAAGAATTGACAAACCATAAACATCTCGTGTAATTATAGTTGGTTGACACCTGACTATAATAAAAACGACTTCAAAAACTCATCTGGACGTGCCTTCACGTCACCCCATGTGGAGTTTGGACCCTGAAACGACTTTATCGAGTGCTTACAAGCACACCTTGTTTCGAAAGCGCCCACGGACATGTCAGCCAAGATTGTTCGTCCTGTCAGATGTTACACCCCTCTACCTCCACCATACACGTGTGAAGGAAACCAGCCCAGCAGCCAAGACCACATTACCGAGCGACCTACTCCAACAACGAGCCGCGGGATAGTGCTAGAGGCGGCGCTCATTACCTCCCGCACCACAGACAACACCGTGGGCAGGTAGAATATAGGACCTTGCACTGCCAGGAAGGTCAGTTGTTCACCAGCAGCTCACTCCACTACCTCGTGTACTGGGGTTATCTGCTGATACCAACATCTTCACGACCCAGAAGTTCTACCACATCTTCACCAGCTACCCCTGAATCAGTCATTTAAGCCCTTCAACTGCCAAACACCCTTCTGGTAACGGCAATCACACTACCTTTCATGTAGCGTTAAAAACCCCACTAGCCTTCTGGACAATGGCATTGAGATAGTTAGGGACAGTAGTTGAAATAGCTATCTCGACGCTTCTGCTTTGTTGAGGTCAAACCCAGGCCCCCTTCACCTGGTTTAATAGGTAATTCTGGCCAGTTCTTGGTTAGTTAGGAGGTAGTAGAGGCCAGTGTTTATTTCTCACGGAATAAATACGTTTTCTCTCAAACCGCTGCCCAATAGTTTCTAAGGGTGACAGATTTTATCCTCTGTAGATGTCAGCCCGCCAAGGTAAAACAGGAGATAGAGCCCTTGATGAACGCATTATCGAACTTAGGGTAGGACTGCGAGGTCCCTTTACCGGGCACATGTACGTCAAACTTACAGAGTTGGCGGCCACCTGTACTGTGCACCTAGTGCGCAGTAAGGTAGAGCCATAACCACTAGAAACACAATCCACAAGGCTGATGGTCAGCCAGCCCAGCCTTCCCTCAATCCACTACGCTGAACTATTAAAAGAGGGAGTGCTAGACGGGTTATGGAGGTCTGCCCAGCTTTGGACCCACACCCAACGTTGTCTGACGCTCAGAGTAAACCCACCTCTCCAACCACCACGCCTCGTGTCGCCGGTTTGAGCCAACAGGTATGGCTATGGGTTAGCTCGGCTTTGGTTCTACACCTAGCTAGGGACTACCATCGCCTGCTTCCCCCCGACGAGGCCGATGCTTGTACCTACCTTTATGCCGTACAACCAAAAGTGGTACTAAGCTGCAAAAAAATAAGGCAGCAACAGCCTCCAAAGGCAAAGGGAGCAGTAACCCAGGCCTAACTACAATCAAGACAGCAGGGCGACCGTATCTGATTGTGACAGACCTCTGCCGAGACCGACACGTTCCGCTCGAGATTGCTAATACTTGGTTCCAGTGCCGCCGGACAAACAGCCCTACCCGGGCTCACCGCAACACCGCCAGCCGCAGGTGGTCAGTAGCCAGCTCAGGTAAACCCGTCGCAGTGTGTCACCTAGTTCACGAGACCACTAAACCTGCATTTGGCTTTGTGCTGAGCTACCAGGCGAAACCATTTGCTTTGAAATGCTATATACTATTTTGAGCGACGGATAATCTTAAAATTTCTAAAATCACCAGGTGCGATTTACTTGCATTGTGGCCAGGCATGCAAGGGGTAATGGCAAAGAACGCACTCTCTTTTGTTAGACAACAGTCTCCCCTCTCGATGGTATGTAATGGGAGGAAGAGAGGATGCTAAGTCGCCACTCTAGTTGCTAGTTAACCATTTCCCCTCTCGCTAGGCATGCAAGGGGAGGTAGCAAACCAGATTGGCCGCAGAGTAGTGATAAAATGGCAAAGTGCAGGACATATTTCACACAGTTACGAGATGATAGCATAAACAGCCAGCTTAAAATCTATCATTGCAGGAAATATTACGTGAAGGGACCGAGAAACACTAAAATGATGCAACATCTAATAAACTATAAAAGTGGTAAACTTTATCATTGTTTATATAGTTTTGCCAGGACCACTGAAATTTAACTGTTGATGCAGTTTATCGGTACAAGCGTTTTCGGTATCAAGCTGAAAACCGTACTGAGTATCGAAAATATGATATCCCACCTCTATGTTCAATATTCTAAAATAAAAAACTAAAATTTAAATGTAGACAAGAAACACTGTGGTACATGCTATAAATCCTATATATTTTTGGTTCAGTTTGCAACAAATTTGACAAAATGAATCCTTGCTGAAATGGAATAATATTCATTACTCCATCGATAATACATAGTTCTCATGAAATTGCTTTTCATTTTTGTTCCAGTTTAACAAAATTTAGTAAAATATTTTGTATTTTTTATATAATGAGAAACAAGTTACATTCACACAACACGAAGTTAAAAGTATCTTGGTGATGAACATGCCCAATCCTTTCTATTGAAATTCTGGATGTACATAAATTTTTTGACAGTCTCCTAAATTTGGTTACCGAAAGTTGTAACGAAACAAAAATTATGTTTCTTAGAATTGTTGTGTGTTAAATGAATGGTCATCTAGTGCACCAGCCAAGAAAATGTTTGCCTGTAAATAATCTTATTCGTTTTCATTAACTGAAATAACTACATAAAACAAAAATTTTAATGTAAGGAAAGACACCTGTGGTAAATCCTCCATCTTCCATTTTTTGGGTTTGAATTTGCAACAGATTTGTTGTAATGAATAACTTGCTAAAATGTTACGAAATATGTTAACGTTTCGTTATGACTGAGATCTAATTATATTCAGTTTCACGAAAGTTAATAACATATCTTTAGTTTTTGATTTGTGAGAAAGTCGTGTTCGCACAACCGCATTTCACAAATTACAGACCTACTGAGTGTAGAAACCCTTTGCAAATAACATGAAAACCCAATTTTACACCTTTCAAGGGACTGGGAATTTTTTTTGCCAAATGCAGAAAAGTGTAATAAGAGGGGAAAACATGCTGTAAAAACAGATATTAGGAACAAAAAAAGTGAGTGTAAAATACAGGAAAGTGTAAAACAGGGGTTCCACTGTAGCTTGAAGAGAAGATCAAACTCACCTGGCCGTAACTGTAAGCTCCATAGCTGCCGTACTCTGTTCCTGGAGTCTTGGCAGCTGCAGTAGCCCCAGGAGCAGCTGGGCCTGGCCCTGCAGGAGGTGTGGGGCCCGGAGCCGCCCCTCTCGTGTACATGTCACCTGTCACACAATTCACAACATCACGAACACCACTTCACACAACACATCTCACATGCACCCTAATAATTGCAAACGCGCATGCATGGTCATTGGAGGTTAACAAGGCTAAGAGGCATTCCAAAACATTAATACCACTAGTGATGTAACAATACCACTTTTTCTCGATTCTCGATCTCAATGCAGATACCACTCTCGATTCTAGATTCCAAAAATCGCGATTTCTTTAGGTACAGACAATTACTTTACAGAACTAAATACAGTATAGCAGGGTGTGATACATTAGGAGTATTACTAATATAAATAATATAACACTTGAACAGTGGGAGTATATTCATATGAAAATTCAATAAGTTCAAGAGGCATATGGGATAAATTAAACAGGCATTGAAAACGCACATCTTTCCAAACAACGAAGTTCAGAAGTAAAGCATGCTTATCACACTAAGATCAACTTTGAAACTCATACATTTTTCTGTAAAATGACTAGCACACCGCAAAACTTTCGCCCATGCAGTTTATTAAAAAAAAATTTCCAAACCTCACTTGCCATAATAAATGTTCACAAACGCATTAAATTATTAACAAATTCCCAAAAATAGCACAGACAACACACATTAAGACTAAAAAAAAAAAAAAAAAAAAAAATTTTCGTCGCATGCAACTGATGGGTACAATAATTGCAGAACATAAGAGTCGTAGTACTATAACAGACTGCTGTTTACCATAAACAAAACATAGCGGGTGGGATTGAGATTTGAGCAAGGAAAATTTCAGACGGGACTGAAAATAAATTTTTCCGCAGGAAAACAACGAAAAATCTCCATTACTGCCTCTACATATTAAAGGCATTTTGCAAACATTAGTATACAGACATTCACCTGTATTAATTCTTCACCTATGACGAAGTTCGAGCTTCATTAGGAGAATTTGTGTTTCACTATTTACTAACTATGATGTATACATCATTGTGGCTGTTAACCCTGGCAATTTTAGCACAACAGGCTTATATACAATATCACTAGATACTTGGACTGTTTTGGAGCTATAAGGGCTGCTGGATTAATTGTACTGGCTTGTTTACATTTCAAGTAGAACTGACTTGCGTATGTCAGTGTGTTAATAAGCTACTGCATTATTATACTACTTCTGACTGACTGTGGTTGGAGTATTGGATTTGCATGGCCGACCTCGCTTCCTCAAGGCCTCATGCTATGGGTTTGGCCACGTGAACTTGGAAGTGGATAGCTATAGTGACTCGCAGTAACGCTCCGGCTGAGGCACTACAGCAGGCACCAGGAAACAATCAGAGGCCCTCTCCTCTTGGAGGGGCGGCATCTGCATCCCCATCAGAGGCTCGTTGGGCATATCTGCCTCGTCGGCATGGCTTTCCTTATCCTTCTCCTGGATGGGACTGAGTTGTTGTAGTCTTCAACGGGGCTCCCTGTCTAAGAGACTCCGCCACGACAGTTCAGACCCGGTCCGGTCGAGGTCATGCAGCTGAAACTGGCGGCCACTCGCTTTCTGAAGTCTTCGGGTCGAATTTGGCTGAACACTTCCTCATCTTTTGGTCCAGTCGGGTCGGGTCCCGGAAGGTTGATGGTGGAAATTCCGCGGGTAAAGATGGCACGAGGAGACGGAGGGAGAAAGAGGAGGGGGGAAAGGGTAATCATCCATCTCCTACTCTTCTTCCTCCTCATCCGCGGTTTGCACTTTTTCGGGGTCCTGGGTACCTGGACAAGGGTGAACCTGTCCTCTAGTGGCCTTACAGATTCATCCGGAGTTGTCCTCCACACAGTGCACATTCTCGTATCTTCCTACAATATTGCTGAATTTTCCAGTAACATTGCTGAGCGGGTTGGGTGCAGAGGAGCACTGCTTTGCTCATCAGGAAACTTCTCACCCGTCTTAGGTTATAGATACTTGTGGGCGATTTAATGGTCTTGGGTGGAGTGCACCCTTGTGGTCTGGGCCAGCGCTGCCAACCTGACATCCTCCGGTTGCGGTATCTCTATGGGAGCTTGTTCCCACTGCCAGTCACCTGGGCGGTGGAGTTTTCATCCCAGGAGCATTGGCTTGTTCCATGGCGTTCAAACGGGTGTTGGCATATGCGACTGGGGTCGCAAGAAGGGGTCATCCTGGTATAGGACTGCCTCCAAGACTGTTCTGGCAGGCATCTGTTTGCAATGAGGGGGCTCTCATCAGGTCTGTGGAGTTTTTCCCAGGTGTTGGAAGCTTCTCTTAAGGGTGCAAAATGCATTGCGGTGTTCTTCCCCCCCACCTCCAAAGTGTTCCCATCTCTAGTAGGGGGTTGAGAGAAGCCGTTTGGTGGACAATATGTGGTACATAATCACGCAACCAGTTGCACAACCCAAATTGCAAGTCTAGAGAACTGAAGATCTTGCCCCCTACCCCCCCAATATTTCGGAGTGTGCATAAGAGTGATTGCCATGCTATAGAGTACGCCACATCATTCAAGTCTTTGTAGTTGTCACAAAGTCACTGAGTTACCCCTCTTTTTAGGGGCGAAAACAACCAGCGAATTGTAGGGCTAGTTAAGACTTATCCCAAGTGTGTTGTGCCAAATTAAATATAAAATAAATATGATGTGTTTTCTTGTAATAAAAGAAAGCTTGTAGTATAAATTATGCGTGAAAATTGTCGGGCGTTCCGAGTGATGATTGCGTAGCTTCCGTCTGCGTCCCTTTTGATTGATGTGGCGAGAGAATTGGCTTCAATTATCAATTTGAGCCAGAGAAATGCCAGAACATTTAACTTAAAACATAGGTAAGTCAACACTGGAGCAATAGAGACGTATTAAAAGAGTATCCTCCACAGTACAAAACAGTAACACACACATTTTCCCTTTCCTTAAAATAGCAGAACACAAGACACAATGTCATACAATATGTATGAAAATTAATGAGACCTGAAAAAGTAACTGTTATTTTTGTCAAAAATTACTTATTTTCTTGCTATAAAAATGCAGGTTCCTGCATAAGAATTGCTCTAATTGTTTGTGTGCTCTTTATAAAGAAATACACAATGAGAAATGTCACTATATGTAAAACCTCAAAATGGCAGTGTTATTCCTATTGAAAACCTGTGGTTTTTTTTATAAATTGTTATTACCTTGCAAAAATACCTAACTCCCAAAGAAATACAGTGAAACCTCTATCATTCGTTTTTCATTGGACCTACTGAAAAAACTCAGCATGCGGGAAAACTTAACATGTGGACCTCTCTCCTCTAAAAGTAAAACCTAACCATAGAAAAAATACTATTTTCATCCTTGGGTATACTGAGTTGATTGCCTGTAATGAACAGTGGGCATATCCTAAATACTGGATGAAAAAACATATTCCAATCACTCAATAGAAGTATCATATTATAAGTATTCAAATGCACTTAATTTCGAAAATCTGCCGAATGTTTACATAAAATTCACTAAATATCTGCCAAATGTAAAAAAAGTCGCAAAAATCAAACAAAATATATTAAAAACAATGATTTAAAATAGAAACTTGCTAAAAATTGTTCAAATTTAAGTACAGTAATAAAGTACGTAGTTTTATCATAATAATGCTGCATTTTATATTTTTTACTCTTCTTTGGAGGCAAATTTAACACAGTTTTGTAAGTTTGACATGAAAAATAGAATTTTTTTTTAAATTTTATTTTACTCTGCTAAAAATTCAGTTGCCTGCTAAATGTTTTTTAATGTCGCCAAATTAAACGCAAAATCTGCTAAGTTGACTACACTCGCCATCTTGTGTGACAGTTGATATCACTGCATTAGTCTTAATAAAAGCTACTAGCGTAATTTTATCTTAACAGAATTAATACGTGAAAACTTACTGTTCCCCTTTAATGCTTGTAATTTACATGGTTATTTACAGTACTGACCTAAAAATTATTACGTTTCCATTGTGGAACGAGAATAAAGTTCAAATCCGTTCCGTCCGTTATGAATATCTGGTTCTGGTCCCACACCCATTAAACATACGTGTTTTATTTGTGCGAATATTCATTTGCTGAATTCAAACAAAGAAATGCCTGCAATTATTATGTTTTATCTGTTTTTCGACGTGAGTAATTTAAAACAAATAGTAATTGAAATATGAAGAATAAATTACCTGGTTGTTAACAATTGCAACGTTTCACAACTAATTAATTGTGTATACTAGCATTGAGGTTGGGGAGTGAGTTTACCTGCTCTTGGCGCTACTGAATTTTGGTAGTACCAGTTTTAAGATAGTTTTTTCACAGATAAACAATAATTCCGAATATATTTTGGTTTTCGGACAGAATATCTGATCGATGGATGTGGGAGAATGAATGATTTAAGGGCGTGTCATGCAGGTTTTTTTTAACATTGTTTAGATAGGATATTTGTTGGGACCATCAAAAAAAAAATCGTCTGACACGGGAAATAGACATAAATGGGAACAAAATAACGAGGTTTCACTGTATACAGTTACGTTTTTAAGACAAAACCACTGGTTTCCACCAACAGTCAACATTGAAACTTGGAACAATGGTCACAATGCACTGGCAAGGGCAAACTGCTTCATGAAGAGACTGATGTAAACAATTACNTTTAAGGGCGTGTCATGCAGGTTTTTTTTAACATTGTTTAGATAGGATATTTGTTGGGACCATCAAAAAAAAAATCGACTGACACGGGAAATAGACATAAATGGGAACAAAATAACGAGGTTTCACTGTATACAGTTACGTTTTTAAGACAAAACCACTGGTTTCCACCAACAGTCAACATTGAAACTTGGAACATTGGTCACAATGCACTGGCAAGGGCAAACTGCTTCATGAAGAGACTGATGTAAACAATTACAAACAATTACAAAAGCAGTTTTAAAAAATCATAAAATAGCCTCGTCGAAACAAACTTTTTATTTAAAGAGAGAAATCTGTAAATGCATATGAACAAATTTTTGTCCAATGTGCAGCTTTGTAAAAAACAAAATGTTGGCTAAACCTGAAGATTCTATGTATGTAAACAAACTCAGCAAGCTAGGTGGCGCAAATTCCATAGATAACGTGGTGCTTGGTAGACACGAACAAAGCAACGGCAGGGTTTCCTAATGACAAAATAAACTTTTGCAGGGCAGTACACTAAGAATGTTAACTCAAAGTGACGCATCACTTTTGCTCATATTATTTATGACCGTAAGCACATGATGGAAAGTGAAACATGTTTTCGTTTATGGCGATATCACAGAAATCTACTGACCAACTCTGCATGCATTTGTATTCGAATATGGGAAAAAATAAAAAAAAAAAATAATAATAAGCAACTATTTGACATAAAAATACAATAACTTACAAAAATACTACAGGATTTTGCTTAATTCGTAAATTACAGCTAAAATTTTCAGGTGTCTAATAAGGAGACAAAACATGCCAATCACTGAATAAATAAATTCTAACTACTTCAACGATTAGGTGAAGCATAGCACAGTAGATCAGTGAATAAATAAATGTTATATTAATTGAAGAATTTTACGTGAAATAAACATTCATAATCAATAAGAAAAAATTCATTAGTTTAGTGTGTCGTTTCAAATCAATAGGAAAATATGAAAAATAGATGGCAAAATATATTATGATCAGTTTGAAATGCATTAACATACTAATTCACCCCTTAAGCATTGGTCAACAAAAAAATAATTTTCGTTAATCATGAACTGGCTTATTTGATCTCTCATTATTAAAATCATTAAAATGTTTGAAGCAATAACTCAGCTTTGAACATAAGATTCTCACCACTGGTTTCTGGCACTGTTCGTCGAAATTTAAAATGCTCTCATAAAATTTCAGAGTAAATTTTAACACCTTCCAAAATTATTCTCATCAAGAGTAATTTAGATATTCCAAAACAAATTAAAATGACTAAAAGTCTGTATCTCTCAAAACATAAGACGAAGTTGCACATTACCCAGCCTCTGTAGGTTTTCATCATGTTGGTGGAGATGAGTTCTTGGAAAGCTCTCCAAAACTAATTACAATGCACCTCGGTCTTCTTTCATGCCCAGCATATTTAAAACAACATGGCGCATCTAACACCATGGTTACTCTTACGATGGGCGGTAATATAAATAATTATAGGCAAATCTTGCAGACAAAATCTTACGCTGCTCAGCTCATCATGACTTCTGAGGAAAGAGTAATTAGTAACCAGGGTTCACACGATGATGCTAATTACATGGGTAGTTCCTAAAAGACATCACTTCCTTATATGATACAAACAAAATTAACATTGCCAAAGATATGAGCTCAGTTCTCACGCAACAAATAAAAATAGAACTGTCAATAAAAAGGAAACAAACCAAATAAATGTAAATATAAATTTAGAGGTGATATCCTGATATACAATACTAGGTATACCTGAGGGTAGGGGCTTTAAATTAAATAATTACTGTTCCACAAATAAATAAACATACAGCTCAAATGAAACTAAAACGTTACAAGTTCCACAATTCCCTGTTCTTTCATAGCTTACACATGTTCCATAATCAGATGTTGCCTTTTGGCGGACACACGGTATGGTCGGTTGTATACAGGCAGATCGGTGGTGGGTCTAATGTCATGCTGGATGTTACTTTTCTGGCGTAGCGAACACCCTTGGCCGAAAGCACCTCCAGTACGATAGTTCAATATTTGACAAAGCTGGGTAAATTCTGGTTTAGTGAGTTGACTTAATTTCTTCGGGTGCAATAGTGGGAGGAATTGCCGCATCCTGGCAGAATACCCAGTTGACCCTCATCCTGTTTTTATTGGCAATATAGATCCGTTGCTGGCAGTGATCCATGACTTAGTCATGACTAACGTAATACTACTGCCTCAATAATATTCTGCGAGACTACGAATTTGGTTGAGTGGTCTTGATTGTATACCCCTACTGTCAGAGTGGCCGGCCGTCGAACTTTAGGGTCTGGCCGTGTTGTGAGTGCGCACCAAACGTTTTTGTAGGGGAGAAGTGAAGCTTGCGTAGGGTTATGCAAGTCACTTCTGATCAAATTCTCAGTAGCAGGGGAATCTAGTAGGGCAAGTGTCCTATGTCCACTGATTTCCACCTTTATGTGCAGGACTTCGGGTGGGATGCTTTCTTCAGCTGGTCTTTGGAAGAAAACAGGTTCGTGGTTCCCAGTGGTGGTGGTGGCCCGCTTCGCATCCCGGCTGCGGCATTTCCCGCCCGGGTCCTTTAACTTCTGTTCGTCTTTGCGGGGGGTCAGGTGTCCTTATTCTCTCTTCACTCGCCAATCTCCAGCCTGCCTGCTTGACTGGGCAATCTTGGTTAAAGGGTTGTTCCGGACAAAACTAGAACGTAGGGAGCGTCAGGATGGGAGGGTCCCCATTCGCTCGGGCTGCTTATCAATCTCCTAGCTTTTACTAGCACGTGTCTTGTCTAGCAGGGCCTGTGCCTCTTAATTTCTGTGTTTCCGCACCCTGTCCACTAGCTCATCGACTGTGTGCGGTTTTGAGATTTGTAGTAAATTCCGCAATTTGGGAAGCAGCATGTGTGTAACGTGCCACACCCAGCTTTCCTCGCTTCTTTATCCTACAGCACGCCACAATGTTTCGGCTGTTAGCACCGCGAGTTATTTAATTTTAGTATTTTCGAAAATTATCACAATCACTACATATTAATTTAAAAAAAGAATAATTTGCTACATATTTACTGGCCTTAATAAATTTAATACAACAAGTTTATCTGTATTCATTAAAACTAATCTTCACGCTTTGTTATTGTACAATTCCTCCATAGGTTAAATAAAACATTGAATGAATTTTACCTCCATTGGTTTAATGAAGTTGCATGCAAGCAAAAAGGCACGTATTCAAAATAGAACCGAATACTGGAACCAATATTTAAATTCTAGAATCGGTACCGGAACCGATACTTTTTTGTTATTCGACCCATCCTTACTGGAAACCCAACAAATGAAATGCTTGATGGCAAGTCTTAGGGCGAAAAGTGTAGCAAGGTCTGTGGAGGAAAGCGTCTGTCACTTGAAAGAGAGAGGGAAGAGATTAGGAGAGCAAGGTGACTGGCACATCTGCTTGGCTAGTGAGACTTTTAGGTAGGCATCTTTACCACCCTATCTCTATGGCAATGACCTATTCCTGTGACAGCCAAGTTCAGTTTTTTCTACTGCTGTAAGGTTTCATTTGTTTGACGAGAGACAATGTCAGCGAGGTGACTTAACAGCTCATATTAGGAAGGAGTGCTCCACAGCTTTGAAGAAGATTAAACATATAGCCTGAAACCAGTTGCTATGCAATGCTTTCCATTAATACAATCACATTCCTAGAACCATTAAAGAAAGTTTGGAATCAATACCACTACACTATAATTCAAAATGTGCACACTGGTTTTTGTTTGAAAGCAGTATCACAAAAAAAAATATGGAAGTAATAAAAGAACTCATATTAAATGAAAATGCCTATCATGGGGCTGAGTTAGTTCTCAGCTCCAGCAACGCTTTGGAAATTCCCCTGTGGTGAGACCGCAAGAGCATAGGAAAAGGGATGGATGGACAACACAATGGTCGTGGAATGGATAATATCTTTGGGGGAACAATGGCCCGGGGCTTTGTTGAACTTGCAGGCCATGTTTGTGCTTGACAGCATTCACAGTCATCTGACTGAGGGGACCACCCCCTCCCCCTTCACCAGCAGAAAGTTGGTTAAACAGATCAGGTAACAATACCTAGTGGACTGACATCTGTGCTTCAGCCTCGTGTGTATAAACAAGCTGTTCGAGATGCGGCAGCACACTGAGTGAATGGCGGAATGGCACAAGAGTGGACACAGACTAGACGAGTGAGGTGGCCAAGTTTGTCGCTGATGTGTCAGTGGGTTCTCGATGCCTGGGCAGCAATTCCAGAAAGATTGGTTGTGATGCGTTTCAAAACTTGCTGCATTTCCAATTCACTTGATGACACAGATGACAGGAGTTTTGATGCTAGCGACCGATAGTGATGGACAAAGTTGCAAATAACCTCAAAGTCAATCATTTTGGTCCGGAAATTTTTTTGTACTGATTTAAGGTAAAAATACGGATTCGGGACTAACACGGGGGCGGGAGGTTTATGGGTAAATACTGTATTAGTATTTGCACTATTTACCCACACACACACTTTTATTTTTTCTCAAATATAAGGCCTTTCAAACTGCACTGGTGATACAAGGATCAGACAGAACATTTATGCATACCAGAGTAACTGGGTGGCGTCCCACGGCGATATAAGTACCGACACACACTCTCACAATATATTTTGTGTGGAATGGAAAACACTTGGAATACAATGGAGCACACAAAACACAGTAGGAGCATTTATGGTTGACGGTGCTTTATACCAGGATGAATTTAGCGTTTCAGAGGCCAAGATACGCGAAAGCGAAAAGGGCAGTACGCATTGCACTAAGCCACCTCTACGCACAAGCAACTAAACTGGTGTACAGTATATACTTCCGCAACTTGCCTCTGTACACTTTCAGAACACTGATTTTATGGTGTAATAACTATACATGGGGAAGATCACAACTAGACTTTTTTGTGAAAGGTACAAAGTCCTGTACAACTCATTGATGCTTCATTCCATTTCTGATTTAAAGCACCACTTTGAAAGATAGGATCATCTACAAAAAAAAAACTAACTAGGGCTACGTGTTTTAAGACATGCACAACAACTTCATATGAAGTTCTACAGAAATTAGCAGAAACTTCAACATGAAATGAAATCCTGTCATATAACTAGGAATGTTAAAGATTACTGGCTGCAGAATTGATTTTCTTTCTTTCCACTTTATGGAGTCTGCTATACTGGCATCTGATATCAGCAAGGAAGTATCAGTTTGTACCAGAATTTGTAAAAATCTGTATCTGCTCAGCTCTACTTAGCACCTCTGTTTCCATTACCACAACTGTTTGAGAGAAGTCGCTTAGAAAGTGTAAGTATTAAAAATAACCGTAACAGACATTTCAACAATATGTAGTTCCCTGCTACCCCACATATACAATAGTTTTAAAATTCTGTGAAATAGATTAACTTTCCATTCTTACCAGTGCAATTACAATGCTCGACATACCCAGGATAGTTACACAGGAAGTTGTTTTACTTGTACAGAATTTTGCAACTGCTACATCAAGAATAAGGTTCAGTTCTATTCCTACAGATATTTTAACTTCTTAATAAAATATACATGGAGGATGATCATTAACCAGACTTTTTTTGTTACGGGTGCAAAGTGGAACAAGAGGAACATCAATAACTCAACTTCTTTGTGAAAAGTCTGAAGAGGAACATCAATAACTCAACTTCTTTGTGAAAGTCTGAAGAGCAACATCAAAAACTATTTCCTTGCAAAAAGTACAAAGTGGAAGATCAGTAGCTCAACCTCCCTGCAAAAGGTACAACATGGAAGATTATTAGCTCAACTTCCCTGCAAAAGGTACAACATGGAAGATTATTAGCTCAACTTCCCTGCAAAAGGTACAAAGTGGAAGATCAGTAGCTCAACCTCCCTGCAAAAGGTACAAAGTGAAAGATTAGTAACTCAACTTCCCTGTGAAAGGTACTAAGCAGAAAATTAGTAACTCAACTTCCCTGCGAAAAATACAAAGTGGAAGATTAGTAGCTCAGCTTCCCTGCAAAAGGAAATAGTGGAAGATCAGTAACTCAACTTCCCTGCAAAAGGTACAAAGTGGAAGACCAATAACTCAACTTGCCTGCAAAAAGTACCAAGAGGATCAGCAACACGACTTCCTTGCCAAAAGTAAACGGGAAGATCAGCAACACTACTTCCTTGCAAAAGGTACGAAGAGGAAAATCAGTAACTTGACTTACTGGTGAAATGTACGAAGAGGAAGACTAATGACGTGAACAGGAGGAAATGCAACTAATAGAAGCTAGCCAGTGAAGGGTACCCACCCTGAGGTCCAGTGGGGCCCTGGGCAGGTCCTGGGGGACCGCCTTGCGCTGGCGGCCCATTCTGAGGCATGTTCCAGTTCCAGTTACCACCGTAACCTGACTGTGGTCCTGCCTGCGGGGGCCCTGCAACCACAACATCCACTTACCACACTGGCCACCTTGTGCACGCACACACATAACCCCCCTGGTGTCATTATCCATTCCAAAAATCATGCTGCTTTGCTACCTATAAAAGCAGACAGCAACTCAATTCACAGCCATGCATGTTTTACATTCACTGAAAATAGTGCATCACAATCTATAGACTGTAATATGGGGCTTTTGTAGTTACTGCATGGATCATTCAAGTTCTAGGGTTTCATTTTTGTCTCAGGACTGAGAAAAGATAAAAAATTATACTGTTTAGTTAAAAATACATGGGTACTTCCAGACAGTTTCTCGCAGATGACAGCACAGTACAACACACGTAACTTATGTGGCTGCCACTAGAATGAGAAAAGTTTTCAATATTTAAAATAGCGATGTCAATTGTGCAATCATGTTTTGTCTATTTATGTGGCATAAAACCAATCAACCCATTCGTTGTCAGACGAGCGACAAATAGTGATGGTGTCATGTATGTGAAAATGTGCGTTCATGGGTGCGACAGTTCAAAGAAGGCCGAAATTGCATGAGAAATGAATCGAAGCAGCCTCCCCTCAGCCTTGAACCAGGACAGACAACATGATTGTAGTGGAGAAAAATGTTTTGGAGAACTGGATATTAGGTGTGAAAGATATTGTATCCACAGTTATTTCCACGGCAGCTGTGTACACCATCTTCTTTGGAAACCTGATAATGCAGAAAGCTTCTTCAAGGCTGGTGCTTCAAATGCTGACGAACAAACAGAAGGCTGCATGCACAGTAACATGTCAGGCGATGTTGAAATGATGACCACATGAACGGTTTTTTCTATCCATTGTCACAATGGATGAGACATCAATGCAGTTCTTTAATTCTGAAACAAAACAGCAGTCGGCGCAATGGAAGCACTGACTCGCAGACACTGAAGAAATTTAGGTTTTACACCAATGCTAAGATGATAATTATGGTCATGTTTTGGGACAGTGAAGGTGTAATCCAAATTACAAAAGGTACAGTGACTGCTGCATTCTATGAACATCTTTTGAGAACAAATCCAGCAATAAGAAATGCAACAAGAAAAAGCCAACATTCTCTTCAATAACAACTTTTGTGTAAGTAGTTTGTCAGAAAATAATTAGGAAACCTTAGAACTTGAATGAACAGCATAATTTTAAAAACTACATAGCATGTGCAGATGCAGTATTAACCCTTTCCTCCCCCATTTTTTTTTGCCACAAACCATGTGTCTTAATGAAAGAAAAAATTTATGCTAAACCTGTACTAAACATGCTGAAAACTAAGTGGCATGACAAAGGACTGGAACAGGAAACAGATTTAGCAAGTTTTGTATGAAAAATAAATTATAAATTTTTAGTTAAAGGTATTAATGTCACCATTTTATTAAATATGTTGACTGCCATCCAGTGCTGTCTGTTCCATTACTCAGGTATGCATCGAGTTTATGCCTCGTCAGTTTCTCATCAGTGTACGTCGAAGCTGTAATTTATGCTGACCTGTTCATTTGTGTGCGTGCACAAGAGTGAGACGATATGGACAGCAACCCACAAACGTTATTTTCCAACAATCACTCAGCTATGTTACTTATTTGTGTACATAACTGGAGCAGATATACATTCCCTCGTCACCATTGTTAAAATCACATTTAACAGAATGGTGAGAGAGTACTTCTAAACAACTTCAAATATAACATTCATAAAAAACTGATAAAACTTTACACATTTTAAAATGGAAGGCCTATCATGTCCAACTCTATAGGTAAAGTACCCTTGCAAATTTCAGTTTTTACATGTCATACCCTTTTGGTGCACTTTAAAATATCCAAACCAGAACTGCTATGATGAACTGGAAAATCACTACCTATAAATGCATTTAGCCAGGAAAATTGCTAAATACATACAATATAAGTTTCATTGTCTTACCACGAGGAAATGTGCATACATACAGTTACCAAAAACAGTGTGCAGGAAAGTTTAATATGGTTGCCTTACGTACCATAAGAGCCATAACCCTGTTGCTGGGGCGGACCTCCGTAATTTGATCCCCACTGTGGGGGTGGCATCTGCTGTCCCTGAGGGCCTGGAGGAGCCCCCCAGCCTTGGTAACCACCTGGACCAGACGGTGTCCCATAACCTGCAACCAATCATTTAATTAAACAGTCTCTGCCAATTGAGTCAAACATGGTACTGGTTATGCCTTTGGCAAGGAACTTAACTGGGTGAAAAAAAAAAAACCACACACACACTTAGCAAAATTCCAAATGCTGCAGTAATGGGCACCTGGACAAGATGGTCAGACACCCTAACTCTGAGAGTCAAGACTAGTTTGGAAGAGGAAGGGCAAATTGTTTCACTCCTCCCACCGCTGAAACTTCCCCTTCCACACATATCCCACCATGAACTGACTGCCAGTCAATAACCTCTCCACACGCTCTCAGCTGATCGAGTATGCACGGGACTAAAAATTTGGCTTGTATTTGGTGTCCCATTGTTTCCACTTTAAGAGGGTATCTAAGTTTTGAATCGGCTAGCAGTATTTGTAAACACTCCCAACTAGTCCCTTGTAATTTGTGGTTATTTGCATGTTCATGAAACATGGCAGTGAGTAGTGTCAATCAGGCAGCCTCACTTCCAATCAATGTTTTAACTTTACATCCAAAGAAAGTAATTCCAAGTTTACAGTCCATTTTGTCTTCGTGGCAATAACACTAATATACAATTAATGTGGGGCGCTACCAATCACAGCCGTAATACACATCATACAGTGGAGAGATCCCCGCCATTTTGGATCTACACGCAGTCCACCATAATTTAATTTCCAGATTAAATATCTAAAAACCAAGATAATCAAGGCATAGAAATTTTTTTTAAGTTTTTTCAAAATCTGTCTTCTCTTTCTACAGTTCATTTCACATCAATAATTGTAATAGGACGTACCCTCATTATTTTAAATAACCTTTGTCCCACAAAGTAAAATGGACTAGCAAGCAATACACACATGACAAGCTTTGATTTTAAAGTCTGTTCTAAATTTGATTCTGAAAATTGTTATTAATTTTTTTAAAGATAGATTGGATTCCTTCACCTTAACTGTTATGTTATTAAAACATAAAATAATCAACAATAATTTATAATTCTAATTTACAGGAATTTAATTTAAAATACTTTAATTCACAATATGTGGTCTGAGGTGTTAATATACAGCAAATCAGAGAAAATATACATAATCCCTAGAAGACTAAACTAGGCACTTTATAATGTTATATAAAGTGAGCAGTTCACATACCAGTAATTTGTGACTGGGTCCGCAAAAAGACTAATAAACCACGACACAACTTCAATTTATCGTCCAGCTACAAACTTTGGAGAGTGAAATTTTTAAGGGCAGTTTCCATGCGCACACAAATATGGCAAAGCAGGTAAAATTTAAGAGGGGACGGGGAGCATAAAAATTCCTAGTACAATAAAATACCTATTTTACAAGCATGGACTTAACAAGTGCAGCAACTTTACAACAAGAAGTTGCCGGGAAATTTTCAGTAGGCTTGCTTGGGTTTGGCTCAAACTTAAAATCCNCTTTACAACAAGAAGTTGCCGGGAAATTTTCAGTAGGCTTGCAGACCTCTAGGATATAGGGTACAATTTCTTTCACCAGATGTCAAATTATAAAGAACTAATATATAATTAAACAGGTTATTTATCTCCTAGAAACAACTTCATTTTGCAACCATCAGAATGATTTTAACAAATACAATGTACATCCTGTGAAATGTACTTTGAACAATATATTATGTACTTGGAAAACCTAGGAACATTCTTCTACTTTTAGTTTTCCTACCATAACCAGGAACCACAATATTGCCGCATGCACAGTTTGCATACATGTAAAATATCAAAAGTAAAGAAAACCGTACTCTCAATATTTTTCTACAAACTTATTTCTGAATAACTATTACACTGTACTGTAAATTGGACACTAACTACATATCTACATATATCCTTACTGTCTGGATAAAGTACCACTTAGCATTCATCTGTTGAGTGACCTCTAACAATTGTTATTGCCCTTGCTACAAATGTTTTTCTCCTAGCTCACCCGGTATAACTGTATCAATACATATATAATTGAATGTTCCATGTAAACAAGCGATTAAGAAAATTTTAAAGTAGATTAAAATTACAAATTTCCAAACCAAAATCTTGTAATCCAATATTTTAGCTTCCTCATGCATAAACCACTGTGCAGCCTCATTTCAAATGAGTTTACCTGCACTTCTTTGTGGCAATAGCTTTTTAAAGTATATAATTACATCTTGCAAATTAAATTAAAAAGTAAAAATCACTCACCTGGGTACTGTGTTTGTGGAGGAGTACCCCAGCCCTGATACCCCTGCATCATGTTTCCAGGCGGTCCCATTGGTCCCATAGGGCCACCCATAGGTCCACCCATTTGGCCATTAGGACCTCCCATTCCCATACCCTGCAATAACATTACAATTTTAATAACATAATTCAGGACACAGGCAGACACAAAGAAAAGAAACCTCAACAAAAACCTTGCAAGCAATGTAGTTACAGATTGAATACTGCACCAGGAAAAATAATACATTTGGACACTGTAGACCCAACATACATAATATTCAAAATTTTTACTGTCGTGCAGTAATGTTATAAACACAAAGGTTAATATTTAAATTACAAATCACACTTTTACACGAGAGACCAACACACTGTTTCATGCCAGAGAATCAGAACAGGGCTGCCACCAACCTTTGAACAAAAATCCTTAAAACTAAAATGTTTATGTCCATTAAAATATTCACAATATAATTGCGCCTATAATATATTTAACATTATGAGCATGCTTACTATAATTCAATTTGTTACAATAAAACTGGCAAACAAATATCACCGCAAGTAGGAAAGTAAAAGAATTTTCTGTTATTTACAATTTAGGCCATAACATATTGACAAGACTATATTAAGCATTAACTTGCGAGTAGAATGTCTTTCTTTTGTGAATGAGGATGCTTTTGGCTACCAACAATTACATAAAATGGTTGTCTCTCTTTTGGTTTAGGGACAAAAGTACTGGTAAATAAAACTTTTGCAAAAAAAGGCCTGGTAATTTTATATATGTTCTCAAAATAACATAAAATTTTAATTTAAACAATTCATTTTTAAAACTACAACATAAGAAGTTAAAATAAAGGTCGTCATAAGACCTGCTCGTGAAGTCACTGAAGTTCCTAATGTTTACACTTCACTTGGCCTGGCCTACTGTTTTGTTTAGTCACATAATATTTATGGCAATACTTAAATGGAATTATTAGTATCTACTTTCCATGAATTGCAAATGTGTTTACTTCAAAACCACATGGTGTAATGCATAACCTTAACCTATCACATGAGCAGGTCATGAACATCGCACAGCAACTTTTTCTCATAACATATTTATACCATATTTTATGCAACAAAAAGGAGCAAAGAGTGATTTTTTCTAGTGCCGTGTAAACTTTCCTCACCTTCGGAATTTTAAAATGTCACTGCGACAACAAAACAACTGAAGAGAATGAATGCACATTTTGTACAATAAACACTGCATTTTACTGGTGTTACAAATCATTTAAAGCAAAACCATATTTCAAAATTATCAGAATTAGATATCACGTAAATGGCAGAACACTCAAGTCTCAAATAATCAGAACAAACATTAGTAGCTGCATTCTTGCAATGGGTATATTTCTGTGAGCGTATTGTTTTTAGGTTACGTACAACATACATTGTAACTAGTCAACTAATAGATACTCAACATTCACGATGCGACTTACGATGCACATAGCGTACATTTTATTTAAGCGTAACTGGCAACCCACGTCCGCTTCATTAAATACTTTTTCTCCTTGCGTGGAGGCTAATATTTTACTATGGACATATATGAAATCAAACATTTTAAAGTGAAGATTTTGAATATTGTGTAACACAAAAATTAACAATCAAATCTTGTAGATTCTTGTTCATTTAGCAGACTGTATACTAACTTTTCCAAAGAACCCTTGTTCTTTTTCAGTACGCATTGACAGATCTCAATTTTAGTGTAGTTCATATTATTACTGCTTTGGTGCTTAATGTACGTTGGAAATTCCAATGCTGGTGTCCAGATTGCATACGGATCTACGACTCCAGCCTTTAGTTTGCAGACAAGGTGTCTACAATGCTATGAAAAAAATCTGCAATTTTGTCTTTAAATCTGGTTATCCGTAAAAACGGCAGCCCTGCACTAAACACAATCATTTGAGTTGTTTAGGATTCAAATTACATGTTTTAATTTGACAAAGGCAGCAATTCAATTACAGTGAAACCTGTTAAGACGTTCCCACTTAAGAAGTTTTCCTGCTTAAGAGGCTCTATCACCTCTTATACATAAATTATTTGTTTTAGTGTATTAACAGAGGAGTTAAAGCAATCCTCCTAAATTAAAATCCGCAAGACAAAAAAATTAGACATGGCGAATGACCCGGGCTTTTAATAAGTTGAATAATTGTGTATATTTCCTATCTGTATCTGCACTTGTGTAATTTGAAACTTTTAAGATGTTTTCCTGGTTTATATGAATTATTTTCTCAGTCCCTTCAAAAATGTCATTAACAGAGTTTTACTGTAATTCTCTGATAAATCAGGTGCCAATACCATTTACGTGATACTGTATGTTGGTTTACATGCAATGCTCGTTCCCACTGATCTTGAAATCCAAAGTCGAAGCAAAACAATCATCGAGTGATAAAATTCACGAAACCTAAATCCAAAAACCTGTAAATAAAATTTTATCTCAACAAAAATAGCGTAAGCAGGTCAACAGGCCACGCAGTCAATACCTATAGCAATCCGTAATCAAAATCCAATAAAGCCAGAAAATCAAAGCTATAAGAGCACAATTGAAAAACGTATACAGAAGCTAAACACCGCGCACAAAGAGATAGGAACATGTCATGAGATAAAAGGTGCTCATGGGAGGGAAAGGGTCCACGCTGTCATCGACTACCACTTGCAATGATCACGTGATTGGAAAGTATAGTCCATACTTTTCTGAAGCCCTGCTAGTTCTATGTACTTCCAGAATATTCCTCCTTGTGAAACAGAGTCCTACAAAACAACGCCACATTCGTGCACGCTCAGTGCAATAATTTATTACTAGATATTACCAACACATCTATTTTCTCACTACTTTTATTAATATTAATTATAAATGAAATATTATTTACGAGCACAATATAAATTAAATTTCTATTTCCAAAAATACGGTAGTTTTATGCCTACAATTATGTATAAAACGCTTGTGATACATGGCACATTTAGAGAAGAAACACATCATACATGGGGTGATTTTTCAAAGCTTTGATTCAAAAAGTGCGAAGACAGAGCAAATAGACTAATTCCATGTACTCTGAATTGGAAGGAAGGGGAAAAACAAATGAGCCCTCTATGACACCATGCGATGCGCAAAGTTCATCTCACTAGGCATGCACCATGCTGCACACTCAACTCAAAGTCACTGCAGCCAGAGTTTTTAAGTTCATGAAATGTTTTTTTTTTGTGTTTTGGCAAATAGTTTAAGGATAGGGATAGTTACTGAAAAATGCACACACTATTGCTGTGGCCCAGAGAACTAAATTTTAATATGTTTTCAATGCAAATTATTAAATTTTAGCAAAAACATCTTTAAATAAATGTTTGCTAATTTTTGACTGTTCCTACAAACATTTCCTTAAGATCGCTGTTTTCATTAATAACATGTGCATTATGTCGGGGTTCGACGGTATACTATAAAGTTTTCCAGACATGAGAAAATTCACAATCCTCCATTGCAGCTCAAAATAACACATCAAATTCTCACAAAACAATAATGCACTGAAGGAGACAAAGTGACTAATCAAGAAGAGATAGAGGTATCGAAGGCTGAGGGAGGGGGGGGGATGAAGAAGGGGACAAGAGGAGGCAAAGGATAGAAAGGGGTCAAGGGGAGGAAAAGAATAGGAGGGGGAGACAAGGGAAAAAGTAAGACAAGAGTGAAAGTAGGATAAAGAGAAAAAGGAAGAGGCAAGGGCAGATACAAAAGGGGAAGATGAGGTTTAGCATGAAAGGGAAAGAAGTAGAAAAGGCAGCACTACATACAGCAAATTGTACAGATGGAAACAATAGAAGAGGTTGAATGTGTGAAGGATAGAGGTTGTAGAGATGTTTGGTATTGGTGAAACAAGAGGAAGGGGCAACTAGGAAATGAGTGTAAAGAATGATGAGATGGAGGCAAAAAAGAGGTGGAAAAGGAAGGTACAAGAGAGGGGAAAACAAAGGAGCAAAAGAGGGGGGGGAGGAAAGACCAAGGGGCAAGAGAGGGGGAGGGAGGAAAGGGCAAGGGGCCAGAGAGAGAGGGAGAAAATGGTAAGGGGCCAGAGAGAGAGGAGGAAAGGGCAAGGTGCCAGAGAGAGAGGAGGAAAGGGCAAGGGGCCAGAGAGAGAGGAGGAAAGGGCAAGGGGCCAGAGAGAGNGAGGGAGGGAGGAAAGGGGCCAGAGAGAGAGGTAGGCAGGGGAACAAGTCTCTACAGTATTCTCCATTATAGAAGATGCAAAGTGTCTTGGCATTTGTGTTGAGATGCAAGAAACACAAGGGTAATAATCAGAATCAAGATCTGGGACTACTGCAGTTTCAAGAACTCAACGCAGCTTTAATGGTGTGCATCAATCAAATTCAAGCAGAATTCTTCAAGTCAGAGATCCAAAGTCTTGAGAGTAAGCAAGAATGCTCATGTTGGGATCAAAACAACCCAGACACTTATACAGAAGTAATGTTGGATATTATCTGCCTGCAGGCAATAAACAGGATTGTTAAGTGTATCCTGTTTTCAGACAATCCATTACATCAGCCAATAATAGGGGATTCGCCAGCAGCTAGTGTGCAGCAAACAAATTTACACACTGCTGTTGACTAGTGGCCCATCACCACGAAACTTCACCAGTTCATGTGGGAGCAAACATTCACCTAAGAGAACCACAAACACTAATACAGTCAAGGGATGCCACCAGACATTACAAATGGTTTGGCGAAGAGGCATGAAATGGCATTTCAATCCACTGTCTTCACCCCACTTAGGCGGCATACGTGAGACTCGCTGACATGTTGGTGACCAGGCACTCACTTTTGAAAAAATACTGGACATTAATTGCCCAGGTGGAGGCAATGCTAAATTCTCAACCACTGCGCACCCTCACTGGAGATCTTAACTTCTTAGAGGCACTAACTAAACGTAATTTCCTTATAGGATCATCCTTTAATGCACCACCTAATCAAGATCTGACATGTATTGGCAACTCATCAAACAATCCACATTACATTACTGGAAAAGATCGAGTTTGGAGTATATCAAAACACAGCAACAGCGACTCCAAGTGGACTCGGGTGCAGAGAACTAAAGGAGGGATACAACTTGTGGTGATCAAGGATGACAATGTACCCATCCATCAAGAAGCACTTTGGTAGAATCTATTGTCTGCATCCAGGGAAGAATGGTTAGTCCAGGTTGGCACAGTCTGTACTCGCCAAGACACTGTGCCCACTTCCTTTACAGTCAATTGCCAAACAAATTGTAAATATGTATATGTATATGAAAAGGGACTTCACCTCATTTTGGTGGGCAGCACAACAGGGATATTTGACTTTTCAAGGTTGGCAGTGGAATTGTGTTTATTGAAAGAGATGGAGGAAAGGACAGTGGACCAAGGACTAAACAATGAAGGATGTGCATGCTTAAGTGTATTTGTGATAGTTTATTTAACAATAAGTCAGTCCTGTGAATCAAGTAGTTTGCAGTATCATTCGTTCAACTAACTAGCATCTTGTTACTGGTTCAACAGACTTCTGCTTTGAGGTGCGAAGAGAAAGCAAAGATAATAAAGGAAAATAGATTGGGGGGAACAAACAGTTAAGGGTGGAGAGGTCTGGCAAGTCTATTAAAGAGAATGGCTGACGATTTTGTAATTAAATATCTTCCATGTACAAAATTATTCTTAAATCATCTGACAGCACTATCAATTTCAAAATTACATAATTTTCTAGAACTTCTACAACCTGTAACAAAAATTATTTCAAATAATAAAGATATTTGCAGGAATAAAAAATGCTTAAATTATATACAAATGAAAACTAAAATTTTACAAAAAGAAATAATAAATTACATCTTTTGAATGCAAAAACCTACTGTATGCATTTTTCAGTTTCCAATGGGTAGGCCAAGGCAAGGAAGGAATCACCACTGAAAGCAATTATGAAAATACTTACACCGCCCATGCCCATTGGTGGACCTCCAGGTGGTGGACCCCACGAGTTAGGAGGACCATCCCCCATTTTATTGGAGTCGCGTGGCTCTGCCTTTTTTATCTCAACCTGCAGGCAACATTGCAGCAGATATTCACATTCAAGCACAGGACTGTTTAGGCATTGTTCACACACACACACACACAAAAACACGTGCGACCAACACACCCACAAGACAGTGCAATCCCTCTAAACAAAGAAAGGTGCTGTGAATGAAGCCTGTGCCACCAGCCCTTCCGCCATCACTCTCCAATTAGCCACACCTAGCCATCCACCAAACATTAATACTTTAAAATATATTGCCAATTAGAGTAACGATAAGACCATTTAATTGTAACCGTCAATTTAACTTACCACTGTTTTAGGTAAAGGTTGTTATAGATTGAGGAGTATACGTAACTACTTATACAACTGGAGACTTAAGGTTACAACTTTGGTATGAAATATGACTACATTGACAAAATACTACGTATTTATGTTTATAACTAACCAAACTTACGGGTTAACAATAATTTGGACTAAAAGCCAGGAATTACGATAATTTATAAATACATATTGCCAACTAAATTTAAAGTTAAAAGTAAACTTCCGTATATTAAATTATTGTGGTAATTCTATTTTAAAGTATTTTGTTACATTTGTCTCTGAACACAAAAAATAGCCATAGAGGAAATAAACATGAAACACACCCCAATTTACCAATCATCAGCTGGCACTGTGCACAAAGCAAACACTTCAGATATGCAAGTCAACATTGAAGTTAAAAGGATAACATTAGCAAGGTCTTAATTTAGCTCACCACTCTGCAGTAGTATTAAGTTAACTTGCCACACTGCAGTAATATAAAGTTAACTTATCACACAGCATTATACATTTAACATATAATGTATAGATTAAATTTTACAATTACACTTATTTACCAATAGAAACAAGTCCACAGTGTTTGTTCTGTTTCACACTCATATTGCGTATTGAAACTGAATTATACGTTCAAAGATTCAAATGTTAACTTGCACACAGACATTAACAACTTGAAACTAAATAAGATTTAAAAAATTTTTTATAAAATTCTACAGTTAACTTACGTATTGCAATTTGCGAAGTAACAAAGTTTTGCTAATTGATACCCTATACGTATGCAACATCATTACACATGCCGTAAATATTAATAAAATATTTTAACACTGAATCATTAATAAGAACCAAACAGCAGATAACTGTTCTCTCGCATGAATGCAAACTGCCTGCAGGTATCAGATGTGCATATGCTGCTAGAGAGATTTATCAAAGCTTCTAGTTTAACTCATTTTTATATCACTTTTAATTTTATGTTTTCATGTACCACAAAAATCACACACATTTAACAAATAAATTTAATATTTATTGCAAAAAATGTGCCGAGGGCTGTCTACTGCCTATGGAAGGAATGGAAAATCATATTTAATTGATATTCTACTGCAAGTAATTGACGAGCATGTCCATAGCACAGCTGTGTATGACAATCTTAGATTACTCGCTCATATCTATCGTTATAAATAAGACACATTCTGAAAATGTTTATTAGATAACATTACTAATTTTATCGCAATCCTAATTATTTAAAATTTACTTTGTGATGCACGATGACTTTGGTAAAATTGAGTTTTTGCAGCATCACTAACTTATCTACAACAGAACTATGTAAAACGTTATAATTAGTTGAACTGTTTCCTCTAGTTCTTACTAATTCCCTTTATTATTCTTCCATGCTTTGAAAATGACACTGTACATCACCTCGAGGATAAATCTAAATTCAATAACCGCTACTTTACTGCTATATTGAAAGATTGATTAAGAAATAATTGGTCATAACTAACCCACTCTGAAGCTATTCTATACAGATATGAAAAACCACAAACTGGTTTTGCATAAACTTGACTTGGGCTGCAAATATTTTAAAATTTACCACTTAATTATACATATGAGAAAAATTTGTAACGTATGTTCGTAGTTCCAACAAGAATAACATTGGAACACAGGTTATAGACTTTCTGTAGCAACAACTTGCTTAAAATACATGCATCAGAATTAATACACAATCAATTACAGCGAAACCCTGTTAAGCAATACCCACTTAAGAAAATTTCCTGCCTAATAAGTTGAATAATTTTGCACCTTATCTATATGCATGTGTAATTTTACCCTTTTAATAAGTTTTGCTTGGTTAATCTAATTAATTTTTCAGTCCCTTGAAAAATGTCTTGGAATATCACTGTCTACGCATTTATCTATATTCTGGTGTTAAAAGTTTTCACAGCTTTCTAGGTTTAGGTTGGAATTTAGATCTACTAAAACAAGTATGTAACATAGACTGCCCCCATACACATATTTTTCCAATACTTTAATTTAAAAAAAAACTATTGAAAGTAGTACTGTAGTCATACTCTTAAGTTATTAAGTGTTCAATATACTGAAAGACTGCTACATGCAAAGAAATTATCATCCACACAGCTGTGTAAAAAAAAAAAAAAAAAAAAACTAATTTGAAATTGCCAGCTACAATTTTTTAATAACCAAAACTTGCTTTATGTACTCACCATATATATATGCGTGGAGCAGCAGTCAAATGTCCTATACGGACTAATTTTACCTCACGCACAGAGACTTGTCTTAAAATTACATACTGCACAGGACACATCAATTTCTCATCCATGCTGATCACAAACATCACAGTCCAATTGTTAAATAGAATCTTTCCTTGCATTCAGCTTTATATTAACGAGGCACAGAAAAACCTTTTAAATTTCTAATTTTAATGTTCTATCCAATTCAAATGTATTTCATTTCAGTAATGAAAGATTTCAAATGTTGCAAATAGTATAATGCTGGGCTGTAGTACATAGAAAAGCTTTTGTATGAAACCTAATTTTACTATCTCAAAATACAGCCATAATACGTACATTAGTATATACTGGAAAACTATCAGGGTGTCTACCAATACCTTAAAACAAAAATTTGTAACTTTTTTTTTTAAATTTTTGGGATCTGGTTTAATGTAACTTTTAAAAAGAGAAAGTCCACTTCCAGTTGCTTCTCATGGGAGATTTGTAAAAAAAATACCTTTAAGAGAAATAATGTTAAAAATATCACTATTTCACAATGTCCATATCAAAGGCAGCATAACTAGACTTGATTATTTACAAGAATTGGAAGCATACCAAGGATGGTGTTCAGAGTATTTTAGATTGCAAGGAATAACGATTTAAATATTGCTGACCGTCCACTCTCCCTTTAATCTTATCACACTACACTACATGCTCATTTGTAGCAATTTCTGCCTTGGCAACTGTAGTACGTTTAATGAACTATTATGTCTATCAAACCATCCACCTGTTTTAGACTTTGCAGTTTATTATGCTCTTGCACACAAATGCATGCAAGCAAACAGCAAAATGCATTGACACAATAAAACTGATAGTTCGATTACTAAGCACCATCAACCTTATTCAAACTTCTGCGATAAGAACTGCTAATTATACATCACAGAAAATCAAGTTGGCTCAATCATGATTATACTTTCACAGGTGTATGAATTATCAGATATTCGCAATAACAGAAGAACATAAATGTTTGTAAAAAAAGTGCAGTAAGAGTTTAACCTTTTTCTCAGGTACATATAATTAACA
Source organism: Clitarchus hookeri (assembly GCA_002778355.1). Lineage (NCBI taxonomy): Eukaryota > Metazoa > Arthropoda > Insecta > Phasmatodea > Phasmatidae > Clitarchus > Clitarchus hookeri. The sequence goes on along the minus strand of NQII01000920.1, from coordinate 422,086 downwards.
TTGCCCAACAGCATGGATTTAATTAGCATGTATAGCAAAAGAAAATGCAAAAATAAATAAATAAAAGTTTGCTGTTTCTACTTTTAGAATTTAAGAATGAGAGATGTGTGCACTTTAGTAAAGGTAGAGTGGACTAGAAAAAACCGAAGCCTATCCAGCATGAGAAATTGAGTGACCACTCTTAATTGTGAAAATTATAGAATGCCTTACATATCTGCGTAAAATACCTTTTAAAAATAACACAACATAAGAAACCCACCTTCAACATACCAGATGCAAAGAAAATCCACACATCTTACTACACACAAATTGCAACAGCTATTTATTGCCACAGCTGCGACACAAAAGATATGTAGTAAGAGTTGACTTCTCTTCACATCCACAACAAACGAACCTACTTTACCTATGAAGATAAAACAATCTACCTGTTTGCCATTCAGGTTGACGAAATGCTCTGCTACGCATCGTTCCACTGCTTCATCAGACTCGAACGACAAAAATCCAAATCCTAGTGTATGATACAACGAATCAAAACACAAGTCGAACACAGCAAAGCCTTCCCAGGGTTAAGACACTGCTGCCTGCTTCCATTAGTTCAGTCAACACGTCGTGGCATCCAGGCTAGCATCGCAAGCTTTGGAGCCACGGTCAAGAACCAGGCTCAAAAGCTTGCACGCACTTTTAATTAACCACTACGAAGGACACCAACCGATTCTATGTACGTTTAATTAAAATTAAGGAACCTCTACGTAATTAACCTAAAACAATTAGCTTACAGTTAGGCCTAATCATCATAATGTTAACATTTAAATGTAATTTTGTTAATCTAACAGAAAAATTATAATAAGGCCAGAAGAAAAATTACTCTACAGAGTTTCTTAAACGTACGTAAAATACACTTAGCTGTAGTGAGTGTTACTTAATCTGCAGAGTAAATTACTAAGTTGAAAAATACAGCATGAGAGGTTTGGGCATTGTCTTTGGGAATGTTAATATCTAACTAATTTCCTATACCAGTGTCTTGTTACTACGCAATAAATGTAAAAATAAAAAAGAAATGGCAGCAGTGACACAACCAACTGAAATCAAAAGAATAAACATACACATCAGAAAAATATTGCAAAAAAATGTGCAATGTTATAACTTCCAATGACAAACTTTATAAACTTAACGTGACATTTGTACTGGCTCCCAGAAGATCAAACACTGCACATTTTTTGGCATGTTATGCACTCAACTACACTTTCAAGGCAGAACGTAGTACAGGTCCAAGCCACGAGAAATCCCACACTATCCTGCATTATCTTGCGGCTTCAGCTGGTCATGTTAGTCATTACTAGTCTCTCAGATAAACAACACTCGCTACACATCACAGCACTGCGACCCACACTTTAAACCACCAAATGTTAACAGTTAATTTTAACGTGAAGATGTACTTTGCAGACTAAAGCTATGCACCAGTGTATGTACATATGGCCGTTCTAAACATATGGGTGATAAAATCATAAAATAGTAACAGCAAATACCATCACCATACATTCATAGATTGGCCAGAAAATAACTATTCTATTTTACATCCAATGATAAAGGTCCTACATATTGTTGGATATGTCTAAATATTTTATGCAACATTTAGTCAAACTTTTCAGTAACTTAATGGAAAAACAGGGTGCTAAAAAAAAGGTTAAAAATTTGAAGACTGTTATTGACGTTCCATGTTTATGACTACGCCAGACAACTTACAGAGCCTTCCCACACACTGAATGTGTGCCGAGTAAAATGGAAAGGACATGGCAGTAGTAGAGAGCACAGAGTCCGACGTTTACAGAAAGGTTATTAGATGACGGAAAACCCACAGGTACCCACACAAATCAGGTGAGAAGCAACACAGGAATAAGCTTGCAAACACAAGTGCAAAAAAATAATTACATAACACGAGACATTAGTTACAACTGTAAACTGTCATCAACATAAATTCGATGGAATAATTTTAAAGGAAAAAATATGCTGAAAAAACAGAAATTTTCAAAGTGGGAATTCAATGTATAAAACACGACAACTACCTTTTTGTAAATTATTACCATGGCAATATTTTACCAGTCAACCAATTACAAATGTACTGTACACTGAATTTACATGATACGGAGAAAAGAAAATTGTATAAAACTACAAAAGCAATATGTTTTCCCTTCTACTGACATCTGCCACAGAAGTCAGTAAGACAATGCTCAACATATTGTTCCTAACAAGTCACTACACAAAATTGAATAAAGCACTTACAGAATACAGCACCATCTGCATGGATGACAGCAGTGTACTACTCCAGGAAACCAATCCAAAATACCCAAATATGAGAACCAACAAACTCCATTTATAATATAAAATTCCCATACATTTGCAACATAGTACAGGAACCTCCAGATAATAACTTAAATAACAGACCAAATTAAAACCTAAGATGATAAAGACTACACTTTCAATGAACCTATGAAGATATATATTGTAAATTACATTACTTTGCAGCTCTCCACGAGATACAAACAGTTCCCTCATAACAAACAGTTCTTCTGACCAATCTACTGACTTCGTACATTTATCCTATACTTGTGACTAGACATGCACAACTTAGAAAACTTACTACACTCACCACTATCGTAAATGCAGCTGAAAAACAAGCACAGCAGAACCCCTTCTTCACTCAAATTTCTCTTTTTCTGTGCACCAATTATCTTTGGTTAAACATGATCCACAAACTTACTTAAACTTTCCTGAATTTTTTCAATATTTGTTTGCGAATATTTTAAGTACACAAAAAAGGGGTTTCACTGAATTAAAAGCAAACAACACTAACATAAAAAGCTCTGTAAAGATGGAGAATCCTAGGGAAGGTAAGTTTCACATATGTAGCAAACACAAAACTTAATGTATCCTCATTATTGCAGATATACTTTACTATGCCCATTTTCACGTTCATTATAGATATCATGTACATACCGTAGACTCCCAATCTACAGTTTTTCAGGGGACAGTTAAATTTCAGTACATCCAGAATTTCAGTAGACGAATGTCCTAACATGTACATCAATAAAATAAACTAACACATTAGACGTCATGATAAGTATGAGATCTGTACCTAACCTGTGAATAAAGGTTAACTAATATAACACAATGAAACAGGAATTTCCACCTTAACTAGTTTAAAAAAAGGATACAATATCACAAAATACTGCATGTAATTGATTGTAATCCAATACTGAATGCACGTTCTCCCCAGATTTTTACACGCTCTGCAAAAGGAAATATGACAAAAAATTTTTAATGTGCCGCAAAAACTCCATTAGCTGTGAGCAGCGACCGACCAGTGTGTTCACGGCAGCGGTGAAACTATTAACCCCTCCCCTTTGAGACCAGTCAACACACAGAGGGAGGGAGCAAGGATTCTTAACTGGTTGTTGGGCAACTAGCTCCCTCCCCAGCACCAGAATGAAGCAACAAAGTGCAGCTACTCAGTATTATGGGATTTCTGAAGCCAAAATCTGAAGATGGTAAAAGACTAAAGAAAAACTAAAAAAAATGCAAATTCTACCTGCAAGGCTTTTGGCAGACCAAAAACGTATATTTCACTGAAATGGTAGGAACAGTTGTTAAATTCATGCCAGAAAACCGGAAAAGCACAACAAAGAACTTCCCATCACTGTGAAGGTTATAAAAATAGTGGCATACGTGATATTGCACAATATTGTTTAAGAAATGTTTTATTCCTTTCATTTTAGTGTATGTTAGTGATAATGACTGAGTGAAATGTGATTTTTTTACAAGAAAACTGGTTTAAGGGATATATTTCTCTGATTTTATTCTATATTAGCAATGGTGGTAGAGAAGTTTTATTTTAATTTATTTCAAAATTAAGATTAAATAATAAAAATATTTTGCCTCATTTTTATTGGCAGATATTGCCTACCAAAAAGTTTTTTTTCTTGTGAACAGAGAATCAAAATCTGAGATTGTCTTGCATTTGGGTATTTATATGGTACATTGTTCCACTCCTCCCACGCTGAAGCTTCCCCTTCGTGAATGCACTGCCGGTCAATAACATTTCCACCTGCTCTCAGCTGATAAGAGCGCATGCACACAAGACATTCAAAATTTGGCTTGCATTCAGTGTCATTTACATTTTCAGAGAGTTTGAAAGTTTTAGGTCGTCTTACAATCAGCATCGGATTACTATCACTTATGCACAGTATTTTGTGATGTTATATTATTTATTTAAACGAGTTGAGGTGAAATGTTTTTTGATGTAATGCTTAAAGTAATACCAATACTACATCACTTATTTTTTTAAATTTCTGTAGTTTTTGGTGTTTATTAAACTTTATTGACAAATAATGTAGAGTTCTCATTACATTCAATACAAAGTCTAATAAGGTTGGTTACAAGTAGTATTTTATTGATGTACAGGTCAGAATCCTCATCTACTGAATCCCGGATGGAAAATTTTTGAGTCTCCTGAAAGATGGTCCACTGTATGAAAAACCTTGGCAGATGTCTTCCTAATAAAATGATAGTACACAAGGCAAACATCTATTACAAATGACATCCATTGCCATGGTGCAAAGGTACACACGGCTTGGAGGAATAAACTTCAGCTGCTGTGTTCAGCTGTTTTGGCAGTACCAGCATGACCTGCCTTCCTCCTACCATGGTGGGCAAGAAGGAGAGACTGCTAAGGGGAGCGCGTTAGCAGTCAATTGGTTATTGGCAGGTGCTGACAACTATAGGGGAAGTATGTTATTTTTCGATATGCGCTGCTTGCAACATAGTACTCGTCCTGAGAAATGCCCGCGCTGACAAAAAAATGCACCAAACTTAATTTTAACATATTTCCCATAATTTTTTTTACTTAAACCCACATTTATCACAGTTCCTCAAACAGATTGTAAAGGGAAGGTGATCTTAAAATGAGATGCAACAGTGAAGTTCTAGTGCACTAACCAAGCAACAAAAAATAGCCTGGCTAAACGCAGCCACCTCAGTACTGTTGCCGCTTTGTTGGTGATTGATGAAGCACAGTCTACAGACTAGCACAAAAGCTTGAAATCTAAAATCCCAAACATTCTCAATGATTAAGAACTGAGACCACTATTAAACATACGTTGGCCAGCAAATGGTAATAATTAAGAAATTAACACACACTTTAAAACTGCTCCAGTGGTTTCGGGAATATTTTCTTTTGTGGTTGTTATCCATACAAAGTTACGAGACCAGATTTCTAAAGCCAAAAGAGAAGCTGCAGAAGATAAAACATAAAACAAGCCAAGGGCAAATGAGATTGCCTCTGGACCATCTCCTACCTGTATGAACTGTTTAAATCACTATTACTGAAAAGACCACACTACAGCTGGTTATAATTCAATTTAAAACAGATGTATGTTCATCAATACTTCCCAAAATTCCCAACAATCATTTCTTAACCACATTTGCAGTTCTCATTACTATCACTTTTTGTTACTGCAATGCTACGAACACCAAAAGATTGTAAAGTGGTTAGTTTTTATAAAATTAAATCATTTACAGGAACTCTTTACCTCTCATTATAACAATTTCATCGCATTCTGTACTTCTCAAATTATAATAAATTCTTATTGAATGTAATTTCACTGCATAGAGTATCTTTTACATGCAGGCACTGGTAACATATTGTGCCACAGCACAGTGAATATCAAGAGGTATTTTCGTAACTGACCTCTCGACTTTTTCTTCTCCTGATCATACATTATCACCACCTCCATAACTTTCCCAAAGCGGTTGAAATACTGCCGAAGGTCTGTCTCCGTGACATTGGACGGCAGACCACCCAGGAACACTTTTGGGAAACTGTTGCTTCGCTTTGGCTTCTGCAAGCTGCGTGGATTGCATGGTTTTGGATCAATCTATTAAAAACACAACAAGGATTTAAAGAAATGTACTGTTAACATCTTGTGTTTTACAACTTTTAAAATTTGATCACACAAATTACCATCTGAAATTCATAAACAAAGCTGCATGTTAAAATACTATAGGCTGTTAACAGTAAACTGAGCAGTTTTGAAAGCCCTGTTTAACATATATGCACATCGTGTAATCTTCCACTATATGTAAAATTAACAGCCATGGGCCTCATTTCTACTCATGCATCAGTCATGTGAAACTGTGAAATATTTAGAAAAGTAAACATTTCACAAAACTTCTAGTTCTTACAACCATGTGCACCAAATAAACTAAAAGCAAAAGAATTAATTTCATATTCATAAGTTTGCCAGACACTTAACGTAATGACACTAAACTAATTACCCTCCATTGTGCCCATCAAAATATATGCAGGTAGATCATTATTCTAGGTTGATTTCAAAAGTGCTATATTAACCATAAACAGCCTATAGTAAAAAACCAACAATCCTAACTGTGGCCCATTTAAAGCACAACCCATGTTATCAACTAGCCATTGTCTGTCCCATATAAGTTGGCGAGATTATGACAGTCAGTGAGTGGTAACTTGTATACGAAACAAACAAAATGCCATTTACAAAATCCTGTACCAGCTGATGCACGAACAAACAAAATTTAATATTACATTGGTTATTCAGAGTGCATTGCAGATGCACATTAGACAAGCAGAAAATACGTGATAAGAAAGAGTTCCTAGATTAATTAACACATTTTATTTTACGTGGTCACAAAGCAGTGGTTGTTAGTGTTAGAAACTAAACTTAGTGATAAAGTAGTAATGTATAGGTGTTCAAAATAAATTCTACAATGAAACGATCCGTATCCAAATGAAATGCAACTTCAAAACATTTAACAGTTTTCACGTCGCAGGCCTAGTGCTGCCATCTGTTGAGAAACTCATTCAGCTGAGGGAAACGCATTAGGCTCACAAAAGCGTAGAGCCATTCCATGCGTTCTATCTGTCTCTCTCCCAAAGCGCTAACCAGCCAGAAAATTTAATTTTTTTGTGTAAAATAACAAATTAACGAACATATACCAATGGTTTTATTTTCCCGCGAGCTCTGTATGATTTGTAAAGTAACATGTATTTTCAGTACAGCGATTTTGATTACTGGTAATTTCCTGTGGGCCGGTAATCGTTAGGTCTACCACGCCATGTTGTTCTGCCGCCCGCTTTGCAAAGTCGTTGGTGAGTTGGCGAATGAAAGTTCGTTGTCAAGCAAATCCCCAAAATTATTTTTATTTCAATCCTTAATGTACTAGCTGTAACGTTCAGTGTGATAAGAACTACAATTACCGTCTCGCAAATGTTAACCCAAATTTGCTGTCTCTGATAAATTAAAAAAGACTTTGCAAGTATTTAATTTTTTGCGAGGTTATATATTTCTACTTTTATAACCTACCAATTTTTTAGACAGATATCAGTCTATAAAAAAAGTTTGTTTAGCATTACAGTGCAATGGCAAGAAGATTAGCTGACAGTGTGTTGATAAAAAAAATGCAGCCTCCACTTGACGCATCAGCTGATGGCGAAAGGATACATAAATGGCCCTACTTTCGTCAAACTGTCAAAATCTGGCCAACTTACATGAGACAGACTATAACCCCCTCTCACCAAAATCAGGAATGAGGATGTTGGCAATGCAAAGAAAGACATTTTCAAGATATTAATGAAATGGTAGTTGCTAGGAATGGGTTATGTAGTCCATGTGTTGAAACCCTGTTCCAGGATGAAATCATGAACATACCCACTGTCAACAGTGTTAGTTCACTACTTCCTGAAGATGACTTAAGCATACAATATTCACTTTTCAACTTCTGTGATCAGTATGGCTTTATCCCTGGCAAAGTACCACAACAAATTTGTTTCATTTTGTCAATTACACTTACAGCGAAATTATGGGATTCTGAAATAATTAGAAAATGTCGGTCTTAACATAAATTGGCTTCATATTTATCTGACAAAGAGAACTTTTTCTATTATAATTGGCAACACTGCCCCAACTACCTTTGATGCTCCTTCTGGGGTATTCAATGTGTTATATAAATTATATTGTGCTTAAACACTTGCATGCACTTCTATATGCTGGTTGGCGACTTAAAAATTTATCAAACCATAAGGGGAAAAAAAAAACTTTTACTTTAAAATGGTCTACAAGTTGTCTCAAAATGGTGTATATTAAACTATGAAATTCAACATTACAAAATAATATAGTAAATGTTTGTTACCTTTTTTATGTACTGGGACTAAGAATGGAAAAAGTACCAGTGGATAAACTCAAGTTAAATATGTGTTAACACTGGAGCTAGGATGTCCATACATCATTTAATAATAAAATTAGGTATATTATCTAGGCCTGTTCATTTGGTGGCTTTCATCTATTTTACTGCCCAATCACAAGGCCAGTGGTTGCTATTAACAGAATAATATTTTGGCAATATTTGGGAGCAGTTGATTTATCACATGTTGCATCATTATTATAAAACTTTGCAAAATGTTTAGCAAAACAATTTGCTATTTGTAAGTTATCTGTAATAACTACATAATTATCTATTACGCTGATTGTTTGTACCCATCCTCCACAATTTTAACGTACTGCCAGAATTTGATTTTATCTGTCACTGATACCCATAAACCATTTCTTGTTGTCCCTTTTTACAGTAATATTCACCAATCTTCTATGTAGGGAAGATTTAGTTTTTTTTAACTTGTTGAAAAAATACTTTCTTTTCAATAAAGAAATTAAATCTTTAGAGAACCAGTGTGGATATTTGTACTTAATTATAGTACACATTGGTATGTGTATTTGTTCATCACATCAAACCATATCATTAAAATTAGTAATTTCAGAAATGATTTGCAAATTTGTGTTATAAAGCCCTGCTAAGTTTCTACTTTCAGCCCACTGGTTGCCTAACTTCCCACATATCAAAATAAACACTGCCATATGACTTACGTCAGCTGGTTACGTCAGCTGGCTCGTTTGCCCGCTGCATACACATTAATTAAAAAACAAAGATATATATCTATCAGAACTATAAATACACACACATTAACTTCGTTAGATAATACTGGTTTGTGAATAGGCCTATCGGTTGATGTTCATGATTATTTTTCTGTTTAGACATGAATTGTGGCCAACCCTTCAGAGACCATAAGAAAATATATTCGGTTTCGGTTGTCAACAGAATAGCAGAAATGTTAAAAATTATTCTTTTTCCAGTCATAAAAACAAAGCCAATAACGTTTTGAACGTTCACCTTTTAAAAGTGTGAATAACTGAAATGCTTGTCCATTAAACAAAGGCAAGGTTTTTAGATATTACAGTGTATTTACTGCTTCACACGTCGCAAATATAACGCACAATAGTCAGAAGTGTCTTCAACTTTATTTCAGGTTTAAAATGTATACCCATTCCAATTTCATGAAGCAGCACATTTTCCAGGTCGCCACACTATGTGAAATTACAACAATTTCTGGGACAAGAAACTACTTTAAACACAGCAGAAAGAAATTGCAAAAAATTTCACTTCACTCGGAACATGTACAAAAATGTTTTATTTATTACATTCCTGAATACTTTATTTCAGGGGAAACAAACTGACCCTGTGGTTGGTTGTGGAAAGCTATTTGTCTACACAAAAGCGTGGACAAAACAAAAACACAACGAACCAGCTAACTGGAACATTGCGTAAGCCAGGCAATTATGTAAAAGCTATACTTTATTCATATTTGCATACACCAAAAGAGACTGAATTGCAGGTGACAAAAATGTTTCAACTTTATGACAAGATAATATCAAGAATGACGATAATAAGGGAAATGTGGATAGTATCAATAATTTTGTAAATTTCTATATCGGAAATGTTGATAATAAAGAAAACTTTGATGATATCAAAACATTGAAATACCAATATTTTTCAAAGTTACATATCGATCGATAAGTTATTTTTCATATCAATAATTATTGATATAATGAACATCTGGTGTGGTTCAAACCCCTATAATACTAATTCTGGGGTTACTGTTTGTAAACTGGTTGGCTGCGTTACTAGGTGCTTGCCGGTTATTTTGCCCTTGGTATATTGGTTGTGTTAGAGGTTGAACCTGTCTATCAAACTCTCTAAACTGGGGAGATTTTTGCCTCTCATGTTGGCCAATTTTGAGGATTTGGTGACAAAACTCTTGACAAGCTTGTAAAAGGCCTATCAACTCGTGTATCTTGGTATCGTGGAGGTAATTGCGAGACTGTCACCTCTGCAACTCCTAGTCGCCCATCCTTGGTGGAGGTGGTGAGAGGGGGGGGGGGATCAGATGGCGTGTGTGTCCTCTCTTAACATTTCACTGAAATGCTGCTTCAATGCCTCAGTGAGTTTGGGATCATATTTTTCTAGGTGGAGACGTGCCCTCAAATTACCCTGGATACGAGCAATCCAGTATTGCTCCAGGAAAATCAGTTTGAAGTGCTCAAAAGTGTGCACTTTTTCTTTCTCCATCTCCTACCAGAAAAATGCAGTGGACTTCAGACTTCAGCCAAGGCAAAGCAAAACCTCTGTCACTTAGATTAAAAAATTTAATATTCTTCTACAGCCAGAAAACTTTGGAACACCCACAGACCACCGTTTTGCTGGATGGTGTGGAATCGCAGGAGTAGGGTTCGAAACTAAGATAATGCTGCAACTTTCAGAAGCTACATTATGCAAAACAGCACAGTGTAGAACATTTTGTGTTTCAGTAGGAATGCTAGGTAGGTGTGTGGTAGACTCTGTAACTTGCAATGCACTTAACCTACTATTTACCTCACTCAGTTTCACCTGTATTTCCTTACTTTTCTGTTCAAAATTTTGCTTAGCGGTTTGATATGCTGCTTCTGATTGATTGAGCCTTCCGTCAATGTGTCGCTCAAAATTAACGAGCTGGTTATCAACATCAGATGCTTGAGAATTTGAAATGGGCCTGCTTTCCTCTTGAGTAATCCGGTTCTCCAGCCCGGACATCTGCCCTTCCAAAGAGCTACGTGCGTGTTCTAAATTAGTTGTGAGCTTCTTGGTTACTAGCTCTACTGTATTCTCAACTTTAAAAATGTTTGAACGCATGGAAACAATTTGCTTATTGTAGTGCTGAGCGAGTGCGTAATGTGCTCATCGACCCTTATAATACACTGGCAACAGACAAAATTTCATACTATTCGTATGAACACAAGACCCTCAAAAAGAAAAATTCTTTGAAAATAAAACTAACTACTCCAAACATCTACACAAAGCACAAGACGTGCAATTGGAGTGCAAAGAATTTTAGTTTTATCAAGAAAGAAGTACGTGAAAATGGTGAATTCATTACCATTACAAAAAAAAAAAATAATCAAGAAATATTTAATTGAAATTCAATTAAAAATTGCTGTTCATTAAATAGCAAATCAGTTGTAAGATATCTGAACAGCTAAATCACCTCTCATAATATTACCAGACAAAAAAAGTTATTTACATGAGGCGTAGAAATTGAACTGGCTCCATTTGTAGTTCAGCAAATAATATTCTTAAAGTGTATCCAAAAGCAAAATACTGCCTATCCCCGTCTCTATGCATGCAGCATTTAGCAAACTGTGCACAGATAAGTGTGTGCGGCATACGGGAAGTAGAGTGCAGCATGAATCACCACTTCTATTCATGTGTGTCATGCATGTGGCCTTGAACTCACCAGGTGCATTCTTCGGGTGTGTTCCAGCAAGAGTTTTTGCATTTTTGGCAAATGTTTCTTTTTTGTTTTACAGTTGTGGCCAACCAATTGACGGTAACAGCACCACATCTCGACTGTTATTGCTGCATGCTAACGAACGTATTTTAAACAACCTTTAATTGAGACTCCTTGCATTTTTAGTTTTTTTTTCCCAGCAGTTCCCGAGAATGTCATAACACAATTGTACTTTGACCCGTGCTCGTAATATAAGGATTTTAATGCATTGTTATTACCAAATTGCATCCAAGATGTGAACATATCTATTTAACAGCCTATCAGTGTTTGCACAAAATCACCTTCCATCTTCCCAAACAAAAAAACCACTTTGAAGATAATTCAGAAGCAGGTTTAATTGAGCAAATGAGAGTATTTTTAAAGAAATCAATTTGGTATCAAAATTATAAATTTGGTATTACTCCAACTGGTTAACATGGATGAGCCTCTTTCAAGAGACTGTAAAAATACCATTCCCAAAGGAGATTTTGTTGTGCATGGACAAAGCAATTCACTGCAAACACAAGGATGAAACATGGTGTTCAGAGAATGAACGAACGTAACAATTTCTGATCACACAGCCCATAAAAGGCTTCTGGACTCTAGCCATAATCATCATTACACCACAATTCATCATGCTTCATAAACCTTGAAACAAAGAGCTACACATACTGTTCGTACATCTAACTGATGGGGTTAATTTTGCATGATCCTATGACATTGGCTGGATCAGAAATAATCACAAAATTAATGTGATATTTATTATATAGAAAATAACTATGTGTGTGTGATGTACGATGGTAATGCACGATGACTGCTAACTTCTTTGATGAAACCAACAAGCAAAACCCCTTTTGTATAAAAATCTTTCACTTGAAATGATTCATTTCTGATTCAGAATTACGTTGATATTCCACTAAAGTAAGTGTGACTAGTGACATAGCAAGTCCACATTAAATTCCATTAGACAAATTATTTACCCTTGAAGAAACGCACTAACACCATGCATAAAAAACAGAGACACTATTGTCATACCATTTGTATGAAAAAACCCTGAAAAATCGACACAACTAATTACGTTTAACGTACACCAAGTATAGTCATTAAAGAAATTGTGTGTTTGATTGAACCTTCCGTCAATGTGTCGCTCAAAATTAACGAGCTGGTTATCAACATTAGCCAGAATGTTAGGATCAGATGCTTGAGAATTTGAAATGGGCCTGCTTTCTCCAGCCCGGACATCTGCCCTTCCAAAGAGCTACGTGCGTGTTCTAAATTAGTTGTGAGCTTCTTGGTTACTAGCTCTACTGTATTCTCAACTTTAAAAATGTTTGAACGCATGGAAACAATTAGCTTATTGTAGTGCTGAGCGAGTGCGTAATGTGCTCATCGACCCTTATGATACACTGGCAAACAGACAAAATTTCATACTATTCGCATGAACACAAGACCCTCAAAATGAAAAATTCCTTGAAAATAAAATAATTTTAACTACTCCAAACATCTACACAAAGCATAAGATGTGAAATTGGCGTGCAAAGAATTGTAATTTTATTAAGAAAGAAAGTAGTACGTGAAAATTGTTAATTCATTACCATTACAAAAAAAAATTCAGAAGTACTTAATTAAAATTCAATGAAAAATTGTTGTTCCATTAAATAGCAAATCAGTTGTAAGATATCTGAACAGCTAAATCACCTCTCATAATATTACCAGACAAAAAAAGTTATTTACATGAGGCGTAGAAATTGAACTGGCTCCATTTGTAGTTCAGCAAATAATATTCTTAAAGTGTTCATAATTTGGCATGGCTTTAAAACATTTAAATAATTTTGTGATCCAAACAGTACGAAAGTTTTTGCAGCACACATCCGTAGAGCATTTAAATTTGCATTACCATACCCAACGTAGGTCATAAGTGATGGCAGCAGATGTAGTTTTAGGCCTCTTCAGTTCATACCCCGCATATTTAATTCAACTAGGCGCCTCTCTAACTCTTCCCCTACCATTATAATGGGCAGTATCTACAAAATTAAAGAAATTCTTGAAGACAAATTTTATGATTTACCCCACTTCCTGATGCATCACAGTCTTTGTTAGTTCTGTAATGTAATGCATTCCTCCTTGGCCAAAACTGCTTGATTAAAAGAGGTAAATTGAAAAGAGAAAAACGATGGCCAAATAATTAGTACAGTAGACTCTCCCTAATCCGGCGTTGTCGGGACCGGGGTACCGTCGGATTAGNTAAACAAACCAAAATTTGGAGGTGATGTCCTGGACTACAAATGTAGCCATGACTGAGGGTAGGGCTTTAAAATTATGTTTCAAAATAAATAAAAATTCAACTCAAAATAAATGAAAAACAAAAAGTTTTAAATGCTGAAATCGTTACACTATTTCCCAATTTTTAAAAAGTTACAGATTAAGTGAAAATCGACTAGCTCCTATCTCTTGCCAATGCATACGAGCCCCACCCCCCTGTAATCGGTTTCAAGAGCACGACGTGCTGTAATTTTTAGTGTACGTCAACTATGTTCAACGTCATCTTGCATGAAAACACGAGTTATTAATAAAATACTTTAATTCAAAGTGCAGCTGTCTTCTGGATAAAATTATTCCCCACAGCAGCATCCAAAACGTTACTCCGATAGTTAACAGAATATAAGCTCAGGAAAGTAAGGGTAAACATATTTTTGGAACAGCATGCTGTGGTTACAAGTATATACTGATTAACCAACCAACGTAAATTCCAAAAAAATATTTATAGTTTTCCCCAGTCTTTCTGTTCCTAGAATGTAGTAATAGGCCTACACATACAAAGCTTTACTTACCATAAGTTAAACATAAACAGCGCATCCTCTAAAAATGCAAATTTTATACAAATTAACTTTAAAATAAAAAATAATTTTATGACATGCTACTAGCTGCAATTTTCCAGTGTACCTGTAACCACAATGTCCACATTTTCTCACAGTTAAATTTTTCTGAACTTCCAACCATTCTCAGTTTACCCTTCATTATTCTCCGAAAAAGTGTGTTAAAGTTTTACCCAGGCAAGACGAATAGAGTAATTACTCTGCAGTTTTGGGACACTGCGAAGAGAAAGTAAGAGTTACTCAAAATGTTTTTGGACGGGCAAAGAGAAAACTTTACTTGCAAAGTAACTCTTTGGGACGCTGCCCATAAGGATATACACATCGTAAAAATATACAGAGCACCACTCATCCACTATGAAAACATTTCCAGCCAGCCTAACTGCATTTCCTTAACACACTAAAATAAATAACATTGCTAGCGTAGATGCGTCTCTTCTATTAACTTTTTTTAAATTTTAACTCAGAAGTGCCGTAAATGTACAAGAATTGCACAAAATCAAAATTTAAAACTGTAAAAAAATCAATGCAATGAAATTGCACACAAAGGTATTCATCAGTCCAGTCCGTTCCAAATGCAATCCTAAGTCAAAGTCCAAAAAGAAAAGCCAATACTCGCTGTTAAAATAACACTGTCACAAGATGTATCCAAAAGCAAAACACTGCCTATCCCCGTCTCTATGCATGCAGCATTTAGCAAACCGTGCACAGATAAGTGTGTGCGGCATACGGGAAGTAGAGCGCAGCATGAATCACCACTTCTATTCATGTGTGTCATNTGTGCACAGATAAGTGTGTGCGGCATACGGGAAGTAGAGCGCAGCATGAATCACCACTTCTATTCATGTGTGTCATGCATGTGGCCTTGAACTCACCAGGTGCATTCTTCGGGTGTGTTCCAGCAAGAGTTTTTGCATTTTTGGCAAATGTTTCTTTTTTGTTTTACAGTTGTGGCCAACCAATTGACGGTAACAGCACCACATCTCGACTGTTATTGCTGCATGCTAACGAACGTATTTTAAACAACCTTTAATTGAGACTCCTTGCATTTTTAGTTTTTTTTTCCNGTTATTGCTGCATGCTAACGAACGTATTTTAAACAACCTTTAATTGAGACTCCTTGCATTTTTAGTTTTTTTTTCCCAGCAGTTCCCGAGAATGTCATAACACAATTGTACTTTGACCCGTGCTCGTAATATAAGGATTTTAATGCATTGNCCCAGCAGTTCCCGAGAATGTCATAACACAATTGTACTTTGACCCGTGCTCGTAATATAAGGATTTTAATGCATTGTTATTACCAAATTGCATCCAAGATGTGAACATATCTATTTAACAGCCTATCAGTGTTTGCACAAAATCACCTTCCATCTTCCCAAACAAAAAAACCACTTTGAAGATAATTCAGAAGCAGGTTTAATTGAGCAAATGAGAGTATTTTTAAAGAAATCAATTTGGTATCAAAATTATAAATTTGGTATTACTCCAACTGGTTAACATGGATGAGCCTCTTTCAAGAGACTGTAAAAATACCATTCCCAAANTATAAATTTGGTATTACTCCAACTGGTTAACATGGATGAGCCTCTTTCAAGAGACTGTAAAAATACCATTCCCAAATGACAGTTTCTTTATTATGTGAATTTTGGCAAAGGAGATTTTGTTGTGCATGAACAAAGCAATTCACTGCAAACACAAGGATGAAACATGGTGTTCAGAGAATGAACGAACGTAACAATTTCTGATCACACAGCCCATANACACTGCAAACACAAGGATGAAACATGGTGTTCAGAGAATGAACGAACGTAACAATTTCTGATCACACAGCCCATAAAAGGCTTCTGGACTCTAGCCATAATCATCATTACACCACAATTCATCATGCTTCATAAACCTTGAAACAAAGAGCTACACATACTGTTCGTCCATCTAACTGATGGGGTTCATTTTGCANCATCATGCTTCATAAACCTTGAAACAAAGAGCTACACATACTGTTCGTCCATCTAACTGATGGGGTTCATTTTGCAGCATCCTATGACATTGGCTGGATCAGAAATAATCACAAAATTAATGTAATATTTATTATATAGAAAATAATTATGTGTGTGTGATGTACGATGGTAATGCACGATGACTGCTAACTTCTTTGATGAAACCAACAAGCAAAACCCCTTTTGTACTAAAATCTTTCACTTGAAAGGTTAATTTCAGATTCAGAATTACTTTGATATTCCACTAAAGTAAATGTGACTAGTGACATAGCAAGTCAACATTAAATTCGATTAGACAAATTATTTACCCTTGAAGAAACACACAACACTGCAACACCATGCATAAAAAACAGGGACACTATTGTCATACCATTTGTATGAAAAAACTCTGAAAATCAACACAACTAATTACGCTTAATCTACACCAAGTATAGTCATTAAAGAAATTGTGTGTTTTATTGAAAATAGAAGAGAGATAGGAAATTATGCTTGCAAAAATAAAAATTACAAATCAATGAAATTGCAGACTGGAATTTAAGAAAAATTAATTTTAAATTCTGTTCACAGAAATAGCAATTGATTTCAGACAATAAATCAGCTCACTTGAAACAAATCTACCAAATAAGTAAGTTACGTGAATAGTGATAACTTCTTTTTGATGTACATAAATCTAATTTCCAGTTCTTGCTAAATACTTATGCACCGCTAGATAAATGAACATTCTCATCTGCTGACTTCTGGTATGTCCATAGAATTTAAGCCCTTTACCTTCTTCAAAAAAAATTTCAAAATTCAAAAAATTATTTAAATAAATATTTTTCAAAAAAAATAATTTTTTTTTGACAACATGTAAAACAGTTAAGCAGCGTTGCTTCGGACAAAATACCAATCTTGAGAGTTCGTACTCATCTGCAAGATGATGTTGAGATGGCAGGACACCCAATAGTTGAAGCACTCAAAATATGCTAAAACTGGCATTTTAGATCTTATCACTACTATACGTGGGGTATGTATGTGATTCTCACATAAACACTATCAAACCCGGATAAAACTTTCATAAATCACTTCCAGAGACATTACACTTACGTAAAACTGTCCTATCACTATCCTTTTTCATTGGACTAAGCTGTAATGTGAAAGATGAATCAATCCAGCCAAAACGTAGAAATAGCAAGTACACAGAACAGTAGGCATAAAACCATCAAAATAAAATAATTAATCAATTTTGTTTGAGGTGATCCCTGAATATACAAAATCTAACTAAAATGTAGGTAGGAGCTTTAAAAATAACTTTACATAACACAAATATTGATCCAGCATACTGTAAACACAAAAGTACAATCAACATTTCACAGTTCGCTGGAAAAGTATTATTTCGAGAGGGTCGCTGTTCCAGTGGTCTTAGAATCGAGAATTGACTGTAAACAACATTAAAATGTTGGTATATCTAAAACACTGAACACAAAGCCAAAATGTGGTGTTCAGAGAATGAACGAACGAAAAAAATTCTATCACACAGCCCACGAAAGGCTTCTGGACTCTAGCCATAGTCATCATTACACCACAATTCATCATGCTTCATCATTAAACATAAAAATGAAGAGCTCACTTACAGTTCGTCCATCTAATTGATGGGGTCCATTTTGCAGCACCAATGACACATTGGCTGGGTCAGAAAATGTCACAAAACCAAAACCTCGTGAGCGTCCAGATTCACTGTTCTTCATCACCACACAGTCTATCACCTCACCATATCTGGCAAAGTATCTCTGTAAATTCTCTGCAAATGTAAACAAATATTACAGTATAAAAAATGAGGCACAATGCTACACATATACAAAGTTTTTAAAAATTCCTATCAATATTCAGTATTAAACTCCCAATAGAAATAAGAGGGATTCCATTCCAAAGTTGCAAGAAAATAAATAATTAATTTTGGCACAAAGGTAATGTATTTAATTGATAAACATGTTATTTTTAACAAGTATTTAATTGAAAATCACAAATAAATATACATGGGCAATACTTTCTTGCATGAAATGTTGATTTTCAACGCCTGTTTACGTATTTGATTGCAAGTAATATGCAAATAAATAAGGTAATTAAATATGGTTTCTACTCTCTCTAAAATCGTTGTGCAAATATAACATTTTATTTTGTAGGTTGTAAAAACTTTGTAAAAGTATTTCAGAGATTAGTATATTATTTTCAACAGAAGCACTCATTTGCATTGTGCAAATTTGACAGCCTTATCTAAACATTCATAACATACGATCCGCAAAGGCCGGAAAATACGGCAGGCAGTGTTAGATGGCAACTAACAGTGCTATATCAATGTTGATAGGTTGCTAGATGAAAGACCAAATTGGTTCTATGAAAGTTGATTTAGAGGTGGTAATATGTCACGTATGAAAGAGCGAGTTGTACGAATCTCAAATGTATGAAAGTCGAGAACTGCCTGTACTTATCAGCAGAGATGAAATTTTCTAATAAGACCAGAAGATGTTAAAGTTCTTTGTTGGTTGCACATTTGTTTCACATTTAGGTTATGTTGCATTGGTACTGCATGGAACATTTTCCAACAATTCACTGTTCAATTTTTCTGGATGACTAGTTTTGACGCAAGTTTCATGTAGATTTTGAAGAACCTCCTGATAAAACGATTCTACAATAATGATAAATTTGTACTTACTATCTGTACAATCAACAACAGATTAAATAAACCATACTTTGCCAGTTTGCCAACACCGAATAAATTGTGTGCATTTCTGGCGATACCAATGGTTGAAATTTCTTACACAGATAGGCTGCATTAGCATTTATCACCACATTTGACTGGTTTCACAAATACAGCTATGATACGTTGATCTTGGTATGTCAAATGCCTTTCACGTATTCATGTTGGGGATACTTGTTTGCACGAGTATGACATGGCGCCACACTTCATGTACGTAAATAATTTTGAAGTGGCAATGCTCCAGAAACACTATTTTTCAATCCGAAGCTGTAGATTAATGGCAAAATAGTACAGCATGGTTTCGCAGCTATCTTAAAGAAAAGATCTGACAAGATATTTTCCACACTAACAGTCTGTACCGGTTACTCCCCGGTGTTTTTCAGAACTGAGGAATCAAACCAACCCAACCCTAAGCTAGAATAACAATTATAATTACCTTGTGGGACTTGAAAGCTTACACTTTTTAAATCTTGTCTTATGTTCTTTATAGAATTTTGGTTAAATTTATGAGAGAACACTCTTGGTTTGGTACAGACATGCTATAAACACACCAACATAGACCTTTATATTTGTGGTAAATTAATCTCACATACAACTGTCACACTAAGTTCCCTGAATGTTAGAGCTATTAACAGTTAACTATACCAAAATTGTAAAACTAAAAAGAGTTTTATCTTCATTCAAATACACCAGCGACATCAAATACTGTTTTGGTACAAGATCAGCAATCATCAAACTCGCCAAACATGCTCGGCCGTGGTCAAAAGTGCCAGCAATATGATACTCCACAACCAAAAATATGGTGTATTGGTTAGTAACACAGCATGCATGCTTCTAAAACTACAAGACTTACTTTGGTGATTTCAAGTTTCTCAACATTTCTGCATTATCATGAATGATAATTATTAGTTGTAATTTTTATTTAATCAAACTTTATACATAATTTTTTTGCTTTGTAATAGTGTTCCGGGCCCGTCTTCTAGACCGTAAGCTATAATTTTATTACATCTGATTGTTTCTGCTTGGCAGGAAGAACTGACCATCGTGCTCAGTAAAAGGCACAATCCTGTGTGGTATTTATGTTAAAATTCATTAACTTACCTTGTGTAGTTTCCCAGCTCAGTCCACCAACAAACAGTTTTCTGCAAACAAAATATTTTCAATCAAAACAGAGTTGTATATAAATAAATAAATGCAAACACTTCATACAAAAAAAACTGCATCAGATAAAATATATTGAAAAATTTGAATTAATAAACTTAATCATAGAACATGGAAAACATGACATTCTGCATTAAAAATACTCACAGCAATTTCAAAGGCCTCATAGGCAAGTAATGTAAAGTTTAATTAAATTTCCAGAAAAACTATTTTGTGCACAATCACTCTGGTATGGCTACTATATACACGTGTTCCCGCAAGTGTCACACATTATTTTATAATTTTTTGGACTGTTATGTGTAAAGAATATCACGTACTGTGCTGCCATCTGTGATTTTTACTATGCACTTCTTCGCTAACTACATTGCGTGTTGTGTTAACATAAAAAACATGTTATTGAAATAAATATATAACAAGGAGGCGAATTGCGAAAATAAAAAATCCAGTTTCTTACTTATAATCCGTATAATCTTAATAACCACGGACAATTCGTAGCAGTTGGCACCTCTGTGTATGAGTCACCCCGGAGGCAGGATAGAGGTAACTTCAGTACAGTCATTTGTTCCTTACAGTTAAAACAAAGTCACCCTGTCTTACAGTAGTAAAGAGCGCTATGAAGATAGAAGAATTGTGGTAAAACTCAAAATTTATGCAAAATATATTTCAATCACATTGCTGAACCGTGTTAAAAGCAAGAACACCTCTGGAAACCAACCTTTATTCACAATACATGAATCTGAGTGAATGTTTGTGCCAACGTGCCTATAATGTACAAGAATAAACCACTGTAATCAAGCAGCATTGAAATATCATTTAATTTTGTTGAATTACGCACAACTTACATTGATATTCAAGAGACGATTGTACAATAAATTGTAATGACACAGTATTCTTAATTTTCGGGACACGTGTTTCATTTCGTTTGTTTTTCTTAAGCTTTCCTTAGCTTCGTAATATTTTTATCGGGTTTCAAATTAAAGCTGCGGTGGTTTGTTTTACAGTGATAGTTCGTTTATCAGGAGTCCGTTTGCCGTTTTGTTTCAAACATCGTAGTTTTCAGTTTTTGTTAAGCGTCAGCATTATTTAGAAACTTTCAGACGGCATCAACAAGTTTTATACAAGAAGTTTGTATGGTGACGTCGACAGTTTTAGTTCCTACCACGCAGTTTCGATAACGTGTTGAGAGTGTGTGTGCCTGTCGCCCTTCAAGTGATTTCAGGTCAGTCGCTCTTGAGGGCAGGCCAGTGCAGGTCAGTTGGAGGGCTGTCACCCTTAAGTCGTCTTACAATGCTCGCCTAGGCCGTGTCGGGCGAGACAATAACCCCCACATCGGCAACTAGACTTTGCTATTTTATTTCTCCGCTGGTGTGGGAGGTCGCGNTTTGCTATTTTATTTCTCCGCCGGTGTGGGAGGTCGCTGCATGTCTTAATTATTCAGAACAGTCTTTAAGAACATAATAATTAAAGAAACAACTGTGGCTCCGTTCTGAACATGTCCAATTATCTGTGAACGTTTCGTATTCTGCATACTATGAACTTCGGCTGTGAAATGTGTCACTTCAAGGATAATAAATAAAGTATAAAACAAAATACTCTGGAACTTATTTCTTGGTAATTATCTAGTTTAGGGGCTTTTCTGTAAAAAAAAAAAAACCGAAAAGTGGTATATTTCGACTCTACTAATCGTAGAACACAAATATACTAGGGGCATTAACGTANAAAAAAAAAAAAACCGAAAAGTGGTATATTTCGACTCTACTAATCGTAGAACACAAATATACTAGGGGCATTAACGTACGACGAATTTCCTAACATGTACCCACTTAACCCAACAGAACCTAACTCCACGATGGGTGAATCACTATTTTACGTTTTTAAACTAACCTAGGATTGTACGGCTCTAAACTAACCTAGGATTGTAAGGTTGTACAGTAATATAAGATTATACAATATTAAAAAAATCTCCGATCAACACCCTACAATCACAGACTACATGGGAACCCTATAATCCTACGTTATTTTAAATAACTACAATCCTAGGTTAGTTAAAATCGCTACAATCCTAGGTTAGTTTAAAAATGTAAAATAGTGATTCACCCATCGTGGGGTTAGGTTCTGTTCGGTTAGGTGGGCACATATTATACAATTAGTCATACGTTAACGACGCTACTATAGTCGTGTTCTGCGTTACCTACGAATAATCCAAGGTTAGTATAGAAAGAATGTGAAATTGTGCTGTATAAACGTCCGTCTGCATTACCTACGAATAATCCAAGGTTAGTATAGAAAGAATGTGAAATTGTGCTGTAAAAACGTAATATAACTNGTGATGATTTATGCGCCCGGTAGATTGCGTGAATATGCAATGCGCAGCCATTATTAATGGCGGTAGACGTTAATAGGCGTAAACATCAACTTTCGCGATTTCTTTAAATATGTTCTACTTATTTTAACATTACGCCGTCTTGAATATCAACAAGGTAAGCTATGCAGAACCCGTTAATGCAACTTTCGTTGGCATAAAACGTTTCGTTCAAAACGTAAACAAACTGTCAGAAACAGTCACATCACAAATTTGTTCAATTTTTAAAAATATGTTGTACTTATTTTAAAGCTATGCCCCCAATATATTCGTGTTCTACCTATTTCTTAATTAATCGGCGTCCATTTGTACAAAGTCTCGTGTTCAACCTCTGAGCAGCTAGCCGGTGTAACTGTAGCGTCCAACGTTACAAAATATATATATGGTGTATATGATATTCCTAATCACACTAAGTAGGAATTTTATTGGGGATTCATGTAATCTGCAGTAGATACAATGAAATGTGATTAAAGGCTATGAAAATAGAGGTGCTTATGCAGTCAAGCACGTGAAATGTCCAATATATCAGTAAAATCATTTATACCGTATATCATACACAAAATGTACCCCAGTGTTTACTTTAAATTTATGCGTATCACCATGATAAATTTGTTCAAACAATGCACAGACAGGAAATAAATGTGCAATGATTTTGGTCTTCCAGTTGAATTTTTACCTATTTCATGTCACAGTTTTATGCTCATAACGTGCAGAAGTACCGTGTGACTTATGCATGTTTCATTGCGATTATTTCCAAGTGACGTATTTAATCAAAGTATTGTTTATTGTGCGGTACTACGAGTGTTTGCAGCGTTTACACAAAATGAAGAGACGTTAAAGTCTCTTATACATGTGTTATCAGCAATACACCAGGAAGGATCTATATTCGCTGCTTAAATGGACGAATAACGTAATTTATACTCTAGTATTTTGTGTGGAGAGTAAGTGTAGTTAATTAGTACAGTATAGTGTTGTATCTAACTATGGGAATTGAGTCTTGCATCCGCTGCCACTAGCCATGTAAAATGCAGACCTAATAACCAAATTAAACCTAAAATTTATAAAAGAACAGGAATTCAAGTACTCACAATGTAGGCACACGCACACACATGAAAAACTACACTTTCCACGCGATTACACATGGAAAATTTGTCGTTCGTATGAACACTGAAAGTAATTGAATTCCTGTCCTTTATACATTTTTGGTAGCCTAGCAGCCTACTTGCAACCTTAACTAACAATTGAACCTAACTTAACGATAGGTGAATCACAGGGGGTGGATGAACCGATGCGACTATACTTATACTTTATCTAACACACCATCTTCTCCTGTAATCACAATCATGTAGTTTGGTTAGGTCTTCATACATATAACATGGTTAAGGAACTCAAATTACATAAATTTTATAAGTTTTTAACCATAGCCATACCCACTATCGCATTTGGTAGTATTTAATGCAAATATTATGATGCCTCTAGTAAATCAGTGTTATGTGATGAGTAATGTCTGTATATATAATTTTCCGAGATGTCTTGGTTCTTTCGGGATAATTACAGTTTACGTGTTTCACCACGATATGCAACAATGCATAGAGGCAGGAAACAAATGTGCTTTAATAATTTTGGTCATCTGTTATCAATTTTACAACATGAAACTTTAAATTAATTATTGTGAGAAAATAAAGAGTGTTTGTGGAGTTGACACACATTAGAATAGAAGGTAAATGTGTCATACATTAGTTATCAGCAATACATTACCAAGGAGCTATATTTGCTGCTTACATGGGTAACTTAATCTGTAGTAGAGATTTAGAGTGGAAAGTGTACTGAGAGTAGTGAATTGTTAAGTGTAGTATTGCATGCTACTGAGGAAAATGAAGGACCTACGTACTGCTGTCGCCTAGCCATGTCAAATGCAGACATAACAAAAATAATCCTATCTTCATGATAGGTTGCAGTTTTTACTGTGATCCTGTGTAAATGATATTCAAGCATATCCTTGCACTGAAAAATACATCTATGTAGCTTTGACTTAGCCGTAAAAAGAATAACTATGTACGTGTGTGCTGACGTGCTAGTGTGAGATACAAAATTGTCTTAACAAATTATAGATAATTTTCGTGCAGAGATTTTCAACAATTGCCCACTTTTTGAGAACCAAGTAGGAATGCTGTTATTTTCTTACGGGACCACTGCAGTGATTTCTCAACAACTGCCCACTTTTTGAAAATCAAGTAGGAATGCTGTTTTTCTTACAGGAACATTGCAGTGATTGTAGCATGGGAATGATGTCGATTTATTCTACTCAGGTATATAGGTAGCAGTAAATGGAGAAATTCTATTTGTGTGAAAAAGTTTGGTGTTGTAAAGAATAAAGGCTTTTCTGGAAATAAGAGAAATTCACATAAAGTGGTATAATTCCACTCTACTAATTACACAGCACACGAATTTACTAGGGGCATCAACATATTATCAATACAAAACACATACACAACAGTGGGGAGGGCTATGAAGATCAGGGAAATTGTGAGATGCAGACAAGGCAAGCCTTCAGTAATTCAAAAGAACTAGATGTTCCGACGCTGATTGCCGTGTTTATCTGTATAACCTTAACATCTCGGCATAAATACATACTATAAATGACGTTTTATAATTTAAGGATTAGTTTCAAAAGCATACAATTTAGCGACCCGATATAAATATATTGGAGACGTTTTACTGCAAAGTCACTGCAATCTTCATAGCTTTCCTCACTATAACATTTCATGGTATATACTGGAAATTACATGAAGCACCACTAAAATTCGAATAAGGGTGATTAGTGATAACCATGTATAAAATTTGCAAGTATTATTTTCCAGATTTTCAGAAGAATCGCTATTCTTTATAATTAACGCCTATTAAACAAAAAATACTACTGCAAAGAACAAATTAATTTTTTACATTGGGTCAAAAACACTACATAATTGATAGGGTAAAAAATTACATTAATTTTATGAAAATGGTAAGACCCCTTTACTTTCAAAAACGTAAAAATCCCGTACACAAACGCGAAACTTTGGCACCCTAGCGGCGAAAAGCGAAAATTTTCAGTTTCACGTACGTAGTTTATAGCATAACCTTCGTACCGTACTGTACGCATGTTTGTGCGTCAGCGTGATATGCGTGTAGTACTAAATCAATTGTACGCCGGTATTGAGAAAAATATATAATCAAACTACTTCCGGTATCGTACAGATGAAGTGTACATTTAAACATTGCCAATATCAATTATAAACTGTAAACTGCAAAAGGTACAAAAATTAATGTTACAAGTTATACAGGTCCAGTACCCCAGCGCAATAGAACTAATTTTATTTAAATAGTTTCACATGGTTAACCACTTGTACCATGCTACAAAATGAACCTCATTACAAGTGCAAAAATTTCCACAAATACTTACCCTTTATCATCACTGTCCATGACTTCTGATTTTACTCGCATAATCAGCCAAACCTACAAAATAATTAACGACATTTACAATAAAGTTCTAACACATTCAGCACATGAAACGTAATGGCTACCGCTTTTCAGTTAAAAGGGCGGCCACAACTACTTACAGGGAAGCCGGCAAGAAACGTGAACTGACGTCACATAAAATGGTTGGCTTCCGACATAGATATAACTTTTTTTTTAAATATAACCTTTGAATTTACAACATTAAAAATAAAGGCCATTTCAAGCTATCAAAAATATTTGCTAAATTACTTAAATCCTATTTATTGAACTAAAAAATCAGTTCCTTTGCTTTTCAAATAATAGCATTTAAAAAGCTAGCCAGTATTTCAAGTCTTGAAAATGAAATATTACCACAACATTTTTATGAAACTTTTAAAAATTTATAACAAAAGAAAATTCTTAGAAGTATCCATGACTCTTATCGACACGTAAATAATTGGTTTTACCACAACAAATTTTCTTCATTTTAATGTACATTTTCTTTTTGAAATAGTATGCATCATTATTTATAGTGCACTCAGTACTATTATTATGAGATTGGTGTCAGAAAACGAGTTTGATGAAATGTTGGATTCAAGAAATTTTAGAAAATTTTCTAAGCGAAACATTCAAGAAATTGAAGAGAAAATGGCGGTGATTATTACGTTACTATTAATGGGCAGTTCTAGGCGAAATACCAGGTATTATCGAAACTAGAGCAAAATATTACATTCAGGTGTGATATCGTGAGGTCTCGGAGGTAAGCCCAAGTTGGCAAGTTGCAATGCGCTGTGTTTTCGGTGTGGCAACGCCGTGTGTGTCTTCGGTGTGACAACGATCCGTAAAAACTTATATCCGGGAAGTCAACCATTGTCCTCTCCGACGCTGTCAATGCATGAGAACGAAAGAATAAGCCTCTCATTTCATGGGTGATTGTATTGCCTAGTAATTATGTAGAATATTGGCTTTTCTGAAAATCGGGAAAATTATACCTGCAAAAGTTATATTTGGTCATTACTAATAGCAATTAATTAGAATTTACTTTTACTGGGGCTTCACGTTTTTATGCACTATATAACTTGAAATGTGATGGTAAGGAAAGCTATGAAGATCGAGGTATATTTATTCAGTAATACACGTAAATTATATGTCCAATATATTTATATTTGGGCAGCGAAATCATATCAAATTCAAGAATATCTACGATACCAAACCATAGTCCACAAGATGTAAATCACATGGTATATTTTTGCCGATGTCCTTATGTTATACAGGTATAAAACACTGTAAACAAACTGTCGTAATATCATTTAATTCTGTTGAATTTTTCATGGCTTACCTTGTCTATATTTACGAGAGGATTGTACTACATAACATATTAGTAGTAGAAAAAATATAGGTAAAGTATACTTTACAAAAAGACATGGTAGTACTTATAAACAGTAGACAAGTATCGCCAAGATACATTTTTTTTGTGGTAATGTGATTAAAAGTAAAGCACAGAGCCAAAACCAAAAAATTGAAGCAAAGACAAAAATGCTGTTATAACGACTGAAAAACCGAACAAAGATAAATAAAAACCAGCCAGGATCACAAATACTATGCTTCTCGGTAGAGGCCCTACAACAATGGAGGGAAAGAAAAGTCCTGGAACAAGCGATAGCAAGGTAGGAGAGAGCCGGTCACCTAGGACAACTAACAGGAAACCAAACTATTAAAATCAGATAATAATATCGTGCTCAAGTAAAAACAGAGCGAATGCGTCACAAACTACCTGTGGGTCATGAAAAAGTATCGAAGGGTAAGAGACAGGAAACCTCACTCGAAGCCACCGAAGGGCGGCATACAACGAACTTCGATCGCCACAACACACTAGCTACAGTCTGATCGCAGTATTTTCACACTTTTTAATTAAACTTTTGAAAAATAAGCCGTATATGACATGTTCTGTTATTTCCTAAATATGTCATGTACTACAACCGCTTTGTCCTTTTGTTAACATAAAAGTATTTTATTTTTGGATAAATAAAACTTTTACTTACATTTTATCAATAAATTATCATAATTAATTTATAACTAAAGTGAATAATAAGAAGAGAAAATAGATGTGTCGGTAATGCCTAGTAAAAAAACAGTTCCTTTAATAACCATAGTTTAACTGAGTGCGCACAAAAGGAGCACATTTTATTTTTTGGTATAATTTTTATAGACTTACTTGTTTGCTTGACGCAGACGAATAGCTTGACATTCGTTTGAAATTTAGTGATTTAATATTAATCAGCGTGTCTCAAACGAAAAAAAAGGCCGCATTAGTGAAACACATTTAGACTAAAGTTACAGTGAATTAAGCGCGAAAGGGTCACACTATATTCAACTACTGTGTAAGATTTAGCTAATTTAGCTACAACGATGATGCCCCAGACAACATTGCACCATGCATGTGCAACCTTCACCACAACACATTCCCTGACCGATGGATTGGTCACAAAAGTCCTGTTTCCTGGTCTCTGCAATCACCTGATCTCAATGTATTAAAGCTTTTCTTTTGGGGGTTAATGCGGAGCCACATTTACAAAACCCGGATGGAGGAGGAGGAAGAGGATCTCGTCAAGCGGATTGTTGCAGTGGCTGGCAAAATTGCGGACATACATCTGGAGTACAGTAGTAACCATTTAGCAGAATGTTTATTGTGAAAACCAGCCTTAATTGTACGCAGTAATACTACAGCAGAAGTGGCCCGTATTGCTACATACCTATAGATGATATACAGTTGAGTCTGTATATTCGTGTATACAGATATAATAACTTTACAGAACAGTGGACTATCTAAGAACATACGAGGAGGCGTGGTGCACTTTATGTCAAACCTACAACTACTAATCCATGGTGGCAGAGCTCTCTAGTGCATTGAGAAACACGTACACAGAGTGTCCTTCGTACATTTTATTATAGGCTGCTCATGGTAACATGATCAGTTTTGAGGCCATTGTTACCTTTTCCTTCAAACCATTATTTAGTCTTTAGTAGCCTTTTTAAAAACCGATATTGCTATTTAAGAAATAAGCGCAGTGTGCATGTTCCACTGTACATGGAACTTAACATGTACAGCTAAAATAAAATATATTTATTGAAAATTATTCCAGATGAAATTGGTTCCAAAAGTGTTAACATGAATAGACTATACGCAATTTTTCCTTCTGGGAGAGTGTGGAAAATAAACAGGGCAAATTTTAGAGTGTAAGTGGCTCTCCCCTCGGCACAGTAAAGATATAAAACAAATGTTTCAGTTAAGTAATGTAAATATTGTAGTGAAATTATTACAGCATAGATGATGGTACCGAGGGGACTCGCGGAGTAGGTGACGAACGTCGCCGGTCAGGTTCAAGTGCTGAGACGAACAGACTGAGTGACCTCGGTTTCCATCACGAGTGACGAGAACCGAAGTCAATCAGCGAATGATGAAACATAACATGAAAACTATGTGATATGATTGCAATGGTGCGATATTGTATAAATTAAATGAAACACATTGGTGATACCCTCATTGATTAAAAAATGTCTGTTAAGATTAAAGTTGGGAAGTTTACGGGGCCTGTCACGACACTAAATGACATGTTACAGGGATGGGTGCCTTTATAGGCATTCTTCCTTTGTGTAAACATAATTACTATTATATAAATAAATATTAATACATTATTCTGTTTTCTCGAAAAAAGTGTTTGTATTCTATGACATGTTGGAATTTCACTGGCTACAGTGTTGGCAGGTGGCTGTATCTATCAGGGATTGACAAGTCCACCTGGACAAAGGGGTGTAGAGGGCAATGCTCGAATGCTGTTTAACATAATTAAACACACTCCTGACTCTAGCTGTGAATGCAATGACTGTGTTTAATGTGTTTGTAAAAATGCTGCACACTACTGGTGACACTTTGGGGCACTTATCACTTCAACTTCAGCCTACAAGCAAGTTCTATGACACTTGGTCTTGCGTCACGCCGTATGTCGTGATGCAAGCTCTACGATGCAACGACCAATTGCTAGTGCACCCAATGACTGAGGGTTTGGGGTACACACCATTTCGGATCACCTACCGATTTATTAACAGAGTTATCTCTTGTAATAAATGAGTAAGGCGGTCTCTTGGGTTACGTAAACCTTATCAGCAAGAAGGCGCAAGCGCCGTTCTTGTCGACCTGCACCACACACTCAGTGCCTGATGTGGTTGGTGCAGCCCGGTGTAGCTGGTGTAGTTGTTGTGACTGCGGCAGTCAGAGTGGGCACAAGGAGCTCGTGGGCATGTGGTTTACATCAAAGGCCCTTCCTCTAGTGACCACTTGACAGCGCAGTCCCCTATGTGTCTCATAACGCTGTTAGGCACAACAACCGGTGGGTGGCTTCAGCTGGCGGTGTGGCCTCAGTGCAAAAAGGCTGCGCCTCCCGGAGCTGACTCTGGCTGCTCCTCGGGGCTCAGGGTCCTCACCCCGGCGAGGCTGACATCCCGTGACATGCATGTGTGGGCGGGGGTGTCCCCACTACATGTGATGCATTCAGGGTGGATCAGGCGGTGCAGCCACTTGGAGCGGCGGAGCGTGATGGTGGACCCCTCATCCGCTGACTCCTCTTTGGTGCTGATGCTACTAAGGTGTGGACGTCGGCATGATGTGGGTGTTGGCAAGGGGGAAGGAGAGGACCCGGGTGAAAGGCTGTGAAACCCTGTTATGCCCCTCCGTCGCTTTGGCCAACATCCTACAGTGACATTTCCCCGCCCTGTTGGTCCTGCTGTGGGCTCCACAGTTGAGCCATCGAGAGAGCTGTCCTGCAGGTTTTTCTGGCGACTCGCCATCGGTGGTGTCCCTGATGACCAGCATCGTGATTCAGGGTGTCACAATGCTGCGGAGTGATCCTCCCGAGTCTCCAGTGATGCATGTGTTGTTGAGGGTTGTGCTTGGCGGCAGGGATCCTCCCTCGAGTACCTCTTCCCCACCACATCCCTTGTGGGCGCCGAGACGCCAGGTGTCGTGGCGAAGAAGAGGCACTGGAGAAATTTTCTGTCGATGCTGGGACTCTGTATCCCGACTGGTGTGTTGTTTTTGTGGTGCTCGATGTCTTGCTGTTCAGGTGTCGTGATGCTCGATGCCATAACTCAGCGGAGAGTTAATGATGTGGGTCGTTCGGTCGACGGCCCAGGGGGCCTGGATGCCTCTGTCAGTTTGAAGATGAAGTTGTCATGCACTTAATATTAAACTACTTACACACGTTGATCTTGTGGCGAGGCTGTAGGCTATTTTGTACACCTGAAATATATTTTAAAAATTGCGAGTGGTACAAGTGGGAGTAGTGTCCTATGTGTCCTGGAGGACAATGAATCAACACTCCCTAAATTTTGTGAAGCTCTTTCCTCACGTACTATATTACATGTTCAGGATGTGGACATGTGAATACTAAAAGAAACGGACCCAGCACTTACATCCTGCCGGTGACCTTTGCGTGAAAATGACCTAAGTCAGCATGGCGTTATGGAGATACGCTGTAGCGTTAAACTCTCTGGTGCGATTGCAGGTGTTACTTCTCTCGGTACAGAAAATAAATCAAAGGTTCCAGTTAATTACATTACTATTGTAATGAAATGAGTTCAGCCTAAATGATGCTACCGAGGGGGCTCGTGGAGCAGACGACCAACACTTCCGTTCTGGCTCGTGTGCTGAAGTGAACTGGGTGAATCGCGTCGGCTTCCACGACCGGTTGCATGTACCGACGTCAAATGCCGAGTGTTAAAACTGACATAAGCACTATGTAAAATTATTGCACTGGTAAAAAATTATATAAATTAAAGGAAACACATTGGTGACACCCCCGTTGATTGACAAATGTCTGTTAAACTTGATGTTGTGAAGTTGACGGGTAGTGTCACGGCAGCAAATGAAATGTTACTGAGATGTAGGCCTTTACAGGCCTTTATGAAAACACGATTACCCTGTTATAAATATACATTGGATAAACTTTCTTCAATGCCAAAAACTCTAAGTTTGAATAAGTCCAACTTTCTATGGTACAATTGTAATGTTATGACACTTTTTAGACAAAGGTTTTTGAAGGGAATTTATGAGTACTCGTCCCCACTGTCACATGTTACACGAGCTGTTCGTTTGCCACCAAATCTTGTTATGTATCCCATTACATTTTATGCTGCTTCATATTTTGTTTTCAATAAATATACACTACAGAAATGTGAGTAATCATTAAGAATAACTTGGAAATACCTTTCACACTTTATGTTTGAAGGAGTTACAGGGCCTGCAACATCAGTGTGGATGAATTCACCTATTTTAGTAGATATGGGTTACAGCTCTTTCTTGAATGGTAAATGTGTGGTTTTGCCTTGACAGCATGGTCCACAAACTTCTTCTGATGCTGCCAAATTAATTTTCTTCAGACTAAAACGATTTAAATGACCTAAATGTCTGTGCCACAAATTGTCGTCTTGTGATATGTTACGCTGATCATTTTGTCAAGAAACAAGTGAGCAACATATAATTTGCCTGTTAGGGCTACACCCTTCACAAATGTTACTTCCCATCAAGACTTTAGCCTTGCCCCCCAAAAACCAGACATTCAAACCTCTTTTATTGATTTTTCTGATGGACAACAAATTACGATGCTTGCTTGGAAATGTCAGTGATTTTGATTTGCGTGTAAAATGTCACAATTTGCTATTTTGATATTTACTGGAATTTTTCATTTTTCGACATCCTCCATATATTCAAACAGGTCATATTTTCTCCAGGCGATCGCTGGCACCACTATCTAAAATTAATTGTATACTTGAACATGAATCACTTGAGAGTACTACATTTTCAGGCTCAAACGAAGCAACGAACACAATGTCTCGATTCTCTTCACTCAGATGCGCTTTACTGTGGCTACTATTCCCACCTCTACAACTGTTTCCTCCTCTGAGGCCACACCGACCTCTGAATGAGCAATGCACTGTATTTTTCTTGGGAAAAATCTGCAAAGAAATTACCAGTACTTTTGCACCAATAACACCTTTTGATTCTCGAAACATGACATCTTGAATGGCGTATTCACCAAAATGTTCCGTATGTGTATTCTCCATTTTCAGTTCTGCATTTCACAAAGTCCAAGGTTAACTCTGTGTCCATAGTTTCTAACACCGTTGTAACATTACTGTACCATTCGGGAATTGCCAATAATGTCACGAGTGCTGACTACATCGAGGTCTTGAGAGCCGATGAGGATGCAGCGAGGTGAGTATGGAGCAGTGCTGGAATGCAAGGGCGGGGTAAGCGGGAGACTCCCGAGAAAACCCACCGGACAGCGGCACGATTCCCACATGCGAAAATCCGGGAGTGGCCCCACCGGGAATTGAGCCCAGTTCGCCTTGTTGCTGGAAGGCGAGCGCTCTGTGCACTTCACCTCTTACAGAAAAAACCAGTGAGAAGATGAATGTTTAACTTCTCGCCTCCAACTAAGTAATTATAAACGACCATGCGCACTATCAATAAAATGATACTATGACCAAATAATTGGCGCTCGCGATTTGCCCTTGGCAAAATACTGTTTTTTAAATCAACTTACAATTATAATAACAATTAAATATAATATATATCGACCACTAAAACTACATGTTACAATAACAAATAGCATACCTTGTCATCTTGGGTTAAGGTTGCTCCCATTCCTTGTAGGTCACATAACAGTCCATCAAACTTCATGAAGTGTTCGTTAAGTGATGATGTGCATTTCAAAGACAGCAGTTTCTTTCTAATGAATAACTTGGAAATAACACTTTTCCTCTAGGAGATTTTTCCCAAGGTAGCCAACATTTCTCTGGCTGTTGGCGTGTCCCGCACATGCTCAGTAGGCCTATCAGAAGTACACTGCAGTAGTGTTGTGTATTGTTCTTCGCTCCTGCTTCTGCCGCAACGTACGCTTTACTTTATCATCCATTTCAGACTATTTATTTAGCTCCATCAAGTTGCTTAGTTTTTTTTACAATAATACTTGTTGATCCCTTTGAGCATGGCTCGATTGGGGATCTTTAGTAACAGAATCAACCAGTGCGTAAATAGACGGCAGACTATTTCCTAAGCATTACATTAAAAAAAATACAAATTATAGTAAAACATTACGTGAAGGTATAGTTACAATGTATAAATAACTACTATCGGACAAAGCATCTTAGATACGAGACATGTCAATGTAATGTTATAGTACCCATGAATAATCAATAGGTTAGGACAGTATACTCTAGGAAGAGAGAAGTCTAGAGTTTACAACCAACTACAGACTTCACCAAGGATTATATCCGAGGATATTTATAAGATACACTAGATACTAGTTTTAAGTGCGCTCATAGTACACAGTTTCATTAAAAGGCAAAGTATAATGACCGTCAAGTTATCCAGAGTATTACAATATAAACTCGCCGTAATTTTAAATACTGCACTAATTACAAGAGGGAGTAATCACATTATTATAGTATTGGATAGATCAGTGACAGTTCCTCTATGAAGATATGGTATCAGTAGTTTTTTTTTTTACACCAAGCTATGTTACAGCATTACCACATACATCTACAAGTCAAAACAACAATAGCTATGATAAGACAATATTAGTACAATGTCAAGTTTCTAAGATACCATTCTGTGGACTAGGCATAATATCTCTTATATTACAAAGTAAGAGAAAGTTGGAAGCCAGCGAGCTCTGCAGTTTATGATCGTCAAGAACATACTTAGCTCCTTTATCATCTAATAAATACATAACCCTAAATTCCCAAGTTGAAAAATTCGTGTCCGTTCACTGTGGAAGCGGCGATCCTGCCATGTTGTTGTCGTTTCCGTTTGCTTGGACGGTCGTTTCGATACACTTCATTTGTACACATCACGAGCCATTTATGCACACAAAAAACTTTCTTTCGTGGTGCAAACAATAAAATTCATCTTTCAGGGCCATACTGGGCCCATAATCTTTCAACCTCTTCAATCTACATATATATATATATACACACACACACACACACACACACACACACACACACGAGGTGTATTAAAAAAATAAGGTGACTTGTTATTTTGTGACTTTGTCTCGATAAATATTTATGTATTAATCAATATATATTTTGTCCCTTTCAAAGTAATCCCCCTCAGATATAATACACCTGTGCCAGCGCTTTTTGCCAATCCTCGAAGCACTTATGATATGCGCATTTTGGTATGGCATTGAAGTCTCCCAGGTCTTTATCTCCTCAATCGTGGCAAACCTCCGTCCTTTCATGGGTCTCTTCAGTTTTGGGAACAGGAACAAGTCGCAGGGGGCCACGTCCGGTGAATACGGTGGCTGAGGCATGATTACCTTGTTAATACAGATTCTTTGATCCATTGTTTGCGATAGCAAAAAATCGCCAAGCACACCAAAACACGTCTAACCTTTATATCTGCCACAAACAAACTAACAATTCAAGATGGCTGATAATGTCAACATAGGTTGGGGAGATGTGTACCAACATAACAATAAAAACAATCGATAATCGAATGTACGTAGCCCTCGAAATTTGCAGTTACCTAATTTTTTGAACACACCTCGTGTGTGTGTGTGTGTTTCATTCTGTTTTTTTTATAAACCTTCCTTACGTCCCCACGAGTGTTTGTATACCTTTCTTTTTTTATCGGTATTACCTGCAAAGGTACAAAAATCTCCAAAAAGTTCATTTTTACCAAGCTTTCGCTCCAGGAAGCGCCTTTGTTGACAGCTGTCTGTTTGAACATTTCAGTTTGTAGTTCTCAATGTTTTTTTTACATATATACATATACTTATTTTAATTAATTTCACAGAAATGAATATAACCAAAATATTTTATGCCATAGCAACGCGAGGCCGGGTAATCTAGTATTTTAATGAAGGCACAACATGAAGGCATTTGTTTGTTATTCCTAGGAGCAGTACCAAATACTCACAGATAATTTAGTTTTTCAATATGACACCGATAACACTATAATAAACATATGAATATAAACATTATGTACTTGGTAAATGTGGAAATATTTCTTATTGTTTTGGAAGTGAAAACTAGATACGGCTACTGTTACCGAGTCCGCTCGACCGTATTCAACAGTACAGAATTCCAGGTTGTTTACAATGTATTTGATTACAGTACATTTAGTTGGTAAATATTTTAATTAGAATTTTCATTATACATTTTAACGCTGCAGATTTAATTTATTTTGGATTGTGAAATTTAGGATAATTTTTTTTTTCCACGTTTATTAATTTTGTTTTACGTAAGTTTAAAACTATATCAGTTTCTTTGGTATTAATTTCTTTCCTCTAAGAAATGTGACTAGCCGCTGCTACGCTGTCAAATTTTTCCGTCCAACTGCTTCCAATAAGTTTAGTAAAATAATGTTGGAAGTTTGTGATGTCACCAAAACGTCATTAATGCCGTCATGTTTGTCTGGAAAAGTTGGATGGCTCTAGTTTCAATCAAACATTTTGAAAATTGAACTAGTTAACAATTTTTTTATATTTTTGATGGTCTCTGCCAATCAGAAACACGTATGACAAAAATGGCCATTTCAGATATCCGAAAATTTAAAATGGCGAAATATTCATGGAAGCCAAATAAGGTTATGAAGATAATTAGTTTAAATAGAAGCTCTTTGAGAATGGATACTATTCGAAGTGATTAATTTACATTAATTGAAGTGATTAATTGTACTGTCAGATATATTCGAAGGGAAAAATTTTACATTACAATAACTTATAATGTTTGGCCTAGTAAATATCAAATGTTAAATAATTCTTATTTAAGTGTGATAAAGTTAAGACTGTCTTATCTGTGATTTCTGGTGAGATAAGGCAGTCCAGCGTAATTTAGGGGCAGCTGATTTATTAAGTTTTGATAGACTGCTGCGCCATAATGGCAGGCAGCACGTTTGAGAGGCGCGATAGTCAGTCTAAATGTGCGCTGGCATGTCAAGAGGAATCCCCAGAGCACCAGGATGAGTAGTTTTAGTGCTATTGGGGCCGCGGTGGTGTAGTGGTTAAATCACTCTCGCCTCCCAGCTAGACGAACCGGGTTCGATTCCTGGCGGGGTCGCTCCCGCATGTGGAAATCGCGCCGGACGATGCCGCTGGTCGGCGGGTTTTCTTGGGGATCTCCGCTTTCACCCGCCCTTTCATTCCGGCGCTACACCATACTCACCTCGCTTCACCCTCATCGGCCCAAATCTCTTTACTCATTTCAGTGCTATCGTCGCAGTGACGAAGGTGCAGCTCTTCCACTCCTCTTGCGAAGCGTGGCGGGAAGACAGGTACACTCAGTAGAAACTACTACGGACCGTCTGCGACATATTCGGTAGTGTGGTTCCCTTATCGTTTATCGTATGGCATACGAGATTTCAGTGGTTTAATGTTCCCCAAGTATACAGATACATCACAGTGGCGTTTGTTATCATGTGCGTTCGAGGCGAATACGAACATTTCATCAAAAGACCGGTTTAAATGTTCAGCGAATAAAGATAGATTTGTTGGAGTGACAGGAAAACATCTGCCCGGTGTTAAGCAATGAATACGAGAGAGTACATGCTACAAATCTAAAGCATCATTAATAATATGCGCAGTAAACATTAACTTGAATCCATTTGACGGAATTATTCGCAGTAAAAATAATCTTGTAGTAACAATAAATTGGGTTCAAATTATGCACAATCTGTATTTTTTAACCTTGCTATCATGTTTCATTTTAAAATTATGCTGTTTTAAAATGAATAAACTGCCATGCATGGAAATACGATGTAAAACATTTCCTGAAAATAGTACAAAAATTGTATTAAGGCTAAAATAATCTATAGGCGCAAAATTGCGACCACAGTAACGTGATCGGAACTCTTCCCACAACGGAAAATGATAATAAATGCATGCCTGCCCAGAAATTTTGCGAGGAATCCGTCTCCAAAGAGAGTGAATTGATGTACATTAAAAAGGACGCCTCAAAAGACGCAACTTGAAAACATGCATATTATGTTACCTATCACTCCAAACACCAGTAAAACTTTCAATGTTCACTGTTAATCGAATCACCGTCGTTTAAAACATGCCTTTTTGTATGCAAGTTCTTCGACTACTGAAAGTGCACCATAAGTTTCTCACTACAATTGCTACCACTGCAACTGTCATCGTGGCAAACATAGCTTTCACTCTCACTATCCACCCACACTTATTACGAATGTTTCTATTTCTTCTTCCATACAACGATCGTTTTTCCAATATTCTGCTTCTTCTCTTTTTACTTGTGACACGGCAGATTTCCATTATTATTCTGAAATACGTTTATAGCCTCGTCTTAAACCTCTTTATCCGGTCGGCTCTTTGCGATACGCTTACACCAGCTACAAGAGACTTGACAGTGTTCCAGATATGTTCTATAGCATTCAAATTACGGTGATATGGCGGCAGCCTGATTACTTCGCGGCCGCTTCAAGAAGTTCGTTTACATGATACTTGAGAGCTGGGCGTTGGCATTTAACAAGGCTAAGTAGTTCTGCTTAAGGGATTTCTTAGCTTATTTAAAGTAGGCACTTCTTTTCTGCGGGCATTAAAGTTTTAAATTGTACATCGCACAATGCACAAATCAAAGTCGTCCCAAACGATTTTTATGCCACTCGTTTCCCCCCCCCCC
>NQII01000920.1:323525-374238 GCA_002778355.1 Clitarchus hookeri | reverse complement strand
AGAGAGAGAGAGAGAGAGAGAGAGAGAGAGAGAGAGAGAGAGAGAGAAAGAGAGAGAGAGAGAGAGAGAGAGAGAGAGAGAGAGTGTGTGTGTGTGTGTGTGTGTGTGTGTGTGTGTGTGTAGCGTGCTTCTCGCTATCAGTGAACAACGCACTGCATGTTCGCTTACGTCAGCATTAACCATTCAGCACAAACGAGACGTGCAGAATGTTCAACAAGTCAGATCTCTCACTAGGAAGACGCTCGGAACACTGGCCTCTTGTTGTGTACAGCCACGACCACAAATATCCTTCGTGTTCAACACGCCCTCGATTGTGGGCACTGGGGACTGAACAAGTTATTTACAATGGCGTACAAAATACATTCAGATATTGTTCACGAAATACAATTGCCTAACCCTACTATTAGACTTAAACACTTATTATTTTGTATCAGTCAGTGCAATTTTTATGCTAATCTAAATTATTATTTAATTCCAAACAACTTTTTCTTACTACGCAAGTCCCTTAATCAGCATTCATCAATTACGAGTATACGGTCAAAATGTCCACTGCTATGCATGTTATCACATCATTTCTGATGCTCGTCACTTACAAAGCATAAGCAAGTGCAAGTTTCTTACAGTCCAGCCGGTTTGTCCCAGCCCCTGCTCTTCCTATAGTCGCACTCTGTACACCCCTGGTCACTGCGCCGTCGGGTGAGTGAAGTGAGTGGAGAGTTTTGGACGGCTCTTAACATCGTCGATGACGGTGAAGCGAGGTGAGTTTGGAGCAGCGCGGGGTAAACGGGAGATCCCCGAGAAAACCCGCCTACCAGCAGCATCGTCCGGTACAATTCCTGCATGCGAAAATCCGTGAGCGACCCCGCCGGGAATCTAACCCGGTTCGCCTGGTTGGGAGGCGACTAGTCTGACCACTACACCACGGCGGCCCCAAGACTCCCGACACATTTTTTTTCTTAACCTACCTTACAACTGATAGGTGTGTCGGAGGTCCTGGGTAGCGATGGAACCTAGGTGCGTCTCAGGGCGTCCTAGGCACGCGGGAAATATTCTAACTGCAGGAGCACATGTATCGCGGCTTTTCTGCGATTGGGCAAACGTGAACGCGATTTGGGCCGTGGTTACCTCCCAACCTAACATTAACCTGAGTGAGTGAGTGAGTGAAGAGATTCGGACGGCTCTTAAAATCGAGGTCTTGAGAGCCGATTTACCTGAGTAAGGTTACTTCTACCTACTACAGGTTGGGAAGATCACTGTTAAAAGTTTGACAACCAAAAATTTCTTGTCACTAAGTAAGCGCTAGCGTTGGCATTCGGGGGACTTTGCTGGCACATTGGGACCTGGGACCGGAGCGTCCGAAGCTGTTTATGCTCTGTCATTCCGGTCGGCCGGCGGCCATTTACTCCTAAAATTTCCCCTTTCCCCTCGAAATCGACTTAATTTCCCTTAAAATTTACCCTTTTCCCTAAAAGTTTCTCTTTTCCCCTAAAATTTTCCCCTTTTCCCTAAACAATTTCCGTTTTTCCCTAAAAAAAAAAAAAAATACCGAGCCTCCCGCTTGTAAAAACGAGCCGCAGAAAGGCAATTTTCAGCCAATTCAGGATGATTTGGGAGGCTCGCTTCTCGATAGCAGAGCCGTGGCGTGCCGACCATATTGCTTTTATAGACATAGGGTATGCCAAATCAATACAAGAGTTCCAGGATCCGGAGTCACACCTAAACATCTGCTATCTTAGTTCTGTCAGCCGTTTTATGCGCCATATTAAATGCAAGTGACCTTGACTACGTGACCTTGAACCCAAAAATTAATAAAAAAATAAAGCCCAAATATTTATAAAAAAAATTATAAAAAATATTTTTATAAATTGTAAAATTAAATTTTTTAAATGTTTGTTCTTATAGGTGACGAGGACTGAAACGACCAGCCACCATGTTGTGAGTCACCCAACCACCATGTTGATCTAGGTGACCTTGACCTTTGACCTTGAACCCGGTAACTTTTGGTCTTGAAAACCGAAAAAAATAAATAAAATCCAAAAAAATTACAAAATATTAACAAATTTATAACGAATTTATTTAAAAATTATAAAAAAAATTATAAACATATTATTTTTAATTATTAAAAAAATATGAAGTACTTATTTTAAAAACTTGCATTTCCGGAGGTCATTGGACGCCCGTTTAATAGTTTCGTAGAAGAACGAGTATTTAAAAAAAACCTGTAGCGCATTTCAAACGCCAGGTGAAACTACCTGGGCGAGCCGCCCGAGTAACGCAGTGCGGCGAGACTTGTGTTCGCGACAGCCACGGCTTTGTTTACGCAGCGACGGCGTGGGCGAGATCTCCGGCGCAGCAGGCTGGACGTCATCGCCGGTCGGTACGAGGATTGCGGTATCGGCGAGTCGTTGGTGGAAGAGGGGACGGGGGCGAGCACTTTCGCGGGTCGACAACCAGCACCGCTGCCGTGCGACCTGCCCCAGCGGGCCGCGTCGGTCGACCTTCACAGCCTCCTCGCGCACACACACACACACACACGCCGCCTGCCTCTCCCCCGGCCGAGCGTTGCAACCTCTCTGCGAGGCAATGCC
Source organism: Clitarchus hookeri (assembly GCA_002778355.1). Lineage (NCBI taxonomy): Eukaryota > Metazoa > Arthropoda > Insecta > Phasmatodea > Phasmatidae > Clitarchus > Clitarchus hookeri. Next base: position 371,650 of record NQII01000920.1, on the reverse strand, counting down.
TCGAGGACATTCATCCGCCTCATGCAGACTAAGCGTAGCCAAGTATAGGAAATTACACCAGAAAAACAACCCACCGCATACCCCCGCTTTCCTTCTAATAAAATTTCACATCAGAACTGTTACTAGGCATTGCCAACACAACTATTTTCTCAATGTTTTCATTAAATTGAATATTATAATTCACGCATAAATTATAATTAAAAATTCCATTTTACCAAAAAATTATAATTTTTTATGTTGACAGAAGCATAAAAGGTTTGTGATAACATTACACATTCAGGAAATAACCAAACACGTCATACGCGGGGTGATTTTTCACTCCGGGATATTCCTCCGCCTCATGCAGACGAAGTTTAAGCTAGTCAAGTTTCCCTTACTGCAGGTTGGGAAGATCAATGTTCAAAGTTTGGCAACCAAATTTTTTTCGTCACAAGGTAAGCGCTTGTGTCGCGTGTGTACCAGATTTTCTCTATTTTCCACATTAAACAAACGGGATAATTGCAATAATCAGAAATTATATATAAAATAACTTTGTAACCAAGTAAAATCTTTCTCTTTTAATATTCACGTATTTAACCTCTTGTAATTGATGTGTTTTTGGGTTATTTCGTTAAAAGGACGGGCTTAGTTGGAATAAATATTAAAACGAAGGAGCAACCAGTCCAACGAAAAAGACAGTAAATTCAGACACGCAACTCGTGTCGCTAATATTTTGTACGTAGCAGCGACAAACTTAAAAAATAGTGTTGAACATCTACACAAATAGGCCTACCTTAACTTTTATTCCGTCCATATTTCTGTGCATAGGTACTTAGATTTTACTAGGTTTGTTTAATTATCTATTTAAAATTTTTCTGTCTGGGCTTAGTAATTTGTTGGGTAAAGTTTTATTTATTCAAAAATATAATACTTTTAAAGTTGACNAAAAAAAAAAAAAAAAAAAAATGTAACATATTACTTCTGGGGTGATTTTTCGAAGGTTTGTTTCAAAACATCCGAAGGAACCGTTAATATTTTATACATGCGCAGAAGACGAATAAGCGGTCTACCTAATCTTTCGTGTATGGCCTTCATACGACGTCCGTTACCTACGTGACGTCATCACCATGCAGTGCTTAAGGGTACAGATGTGCAACAGTCACCTATATCGCAAATTCCAGCCGCACACACCAGCAAAATGTTGGATCGCCGTTCGCCAGCCAGCGCTTGGTATTCCTACTCGCCATCCGGCAGCCCAGCCAACACGCAGCATGAGGTAACCAATCAGACACAAGGACCATTCCCAGAGCCTCGCCCAGCTAATCCGAGAATGAGTACGCCCACACCAAAGGAACCTTCACGCCATTTTGTGTATGTGCAGGCCTACTATTGTGTATTGAAAATCAATAGTGATATATCGAAAATATCGTTTATATTGATATGACCAACATCGCATATCGCCAACAGCCCATATCGCTAACATTGTGTATCGCTAATACCGTGGTATGAGATACACCGGATGCTAACGAACAAATGATAATAAACACCAGAGTGGGGTAGATAAGTATAAATGGAGCATATTTGATCAAGGAACCAATAGTGTAACGTCTATAGTTAACCCGCTAATGGCAGTGGCAATATGCAGGGGCTGGTAGGCAATCACAATAACTAGGCAACAGGCAGTGCATTGAAATTACACTTTATTTACACACTTGGGCTGCAGGCATGGGGACAGAGTGTCTGTTCGATGTGTCTGTTCAAACTGTCCGCCACCGTCGGCCACACAGGCGGTGCTGCGCTGAAGCATGCTGCTACGCACATGTGCAGAGGTTTCCGGCGTAATGAGCTCATCTCTCGTGTCAAGTGGCGTGGCATACACCATCGATTTGATGTGGCCCCACAGCCAGAAGTCAGGTGGTGTGATGTCAGGTGGGCGTGGTGGCCATGCTATGGGGCCTCCTCTACCTGTCTACCGGTTCGGGAAGTGCATGTCGAGGTCCCGGCGAACCGCAATGGCGAAATGAGGTTGGGCCCCGTCCTGCTGAAACTACATCGCCTCACGAGCAGCTAAAGGAACTTCCTCCAAGTACTCCGGTAACACGTCCTGCAGGAACTGTAGATACTAGCACCTCCGAGACTGCGACCGTGCGGTACTGAGCGGTTTTATCAGGCACGCAGACCTCGCACAGGCTGGTTACAATGCCACGTTTACAAGGTTGCATACCCGCCCCTGCACATTGCCATTGTCATTAGCAGGTTAACTATGGACGTTAAGACTATCGGTTCCTTGATGAAATATGCTCCCTATGTACTTATCTGCCCCACTCTGGTGTTTATTATCATTTGTTCGTGAACATCCGGTATTGCTGTATTTTGTTAGACCATAGCGCAGTTGCAGTAGTTCAGAAATATTGTTTCGTAATCGATACATCGCTATATCGCACATCCCTAGGTCCAGGGGGTCCAGACCCCCTACCAAAGGTAAAATCACTCCTGCATAGAATGCAAGGAGAAGAAACAATCAGAAATAAAAGTTCTGAGATATAAAATTCTGAGAGGACATATTTTGTATCACTCATGAACTGGTAGCTAAGGTGGTCACCCTTATAGCACATGCCAAGGTAAATTTTTACTTCGTTCCGTGTGGTTAAAAATTTACAATGTACTGTTTACATGAAAGCCTGTGGGGCGTATCTGAGTTCGTGAGGGATGGAGGTCTTAATAAAAAAAATGACTAAATTTCTGATTCCTAATTTATTCACACAGCATATATTTACAGCATTCAATTATCTTTCTCCACTCTTAATATTTTTATTTCTTAGTGTGCGCAATATTTAATGTGTATTTCAACTCTAAAATAAACGTCCTTCTTTATGTCTCTGTTTAGTTATTGTCAATTAACTCATACTCATCATTCATACNGAGAAGAAACAATCAGAAATAAAAGTTCTGAGATATAAAATTCTGAGAGGACATATTTTGTATCACTCATGAACTGGCAGCTAAGATGGTCATCCTTATAGCACATGCCAAGGTAAATTTTTACTTCGTTCCGTGTGGTTAAAAATTTACAATGTACTGTTTACATGAAAGCCTGTGGGGCGTAACTTAATATTTTTATTTCTTAGTGTGCGCAATATTTAATGTGTATTTCAACTCTAAAATAAACGTCCTTCTTTATGTCTCTGTTTAGTTATTGTCAATTAACTCATACTCATCATTCATATATGTTCAGTCTATCTATTGCCACCATTTGTAATGTCTTTCACTCACGCATCTAGTTCAATAGTTCAGTCTGCCAGCCGCACTCTTCACTGCTTGGCGCTCGCAGTCGCAGATTTCCCTCCCGCTGGTCACTTTTGTCGCCCCTCGTCTTCTATCGCCCGGAACTCAACCACTCATTCACTCATCAAATCCTCGCCCGAAGGCACGTCGCACAATTTATATTCTGCTGGCCTTGACCTGGAAAGTTCGACCCACCCCGAGTCATGTGGACAGAATGTAGGGCAGTAAACAACTAGAAAATTCCTCAGATAGACGCAGAAACACTACAACCAGGGCCAGGAAAAAAAAAATTATCGTGTTGGCTCTCTTTCTGTAACACATACGCGGCCACCAGCCTATCGCTTGCCTGTCATTCAAAGCAATCAATTGACTTGCTGCCANGGAACTCAACCACTCATTCACTCATCAAATCCTCGCCCGAAGGCACGTCGCACAATTTATATTCTGCTGGCCTTGACCTGGAAAGTTCGACCCACCCCGAGTCATGTGGACAGAATGTAGGGCAGTAAACAACTAGAAAATTCCTCAGATAGACGCAGAAACACTACAACCAGGGCCAGGAGCGCGTTCCGCAAAAAAAAAAAAAAATTTCGTGTTGGCTCTCTTTCTGTAACACATACGCGGCCACCAGCCTATCGCTTGCCTGTCATTCAAAGCAATCAATTGACTTGCTGCCGCCGCTATCATATCGCTCTTCTGTCCTCTTCCACCCACTCGCGCGGGATGCGAAGCTGCGAGCGCGTAACATTACTTTTTGTTTTTAAATTGCCTGCCCTCGTGTAGTGTTTTGATGTATAAACTAATATCCGTTAGCAGTGTCCACGGAGGTAGTGTATAATGAAAATTTCATCTTATGAATAACATTTAAAATCTATGGGCGTAGTTAGAATTTCAGTCAGACAGGGACAAATATCAAATTTCGGAGAACATTTTTACATTTATATATTTGTCGTGTTAATTGGGCTAGTTTTCGTAAACGTGAGAAACTTATTGAAATTTGAAGATAAGAACCATGCTAGAAGAGAGCAAATAGGAGTAAATTAATAAGAGTTTTTTTTTATGTGTTTGAGTATAAATCTAAACTCCCCCTCCCCACTTAAAAAAAAAATGGAACTCAAATCTCGACCCACCACTGTTTCCAACCCTTCATTCCACCGCTTCCATGCTTTTATGAGGAGTCAAATTTTGGCTGCTGTTGGAACGTTCGGGATTTGAGGCAGTGTACGCGGCCTTGCGGTGTACTATTGCTAGAGACCTGAAGAATTCGCGGATTCATTTAGGGACAAGCTAGAATTAAAAACATACGTGTTTATACATATTTAGCCATTGGCCCACGCTGTATTTGACACTTCCTGAATAATGCTGGCCCAATCGTCGCCTTCCACTGTGACAGCAGGCAACCAATGTAAAGTTGATGTCGGCCTATTTGTACATAAGACTGTAGAGTCTAGACTGCAGGTCATTGAACTCGCGAATTTTTCCGGCCTCTAACCATTGCTGTCCGCACGTGAGTAAACACTGCCACCACGGTGTTTGGATTCCAAGGAATTAATATATTGCGCATGTAAGGTCCTGGTGGGTGTTGATTTTCAAAACCTGGTCACGGGTGTGATTTGCAAGGCGTTTCATGTCCCATGTGATTCGTTATCTTGTCGGAGGGGACTTGGTTGACGTCGCCTTTGCACTTCTTCTGATCTGAAGCGAGGCACTGAAGCTCGGAGCTACGTCGGTTTGACTCCCGCCAAGAGAACGTTATGTCACCTCTCAAAAGCAATTTAAAAATGTAGTGTAGGCCCCTAGTTTTTTTGTTAAGCTATGTTGGCCAGGGAGTGATGCTCCGGTTTGATTTCAATATCTTGTGAAAACACACTTTAACTTCGTCAAATTTTCTTAATGTAAAAGTGACCTTCCAACATCACGACTGGAATTAACGAAACAAAACTGCCACGGTATAAGTAGCTACGTTTCCCTTGACAACATGGCACTTAAAAAGCATGGTAATTGTCTATTTAAAAATGTTATGCATGGACATTTGTGCATCGACGTGGTGTTACAATTAGGCCAGGACTGATGGATGGAGTTTTATCTTTCACGATAGTGGGTTAAGAGAGATTAAGGGGAAAGATACGAATGCAGCATTAAAGGTGAGGTCTCGCCCAGTGCTCACTCGCAGCAGGACCGGTGTTTTCATCGTCTCTTATACGTCTCACGTATCGTTAGTGTACTTTCGTGCTCAGTCTGAATAGGGAAATAAAAAATCGTAGTCCAGATCTCTCCGAAATCTAACTCAGAATGTCCCAGTAAAAGTTAGGAATGGAATGGAGAGGTTTGGATGGCTCTTAACATCGCGGTCTTGAAAGCCGACGAGGGTGAAGTGAGGTGAGTGTAGAGCAGCGCCGGAATGCAAGGGCGGGGGAAACGGGAGATCCCCGAGAAAATTCTTGGCGTATTTTCGGTGATTATGTTTTTCGTGACATATTCTGAGTTCTTTGTGAGAACAGATTTGCAGTGGAGTCAGTCTACAATAATAATTTTCTATTTAATTGCCTTTATTTGAGTAATATAAGATTTATAACTGAAGTGTAGGCTTACTTTGGCACAGAAATTAAACTTTAGTCATTCGAGGAATCTTGCAATTTTTTTCCTTCCAAAATCCGGGTTTTCCGAATGATGAACGAATTTATAGAAAAAGTTTTAACAGTAAGTAAAAACTAATAAAAGCTGAAAAAATAAAAGAAAAACGAAATCTCTAATTTGGTTACACAGCAGGAGCAGGGAACCTTGGAGAGGCTAGATAAACTTGATGCTCAAACGTTGGAATAGTTTTGGACTATACAAATTTAATAATTCTAAAATAAATTGTTCCTCTTAGAATGGGTAGGACCGCGACACCCGAAACACCTGGTGGTGCCACCTGGTCGATAATAAACTCAACCGAATTGAAGTTGAGACTACCACCGGTGAAATGACTTGGGCATCCTCTCTGTAGGCTCACGACCTGCCATTTACCGAAACATCTAGAACTGCCGATCACTTCCGAGTTTACCCGAAGCGAGTGATTCACCAACCCACATGGCCCCATCTAAATACGTTGCCCCAAAACCGGCTTAAAGGTCGGTTCACGAGGAAAAACGTGTGCATAACAAAAGTGTAGGTACCAAAATAAAATTCGGTATTATTTATGGCATTGTTCATTGCCATCGTGTACGTAAATAGCTCTCATGAGCAATGCCATAAAGAATACCTACTTTTATTTTGATAACTACACGTTCGTTATGCACACGTTTTTCATCGTGAACTACATAAGATTAATCCTAATAGGCCGCATAATTCGCGTCTTAGCCATTACTCCAAACAAACACGCATCGGCATACCTGGGATGTCCTCCAACGTGCCACTGACCTCGGAATAATACGGAATCGTGCACCTTTCTTGACGAGGCATTAAGGCCGTTGTCTACATGAAGGGTACTTGAGAAAGCCAAGTGGCGTCTATGTTCCGTCGTGATTCATGCAGTTATTTTCTGCTTGTCTGATGTGCGTCGGCACTGCTCTCAGAATAGCCAACGTAATATTAATTTCTATTCGTGCGTGCATCAGCTGATACAGGATTTTGTAAATGGCGCGNACATCTAGAACTGCCGATCACTTCCGAGTTTACCCGAAGCGAGTGATCCACCAACCCACATGGCCCCCATCTAAATACATTGCCCCAAAACCCGCTTAAAGGTTGGTTCACGAGGGAAAACGTGTGTATAACGAAAGTGTAGGTATCAAAAATAAAATTCGGTATTATTTATGGCATTGTTCATTGTCATCGTGTACGTAAATAGCTCTCATGAGCAATGCCATAAAGAGTACCTACTTTTATTTTGATACCTACACGTTCGTTATGCACGCGTTTTTCATCGTGAACTACATAAGATTAATCCTAATATTCTGGTAACCTAGCAACAAACCATTACAAAGCCTTATAGTGTAATTATTTAATATATTCTGCCAATAGGCCGCATCATTTGCGTCTTAGCCATTACTCCAAGCAAACACGCATCGGCGTACCTGGGATGTCCTCCAACGTGTCACTGATCCCGGAATAATACGGAATTGTGCACCTTTCTCGACGAGGCATTAAGGCCGTTGTCTACATGAAGGGTACTTGAGAAAGCCAGTGGCGTCTATGTTCCGTCGTGTTTCATGCAGTTATTTTCTGCTTGTCTGATGTGTGTAGGCACTGANCATGCAGTTATTTTCTGCTTGTCTGATGTGCGTCGGCACTGCTCTCAGAATAGCCAACGTAATATTAATTTCTATTCGTGCGTGCATCAGCTGATACAGGATTTTGTAAATGGCGCGTAGTTTGTTTTGAATACGTTACGTTGCCACTCACTGACTGTCAGAATGTGGCCTTCTTATATGAAATGAACCATACCAAGGGGCAGACCTGCACGGTATTAAACCGGGTATCCCGGTATTTCTGGCTCGTCGGTCCCGTTCTCTCGGTGCTAGTGCTGATATCACCAGCATTAGCACCCGGCCTACGAGCCAACTGAACCAATCTGAACACAGTCACGTCTTTATGTTTCGAAGATGTCCTGATTCCTTGCACGTGTGTAGCTCGTTTTTCGTTTACACCAACCAGAGTGACTGATCTTCTGCGCGAGCTTCTTAATTCCTGCAGAGGTATTCTGTAACACACCGACGTAAAACTTCTGAGAATTTTTTTTTAACAATGGCGTGGATGAATTAAACTTGAGAAATCTATAGTACTTTCCCCAGCTTTGGCGACGGAGTAAGCCCAATGAATTTCTGAGTTTAAGGGGAATCCGTAGCAAACAGTATTAAACGCCTCAAGGTCACATACGGCCCATAAGTAAGCATTGCGACAGCGCGGCGGTGTGAAATAGCATGAACAAGCCTCGCGCGTGTTCTGTTTCTTCAGAATTTTAAGCGGTGACTATAGGGTTTTAATACAGCAATTTGTTCGAAAAAGATACTAAATCGTCACTACATTTTGAAACACTGTTTCACAGAAAAACAAATATTGTAGACAGAAGGCTACTTACAGCGATTTTTCCTGACTTCGACACTTTTCAACGACCACATTTAGGTATGTTTCCATAACCAAATTTGTGAATAAGCAATAGAATATCGACTTCCATTTCTGTCCCGGAAAAAAAAAAGATATATGTTAAAATATTACGTAGTTTTTACTTATTAGAATACACACAACTTAGACTCATATGTCAACTAAATAGGCCCTTANCGTTAAAATATTACGTAGTTTTTACTTATTAGAATACACACAACTTAGACTCATATGTCAACTAAATAGGCCCTTAAAACATGTAGAGCGTTACCACGTTGCTCCAGTTCTAGAAGCTGTTTCAATACAGAGCTATGACATTCAGGTTGCCGGCCATCAAAGAATTCATTATTTTATATTTGTACGAGATATTGTCCGACGTGTAGACATTATTCGCAAGTACTATTTACCTCGCGTAAAATATTTTTAGGCCACATACGTTTTGCATAATGGCGTGTCAGAACCATAAATTTAGTGTTTTTGGAATGTACAGATAATAATAATTAACTCACTCACATACCGAAATGAGATAATTCACATTGAAATAAGAAACCTAGAGTTACTCCAAGAAATATTAAAAATCACGTTGCGAAATATTTTCGCTATTTTCAAAAATTGCTTAAGATAAGATAATTTTTGCATGTTTTTTATCTGTAACACTGCATATATTTTTGTAAAATACATTTTGTTAAGCGTGCGGCATCTCAAAACAAATTAAGATAAGGCCTTTCAGTCCCCCTTGTTAAATTTTCTGGTAATGTCTTCGTTTATTTTATTTTGTATATTATAAAAACACTAAAATTGCGAATTTGACATGCCATAATGCAAAACCGATGCGATGCAAAAACTTTTTTTTTATGCAGGAAAAGGTTACTTACACATAATTTCTACAAGTTGAATGGTATTTCGTACAAATATAAAATAATGAATTTTGGTAGTATAAACCACAGCTAAACCGTAGTGATGGTAGACTCGTTCTTCATTAACACCGCTTTGCACGAAAAGCCGGGGCCGTAATGCTATTCGAATGCATTTCGTGTTACTTTGCCGGCATGCACACATTATAAAATATTAAATGCTCGTGTACTAACAAAGCACGCGAGATCTGATTAAAATATTGTTAGGTGCGTCTGCTCCGCCTCGGCCCCGTTCGTCACTCTCGGTGGCGGGCCTGGCAGTATTCCCTCCCCTGGGCGACGTCATCGGTAGCCCGCGGAGTGGAGGGNCACACGGGCAGCGACAACGCCTGCCTCCGGGGCTGACATCACTCCCGTCTGCAGGAGGAGACGACGACTTGGGAGCCACCGCGCGAATTTTCTGGTCGTCACCTCCGCCGGCGCAACCCGAGGTGCGAAGAACCTTCTGGCACAGGCCACACAGGCTGTATCGGCCTCGGCACTCCGCTGTGTCGAGTCTTGAATGGCCATCAGTGGCGAACGCGCGTGACGTGTAAGTGATAGACGACGACGGACGACGAAGCAGTGACCGGCGAGTGCAGTGCGCGACTATCGGGAGAGAAGAGACGGGCTGACCGGCTGGACTGTAAGAACGTGTGCCTTGTTTCGTGAGCGACGGGCATTCGGGTGACGTAAATGTATGGCGGTCAGCATTTTGACTGCGTATTTGTAATTAATAAGTGGAGATCAAGCGACTGCGTGTAGTATAAGCAAAGTAATTAGGAGTGGAGTGGGGAGATTTGGGCGGCTCTTAACATCGAGGCCTTGACAGCCGATGAGGATTAAACTAGGCGAGTATGGAGCAGCGCCGGAATGCAAGGGCGGAGGATGCGGGAGATTCCCGAGAAAACCCGCCCGACCAGCGGCATCGTCCGGCACGGGTTCCCACGTGCAAAAATCCGGGAGCGACCCTGCCGGGAATCGAAGAAAGTATGTAATTAGGATTCCAAAAATAATTGAGATTAGCATATAAGTCGAGCTCATTTATGGAAATAGTAGATTATAATGATAAAAGTACATAAATATAAAATATAATTTAGGAAATTCACGAACCTGGATATAACCTAGGCGATTTGTTACAATATAATAATGAAAACGTTACGTTAGGTAACATTTCTCATTTTTTTAATAGTTTCAGGCAAGAATATTGTACCTGATAGCTTTTTCGTTTATTTAAAATAGAGACAGGAAGAGAGAGAGAGAGAAAACGCCTAAATTTTTCCATAAAGTGGTTTCTGGGCAATCACCATGAGCTCCTCTGGGCGGGCGTGTCTTCTCGGACAAATCGCCCACTTAGCGCCGCATCTCCCTCCCAGAGCTCACGCGTCGTTGCATCCAATCGACGGGGTTGTGATGCTCTGGCAAGGGGGGGGGGGTCGGAGGGCATGACTTCCGGTGCCCTTTCGACACTGCGTGGCCTCGACGTAGTCTTCATGCGCCAGGATAATGCTCTCTTCCGCAGTTATCGCTGATGTTCCGAGTCTTACAACGTTAACGTTTTCCGTCTATTCACGTGGATTTTTTTTACGGAAATACGTAGGTAACGCAAGCTGCCTAGTACGGGATCTGCCGATCGAAAGGACAGGGTTTTACGTGTTAAATAAATGACTAAAGGATGTTCGCTATGAAGTGAGCACTTTTTAAATCAGCCTTTGAAAAATGTCACTGCCCCTACCTGCGTATAGTTTAACGGGTACAATGTCTGGCGCGCGCCCAGTGAAGTTGGTAAAAATGGAGGGAAAGTAGTTCCACGTCTTAACGTTGAATGAAAAGTATTAGGTAAACATTTTTTTGATATTAAAATGATTTCATTTTTTTCCCAGTTTTTTTTAAAATGCGTTTAAGTGTAAGAATTATCACATTNAACGTTGAATGAAAAGTATTAGGTAAACATTTTTTTGATATTAAAATGATTTCATTTTTTTCCCAGTTTTTTTTAAATGCGTTTAAGTGTAAGAATTATTACATTTGTAAAACATTTCTAATAATTTCGCAGTTTTACGTGACTGACGCACGAATAAAGTCACAAGGCCCATGCCAGTGTTATATTTATATGTATATGCTGGAGTTATATAATGTGATCTGAGTAGTAGATCGTAAGCAGGTCTTTCAAAAGTGTTCAATTAACCTTAAGCAGCCCATATGCGTGTCTCAGCTACCTGTCGCAATATTGCTTTCAAACAAATAACGTTACTTTATATTTGTACGAAACTGCTCAACCTGCAGACATTTATTTGCAAGTACTATTTCCTCGCATGAAAATATTTTAGCCCAAATAAATTTTGCATAACGGCATGTCGGAACCATAATTTTAGTGTTTTGGGACGTACAAATAATAAAAACCAACTCACTCACACGCCGAAATGAGAAAATTCACATTGAAATTAGAAGACACCGGGAGTTACGTCAATAGATATTTTAAATCACTTTGCGAAATATTTTCGCAATTTTCAAAAAATAGCTTAAAATAAGGTAGTTCTCGCATATTTTTAACCTGTAGCAGTATGTATATATGTGTACATATATATACATACGTGTATATATATATGCAAAATATATTTTTTTTAATGTACCCGAAAATAAATTAAGAAATGACCTTCCAATCACGCTGNGACCTTTCAATCACGCTTTTTAAATTTTCTCTTAATGGTTTCGTTAATTTTATTTGTAAAATTTTTACTACCCTGATAAATTAAGATTTATAGGCTCAAGAAACACACAAAACACAAACTCCTACTAAATTGCTCCTACTTGCAAGGTTCTTCTGTANCCGAAAATAAATTAAGAAATGACCTTCCAATCACGCTGTTTAAATTTTCTCTTAATGGTTTCGTTAATTTTATTTGTAAAATTTTTACTACCCTGATGAATTAAGATTTATAGGCTCACGAAACACACAAAACACAAACTCCTACTAAATTACTCCCACTTGCAAGGAAGGTTCTTCTGTGAAATTTCATCTGTCACGAGACAGCCGGGAATAAAACACCGTTTCCGGTGTTTTATGTGACTGTTTCAAACAACAAATTATTTCACTTTACACACTCTAAATTTGAATCAGTGATAATTTCACTGTTTCAATCAGTAAACAGTATCTGACTGATTCAACAGTCACTTCAGTGAGTTTAACTGATGAATCAGTGAAAAAGTGCCAGTTTTCCTTCACTTATTGATTCAGTGACATTCTCTACTAATTCATCAGTAATTTTTTCACTGTTTTTCAGTTATTTGTTTTTTGACTGATGGATCAGTTAAACAGCGTGTAAAAATGGCCGTTAAACAACGTGCGTTAAATGAAATAACAACGCATAAACGAATAAAACCAATAAAAAAATAACTTTCTAAAATGTGCNTGAAAAAGTGCCAGTTTTCCTTCACTTATTGATTCAGTGACATTCTCTACTAATTCATCAGTAATTTTTTCACTGTTTTTCAGTTATTTGTTTTTTGACTGATGGATCAGTTAAACAGCGTGTAAAAATGGCCGTTAAACGACGTGCGTCAAATGAAATAACAACGCATAAACGAATAAAACCAATTAAAAAATACTTTCTAAAATGTGTTTCGTCATTAAAAACACCACTTTATGAGGCGACATGAACAGCCAGTCTTTCATTCCGTTTTTACGTCTTTCATTTAGTTTTCGTGTGATCACCACAGCGATCTGTTTGAAGGTTTAAACTGCGTTTAATGTGGCGAAGAGAGTGCGCTCGTATGCGCTATTCGTTTTAACAATTCCAACGGTACCAATTAAACCAAAAACGAAAAGTAAGGGCATAAAAAATTTAAAACTGCACGCTTTCGACGAGGAAATATGTCATTTATTTTCCTCTTTCCCGCCAAGTTGCATTGGCAGCTTGTATGGTGCTCTGCCCTCATAGCTCATGGACAGAGTGGCCGACCTGTAGTCGGAGGGTCGCGGGTTCGAGCCCCGGTTCCTCCGCGGCATAGTGAATATGTTCACTGTATGTAGCTTTTTTTTTTTGTAATACATCTTAACGATAAGCCTATTTTTATTCTTATATTTATCTCCCCTCCCACCCCCAAAGGTCAAGTGCCACGCACGCTAGTGTCAAGTGCATCATTCGGTTCTGTTCTTATTCTAATTGGCTAGCGATATAAACCTGTCAGTCGTTATTATAGAACGCTAAAGCAATATATTTTGTTGAGAAAAAAAAAAGGGGGGGGGGCTCCTTTAAATCTTGACGGAATCGTCCTGCCAATTAATTTCCCTAGTGGGGCGAGGACACGAACGAGTTCTGCTGCTACCCTGTCGTCCCGCGGGGATGCTAGAACCGGTTTTCATCTGTTGTGGAAGGTCAAGGGGAAGGGCGTATGCTAACACAGATTCGGTTCGTTGAAGTCAGTTAGATGTGACTGCATGGTGGTTGGGGGGATTTTGACTTGATAGTTGATGTTGCCTAGCAAAATGGCACGAGTACATTTCGTTTTACGGAATTCGTGTCTGAACTTTTAAAACGTGCGCGCCTGCCGAAATGTACGGCGGCAACACGCGGAGAAAATTTCACCGGTAGGCTATCATAGTGCTGACATTAACGTGTGTTGGGACGTAACTCGCTTCTCATACGTGCCTTAAAAGTTCTGCACATGTAAGGGATTGCTGTAATTGGTGGTTTGCGAAAATGCTTATTATCGTGAGAGGGTTTATGTTATAAGTTGATATCAAAATTTATATTATCGCCATTTAATGGGGATTTAATGTAACTTTGTACATAAATCTATTTCTATGGATTGTCAATAGTGAACTTTGTTTTTCTGTCTATCATAGTCTGTGGTATAAATAAATAAAATTAATGTGTACTTGTGAACTGAAATTCATACGTTTTATTAGTTTAAGTAGCGCTTTANGGGATTGCTGTAATTGGTGGTTTGCGAAAATGCTTATTATCGTGAGAGGGTTTATGTTATAAGTTGATATCAAAATATATATTATCGCCATTTAATGGGGATTTAATGTAACTTTGTACATAAATCTATCTCTATGGATTGTCAATAGTGCACTTGGTTTTTCTGTCTATCATAGTCTATGGTATAAATAAATAAAATTAATGTGTACTTGTGAACTGAAATTCATACGTTTTATTAGTTTAAGTAGCGCTTTANGTGGTATAAATAAATAAAATTAATGTGTACTTGTGAACTGAAATTCATACGTTTTATTAGTTTAAGTAGCGCTTTAGATGGAATTCGGGATCTACGGGCCAGTGTGTGTGATTGGCAATAATGCGAATGGTTAAAGAACGGAAATTAAATGGATATTTGCTGGAATGGCATATGCCATATATAACTAATAGTCTCGGACTTGACATTGTTATGCCGGTGCTCTACCTACTTCGAACTGTGCGTCTTGTTTATCGCGCACTATGATAACTTTGAAGATAATACACGTGTCTACGGAGGAAAGAAGGCAGGTATTTGAATCCTGTATCACAGAAAATACGGTCTAAATGTAAACACATTGACCATGGGACTTGAAGTGAGAACTAAACTGTGTCACATTGTGTTGCTATATTCGCATTATGTGTACTACAACAATCGATTATACGAGATTTTTTTTAATAGCAAGTCGAAATTCAAACCATAGCATATAAGACTAATAAAAAAGAAAGTCCCTAGTAGCAAAATGTTAGCAAAAGTTAGGCATGACAGCGCCGGAAGGCCGCAGTTACTACACGTACCAGCGAGCACAACAAGTTGCATATCACGTAGGCGAACGGAATCATATTATCTACGATGGAAACGTGTTCTCGCATATAGACGAACGCGCCAATTCCGTTCGCCTTCGTTACATGCAACTTGTGAACGTCGGTACGTAAAGCTGTGAACTGCCGGCGTTGTTATAGCTAACTTCTATTTAAATTTAAAAATATTAGACCAATTTCCCAAACATTTTGCTACTAGGATTTTTTTTTGTTTATATTAGTCCATAGATGCTTTCGTTTGAATTCCGACATGTTATTCGAAAACCCCTTGCGTACTGCATTCGAAGTGGTTGGGTAATACAGTAAGATATCTGTAGTAACTGTTAAAGAAGTTGACAAGTATTCAACACACGCCAGCATTATGTCCAGTAGCTAGATACATATCGATACAAATAATTTTAAATATCGTGGATGGTGGAGCACACTTTTTCTGAAGCATTAGTATTTTTTATTAGTTAGTTTTAACCAGTGGCATGAGACAAAATAAGTCGTTACCCTGAATTTAGTGCTGCGTGAAAAAGAGATACTTGGGTAATTTGTTCTTTCCAAAGTTGTACAGGAATGACTGTGGAAACAAATAGCAATAGTTTACGACGTGACATACTCTGTCTTCTGGAATATGTAGAATATTTCTCAAAGTATCATATATATGCCTACAGCAGGCAAATTTGGAAGTTTTGTGCGTTTTGTCTTGCATAATCAACATGTACATGANGTATCATATATATGCCTACAGCAGGCAAATTTGGAAGTTTTGTGCGTTTTGTCTTGCATAATCAACATGTACATGACCGGAAACGATTGATACACTACTCGCTAGGGAATGTACCGGATGTAACAAATCGGTTAACACTTCCTTTCTGTACAGGTTAATTTGCTTCGTAGGGTTTACTTCAGCGGTGCAGGAATAAAGCGATAAGGCCCAGGATAGTGTTGGTTTTTTAGAAATGGCAAAAGGATACAAAATCAGAGGTAAAACTAGATCGTAAGTAGGGCTTCCAAAGGCGCTCAGTAAACCGCGAGCACACTATAGAAAAAATATTCTTGGCAAGTGGTTTCCATAGAATCCGTCAACTGAGCGCTTGTGAAATCTATCTCTGAAAAATGGCACTGCCCCTACCTTAATGTATTTTAACGGGTGTCATTAACTGGCTTGCGGGCATCAAAATTGGTAACGATGGGGAAAAAAATAGTTCCCAGTCTTAACGTTGAATTGCTAGGTAAACATATTCAACTATTACAATTATTGGTTTGGCTTTTTTTTTAAATGCATTTTATGTGTAAGAATAAGCCAATTTGTAAAATATTTACTTTAGTAATAATTCCGCAGTTTCAGTTGACCAACGCATGAGTAAAGTGACAAGACCCATGGCAATGTTATTACGGCGGAAGGGGCAGCGGTGGCGTAGTGTCCAGGANTACCCACTAAGAGTCCCGCGTGAGAAGAACTCAACTTTCTTCTTTGCGCGACGTACTAAGAGCGTGCATCTGTGATATAGTCGGTGGAATTCGGATAATCACTCAGAAAATATTGCAGGTGGACCGTTTATGATTAAATAAATGAGATAAAACGCTAATTAATAGCCCTTTATATTTAACGTTGTTAGAATATTAATTAATAACTTTATTATAAATTGCTTTGAAAAGTCCGTATTTAACAATTTCGGTATGACTCCGTAGGTAGAGCATTGTACATAAATCTCAATTCTGTCATAATAGGGTTGGTCATTCGTTATTAACAAGAAATTGTCGCGTTGTACCCTCTCGTCATTGCGGAAATTTTCGAATCATTATTCGCAAACGAACGCCCTTTTAAACAAATTTTTTCTAGCATATTGCAAGCACGTAGAGGAGCTGAGAGTTAAGGATGTTGTGATGCACGCTCTTGGCCGTTCTAGTTACAGCTAAATATGTTATTGTAGACGTCGCAGTGTACAATAATTTTGTTTGGAACTGTGCAAGTCTCAGTGCAACGCTGTCTCTTATGTCGGTACCAACAAAAATGCGCTTGTGTTTGATACAATTGGCAACAGCGGTGTATGAGTTTGTGGAATGTGGTCTCAACGCCAAATTATGTGTCCCAGCACGCGAGGGACTTCGCTTATTGGCTATCTTGATTTTCAGATTGTCTCGCCAAGGAGATTTAATAACACACATTTTCTTTCAGCAGTGGCCAGCGACACCGGATCAGCAGTCGACACCAATATGTTAGATAGTGCCTTATGTTAACTTAAGTATTAAGTTTTAAGTAGCGGCCCACCCGCGGTCTATAGGAGAGGGTGAGTTGGCGGGGAGAGGGGTATGAGATGGACACCCACCGTAGTGAGCCTGGGCCTTGGTAGGATGGGGGCAGAGAGGGCCTCGCCCGACAGCCAGCATGTTGATGGGAACCGGTTCACTGTGCAACCAAAGTGTATTCCAGGATATCGGGAAGCTGAAAGGGTTGGATAATGACCGGGCTGTGAAGGACGCGGAGAAAGATAAACAAACTTGATGGTGCCACTCGTGGAGGTGGTTTAGCTGTTGTGTGCTAACGATGTTGCCGGCGAAGTAAAATATTTTACAGCGTGCGTCAGCAGTAGAATGAAATGGACAGATCTGGCACACCTGGCTCCTGGCTGGGGACAAGGGGACGAGCTGAGGCCATCTTGGATTTCCCTTTTTTACCACAAAATAATCTCTTTTTCCCTCAAAAATTTCCCTTTTTTTCCCTCAAATTTTTTTGGATTTCCTTGAAAACCGGCAAAATTTCCCGCAAAAAATGTGTTTAGTACAATGTGACTGGCACTTGCACAAGACGGCGTAATGCGGCAAAAATTGTGCAACAGCCAGCAGGATTGTGCAAACATTTACAAGTACCTCACACTCTGTCATTCCATGCCAGCTCAATCCATCTTGTCTCAAGAATGTTCGAGTTCATTGCCCTGTCATGCAACTTCATACTCCACCTTGTTATAAGCACATATTCTACGACCTATGCCAAGTACGCATATGCTGAGGATGCCTATACCAATAATGCATATATGCTAATCATGCACATGTTAATCACCACGCCATCTTGCATTCGTCACCCCACCATCTTGGATTCCCGTCGCCAAACTACCATTCGTGTCAGCTAGAGGGTAGCATCAAGGTGGTAGGGCCAAGGACGCCATAAGCCCNATGCACATGTTAATCACCACGCCATCTTGCATTCGTCACCCCACCATCTTGGATTCCCGTCGCCAAACTACCATTCGTGTCAGCTAGAGGGTAGCATCAAGGTGGTAGGGCCAAGGACGCCATAAGCCCTCTTATAAGCATGCATAGTCGGCTGTCATTTCCGAACTGTTTAAGATATAACCACCAAATTCATATCATAGGCATCACCCATGATGAAGAATAGGCTGGTAGGGTCAAGTATGCGTTAAGCCCTCTTATAAGCATAGTTTCATGTGCTGAATGTGTCAGTATTTAAATGGCATAGACCAAGATCATTTGCAGATAGATCTGACTGAAGTCTTTTAAATGTTTGACCTCCAATGGGAACGACAACGTATCACCAGTGAACTATATTATTTAGTCTTTCATTGGTTACGAGTAACTGAAAAAATACTATATTAAAAACACCCACACCAATATCAACAGCCACTGTGCTTTAGTGCCACGAACACAATAATTACTCCACTCAGAAACGGGTTAGGAGATGTTCACTTAATTCGTTTACATTTAATTTTCTAAAATAAAAGCTTGCATTTATGAACGGTTATTGTTCACATCGCATCTACNGCGGGTTTTCTCGGGGATCTCCCGTTTCCCCCGCTCTTGCATTCCGGCGCCGCTCCATACTCACCTCGCTTCATCCTCATCGACGTTAAGAGCCGCCCGAACCTCTTCACTCACTGGTATGTTTCAAAATTCTGAGGGGGGGTAATGCCCCTCCCCAGCTAGCCTCAGAAAGAAACCCTGGTGATGGGGAGGGGGGTGGGAGTGTGTGTCGGAGTTGTTGCGGAGACGTTGCTCGTGTGCAGGGCAGGCTGGCCGCGGCAACCAGGAGGAGTTCGGCCTGCTGAGCCTCGAGTACGACGAGAACTTCTGCATGGGCGGCCCGGGCGTCATCATGAGCCGCGAAACCCTGGCCCGCGTCGTCCCGCACATCCGCCACTGCCTCAAGAACCTCTACACCACGCACGAGGACGTGGAGCTGGGCCGCTGCGTGCAAAGGTTCGCCGGCATTCCCTGCACCTGGTCCTACGAGGTGAGCGCCCCTCTACACTCTCTACACACGCTATTCACGGTTAAGTGAGCACTTCTGAAAGCCCTCTCACTTGGAATAATGGTCGAGTAATATATTCTATTCTAGCCTTAGGCGTTAACTTCCGAGTGCGGTGGAATATACACACCGTGCTTACTACTTACATGACAATATTTATTTTAAAAAATGGTTAAAGGAAAAAGCAACTAGTGCCTCAAAAGTGCTCATTTTACCGTGAACACCCTATACCTGTGTTAAAAGCCACTGCAACATACCCTCGTTCACTTGCCCACTATTACAGACTTGTTGACGGTTAACTGAGCACTTTGGAAATGGAACTTTACAAAAATGTCCCTGCCCTTTCCTGCATGTACTCTAACCGGCACACTGGGTCACTTACGCCCAGTACAGTTGGCAACGACGGAGGGAAAGTGGTTCCATGTCTAAACGTTGAATTAAAGGTGTTGTGGTAAACATTTGGAAATTATGAAATAATTTATTTTGCTTTATTGTTTTTTAATGCATATAAGGGTAAGAATCAGCAAATCGTAAGATATTCACTTTTATAATAATTTTACAGTTTCACTCGATCAGCGCTTGGATAAAGTGATCAGGCTTACGGCAATGTAAGAATACGCAATGTACTTACAAGTAGATTTTAAGCAGGGCTTTCTAAAGTGCTCAGTTTACCGTGAACAGCCTATACATATACCCACATTCCTTTGACCCCTTCGTGACGAAGTGGGTGTATTTTCGAACACCCGTCTTCGTTTCGCAAATCACAACGCATGTACGAAAGAAATCATTTAATGAAACGGATTTTCTCACGTTGCCTCGGTTTGTGTACGAACAACATTGTGTAGCAAAATATGGCAGGAAGAAGATGCAAAACTGTTATAAACAACTGAAAAACGTAACTAACAGTGAAGGGCAGGTGAAGGGAACGTCGCTCGTTTTCTTGCAGGACGGGGACATTTGAGGATGCATTTATGCCCTTAGTTAGAATTGGAAGTCCCTTACAGAATTGCAAATTTCAGCATTTGACTTTACGATTTGACTTCCAACATGTTTCCTATGGAGCTTCTTGACACAATGGAACAGTCGTTGTGTGGGCACGGGACGACGAGAATGGACTGTATATACTATATGGTTCATTACGACGATGTTAAAACGATCGCGCACAACGAAACAACACGTGCCGCGGCCATATTACGTATAACTAACACTTTTTTGTTCATTTAATTGTTTAGTCAATATGGCGGACAAGATGGCGTCCGCAAAGAGTGGGCGGGAAAATCAAATTCAAAAGTTTGTCCATAATGCCGACTACACGAAATACACAAGTGTAAACAGTCTACAAGCCCTCTTGACTTCACGATGTTGAAAAGTCGAAACTTAAAGTCAAAGTCAAGCAGACATTTTGCCGATAATATAACACAGGTTATGTGGAATTTATATTTGTTTATTGGAAAGGCGATTTTCATCTCGGCGTATTAAACCAAGCTCGTATAAATTAAAGAAATGTAAACGAATTTAATGCGAAAACGAACCGCTATATGAATTGATACTTATTGTTAATTTCAATACTGCATGCCAGTGATTCGCACGGAGAAACATACGACGCGTAACACGGAATCCGTCCAATCACGAAAGTATATCAGAGCTACAGTGTTATGAAATACAACTGGTCGTGAGATCTTTTCGCGAAAATCGGGTGTCCTTACTGATTAGTTATGGATAGGGGCAGTGATATTTCGCGAAAAGATTTCGAGACAAGATACAGTCCAAAGCACTGTAGGGTCGTCCAGATTCTTTGATTGGCTAAAAAAATGTTCTGGCACGTGTTAACCGTTTGCGCACGAATCGCGAAGGTTCGGTGTTGGAGTTATTTAGTCCCGAGTGGCTTGGTCAAAGACGGACACGGCACCAGCAGCCAATTGAGGTATAACAGCAGCTGAGGTGTGCATATAGTATTGAAGTCTACTGTGTCCTCCCGATTTTTACGCGAAAAGTCACTGGCCCTACACATGCATCAAACACAGCCCATCGTAATACTAGAAATAAATATTCCTCTACGTCCGCGGTAAAAATCCATTAATTTCTTAACTTTCCTAGCGTTGTGGCAGTAAAGAAAGTGAAGCGCCACATATCTTTTCACAACATACCGATGCTGGCCTTTCTAATGTCCCACAAAGAAATCACATTTAGCTGTAAGCAAGTCGAAACATTAGCACAACTCCCGGGGTGAAAGCCTAATTTGAAGTGCAGGCATCTCTAAACATACATCAGCAGGTGGGGATGGTTCAAGATGTCGGCAGAGTTACCTAAGGTGATCGATAATTCGTGGGCCTCGTCGCAAACTCGATTTTAGAGCACCCACAAACTCTGGGAAAGAGTTTTTTCCTTGTGATTTATCTCAGTTTGCATGCCTTTTCTTTGTAAATATGTATAGTCCCAACAGAAATTTCAAACTTCGGGATAAATGTGCAATTTTGAATGTCAGTATGCGGAATTTAGTGTTGTCGTATACGTCGAATGAAGTAATTTTACTACAGTGGTTTTGGGAGTGACCCGATCAGTTGAGAGTTGGCGTGGCCAGTAACCATCTATCCAAGAGCTCTGCGCGTGGTTCAACAGAAGGCCGATACCTCCCGCCCTCTTCCACCTCTTTTTCCAAGCCAGCTGCGTTCGGGAGGATGGACATTTATAATTAACATAATTCCATAGTGTTATTTCCAATGGTTGCCTAGATTTTCAAGGATGAGCCCCGTTGAGGTGGTTGGACTTTCAACTCCGCAGATGTCCGCTGCGATGCACGGCGAGTCTCCAGTAATGTTTGTCATCTAAAAGGCTGGAAATAGGCATCCAACATCAAAATGAAATGATAACATTGAAGTGGATTTCAAGGGTAATGCTATACAGGATGATTCTAAAATCATGGGACAAACATTGAGGGGTGGTAGAGCTCACTAAAACAAACAATTATTGTATAGGAATATATGGACGGAAGTGACGCGTTGAGGCACAAACACAAAAACATAACGAATTAACGGAAACATAAAATGTTCATTAGCAGCATACTTAACGAATGATTCCGTACAGAAAATGTTAAAACAGTTGCTGGAAATGCATCCACCAACAGTCACGCATGCTTGGCGACCTCTACATATGGCGTGATTGGCTGACAATGGTGGCGTGCGTGAAATACCCGGCGTATTTGAATCTGTTCGCCAATCACTGCACCGACGCTACCAAGCTTGCATTATTGTCGGTGGTAGCAATTTTAAGCAATTATTATAAAAATTGCTTTAAAAAAGCATTTAGCGGCGACGTTGTAAATAAACAATGTGTTGCATTTCATGTGTTATTTTTGTGTTTGTGCCTTAACGCGTCACTCCCGCCCATATATTCCTATACAATAATTGTTTGTTTTAGTGAGCTCTATCACCCCTCAATGTTTGTCCCATGATTTTAGAATCACTCGGTATAAGTAAATGCGTACGCAATTTGCGTGGGGACCACTTAACAGTACAGTTACAAGGTCGTGTAAAATAAAGTGTTTCTGATTGGCTAGAAGGTCGTGCTGCCCCTGCGTCGTTGGTGAGGTGAGTTTCATAACTAAAAACTGGAGAGAATAACAGTAACCAGATAGCTAACAGAATAAAACGGCTGCATAGTAAAGAGTTGCTCGTCTGCACCGTTGACGGTTTTCGACGAGAAGTCATGAAGTATATAAGATTTTCAATCAAGCAGAAGTACCTGCAGTCCACTACCACTAAATCTGCATACAATACACAAATCCTGAGAGTAATCTCCAGTCTGCCTTACAGAGACGGGTGATTATAAGCATTCCTCCATTCCATTCTCATTCGTAGTATACCTCTCAGACATCTCCCACATTTTCTGTCACCCTGCTTAATGTGTTGTTTCTTTCAGCAATAAAAAAAAAANGTATACCTCTCAGACATCTCCCACATTTTCTGTCACCCTGCTTAATGTGTTGTTTCTTTCAGCAATAAAAAAAAAAGGTGGGTGGAAGGGGAGGGGGATATACTCATATATTTTTTTTATTTATAACATATTAACTTTTGAANAAAAAAAAAAGGTGGGTGGAAGGGGAGGGGGATATACTCATATATTTTTTTTATTTATAACATATTAACTTTTGAAGTTTATTGTTATAACGTTATGTATCACATTGTTACTGCTTTTAACGACCATTTTAGTTACTTTGGTAGCTGGTAATGATACTTTCAATTTCTGGTTCAGCGATAACTCTTTATATCCTACCTTACGACTAGATATTTCACAAATCAATCACAAAATCGTTTTATTATTGAAAACAATAGATATTTCACAGATCAATCACAAAATCGTATTACGAAAACAAAAATTTTCTTTCTCCTGTTGGGAGTGAAGAAGAATGNGGGAAATCCAGAAGGGGGTAAAATCGCCGGATTCTCCCTCTTCAATTCGAACACTGTCTGTTGTAGGCTACTCACGGTAAAGTGAGTACTTTTGATAGCCCTCTCATTAGGAATAATAGGCAATAAATATATTTTATTTTAGCCTTAGACGTTAACTTTCTAGTACGATGGAATACACAAACTGTGTTTATTACTTACATGGCAATGTTTATTTAAAAAAGGTGTTTAAAGGGTAAAAAAAATTGCTGAAAGGAAAAAAAAAACCAGGACCTCAAAAGTGCTCATTTTACCGTGAACAGGGGCCGCGGTGGCTGAGCGGTTACCCTGCTCGCCTCCCACCAATGCGAACCGGGTTCAATCTCCGACCGGGTCACTCCCGGATTTTCGCATATGGAAATCGTGCCGGATGATGCCGCTGGTCGGCGGGTTTTCTCGGGGATCTCCCGTTCCCCCCGCCCTCATCGGCTCCCAAGACCTCGATGCTAAGAGCCGCCGAAATATCGCCATTTCACTTTACCGTGAACAGCCTACGAGACGCGAGGGACGTCGGTGTGAGGTTCTGTGCAAGGTCGGCAGCTCGCACGAACTTCGCTTGTATCTCGGCGTCGCGTGAAAGGTGCCGTGAGGGAGAAATACCCGGTGAGCGGTTGAGGTTAGCGTGCTTTGTTTGCGAGGGCAGGGGGAGGGGGAGGGAGGGCCTTGTCGTGCCGTGCCCCGCACACAATGACGCTTGTTGTGGGGCTATGACGTCACAGTGTCTTGTGCTAGTGGCGCCTGGCGCCTGGCCTCGCTCCTCTCGCTGTGCGCACTAGCACCGCGCAGCACAAATAGCCCCTATAAGATGAATATTAATTTATATATACTTTATTTTAATATTTATTATAAAAATTTATTTTAATAAAGAATTAAATATTAAAATAATATAAAGATATATATAGAATTTAAAATTAATTGAAAATGATAACTAATTTATTTTTCATTTTTGATACATCAACAAGATTATTTAATTTAAAATTAAATTGAATAATAGTAATTATTAGATTAATAATATTAATAATCTCATTAAATTATTTAATATAATTATTGTGAATAGTGCAATAAGTATTACTGTTGTTGCTTTATTTTTTTATTATTAATACATTAAATTAATTATTTAATATATTAAATGGTTTACTTCATATAGTTGAATAACGATTTCTTATTAATCAGAAATATGTTGGTAATATTATTAATCTAATAATTACTTTTATTCAATTTAATTTTAAATTAAATAATCTTGTTGATGGATCAACATCAGCACAACGGACACTCGCACGGTATTCGCAATACTGCCGCACGAGTTCGTGGTTTCATAGCGTGTTGACCACAGAACTCGTGATCCGCTACCTGCGTGAATGCAGTTGCTCGAGAACTCGCGCGACGGTGTTGCGATAATAAATACATTCTTGATTGCTCAGAAGAACGGAGCAACAGCCGCGCTGTTGTTTCGCTATTTTTGGTTGGAAATTAAGGTGTAGAGTTTCACAGCATGTAAATAGTTTTCGCACGCCTTAACCGTGTTTTGCTTGCTATAACATTAGTGCACGTCGTATAGGCTACGTAACGTATTGTTTATGAAGTTTAATGACAGTGGTGTGGTGAAACCTAATTCGGATTTTCATTGGATCTCCATTGGCTACTATGATTATAAAATTAACATGCCGTCCCAGGCCGCCGGCCGCGGACGCCTCGACAACAGAGGTGGTTGGTGGCTCCTAGCTCCGATGCCTGATACCTGCACCCGACTCGCCATTACCCTACTTCTGTTGCGTAAAAACTAGTTAAGGTAACGAAGATAATTATTTTATTCAGAAGTTGAATGAGACTGAATGTTATTTGAAATGCACATTGCACAATAGTATTGACGACTCAGTGGCGTTAAACTCCATTATGCAGAAAATAGATATGACGAATAAAATTAAAATTTAGTAAAGAAGAGAAAATATATCACAACATTCAATATTTCTTCCTGTAGCGAACTGCACGGAAACTGAGAAATGTCTTGTAGAATATTTTTTTGTTTGAAACAGTTATCTTTAAAACTGATGCACTGAGATTTGATTTCTTAAGCATTGATTCCCTATCTGACCCATTCCGACCCAGTGTACATAATTGTGTCCACTACACACGTGCAGGTAATTTTTGATCTGTACTGTACACTGAAACGCTCAAGGGCCAATGAACTTATCTGCGAGTAAATGATTCGCAAACCATCTTAAAGTTCTAGGTCATAATTGGTTAATATGTAACTGTAGCCGAAGATATAGCCTACAGTTCATTGGATGTGACAACGAAACAAGTGTTGCGTCAACTTAAGTACAGCACACCTCACAAATGTTTTTTGGTTGCAACATATGAAACTTTAAATTTAAGTGGGTGCGAAAGGATTAAACTCTGTAGCTGCAGGCTTGGTAAGCAGGGCCCCTTAATGTTTCGATACTTGCACACAAATACATGGTGTCAGATAATTCGCGGGTACGGACTGCACCACACGAATCTGTGATCGAAACTAAATAGAAAATATTCTTTGGTAAAACAGCGTAAGGCCCTTAATTTACGAAGAAAACAACTTTAAAGTAGATAAAATGACTTTATTTCAAGTTAAGAACAGCATACAGGTTCAGTATACAAAACGTCGAAACGTCATAACAGGTGTTCGAAGTTTGCTCTGCCGATAGCAATGCACTTCTCCGCACGTGTGGATGCAGGCAGCATGCTCGGAGCTCGGCCGCCGGATGCACCCGTGGCCACTGCCATGTCCCAGTACTCTCTGCATGCGAACTCCATGGCCTCTCTGGCACTACTCAGCTCGGCTCCTTCCCTTGCCGTATGTCTTACAACAGACACATTAGTTGCAGCGTTGCCACATCACCTCACCTTTACCTAATTGGAATACCACACGTTTGCTACGATGGATTTTGGACCTTTCGTGTCATTTTTATTGTAAACGAATGGTCTTATGCACTTTTAACAAAGAGTATTTTCTACTTAGTTTTGATCGCAGATTCGTGTGGTGCAGTCCGTATCCGCGAATAACCTGACATACTGTATGTGTAAAAACAAATGAAATGTTCACCTGTCATTGTCGGACACAGTTTGGAAGCGAAGTTGGTGAATGTTCGACCTGGGACACATCTTGTCTTGAGATGCGGTGGATTCGGACAGCGTGGCGGCGTCAGGAGCTCGGTCGCACGAGTCAGCGTGTCCTTGTCCTAGGACACAGCTGGGGGCAGCGCGGCGCGGTTGCAGACAGGCCCCGGATCCGATTCCCCCTCCTCCATCCCTCCTCCTCTCCCTCGTCTGTTCGTCCCTCGTTCACCGTGACCTCGAACACCGGAACCTGTTCTTAGCTCCCGCATGCCGGTAGCAGTGATAACCTTCAATTCTGTTGGCCTCCAGAGCGGGGCTCTTTGAACCAATTTCGCCAGCGGCGTGGAGTTGGTTGCCCTTTATCGCCACTCTCCTCGGCTGCCGGTTCGCTGCTAGTGAAACCGCGCTCTTCAGTTATTCCACCCTGCTTACCGTACACCGCTGCTGGAGTAACTACTGCCATTACTTCTTTAATGCACTCATTTCCCGTTCTATGTCATTCTGGACGCTCTCCACTCTTCCACTGACACTGGCCACTTTTTCCATTCACACTGTCAATGTTCTTATCCACGCTGTCAATTATCGTATTCACTAACTTGCTAATGCCTTCTATTATCCTATCTACGTTTCTATTACTGCGTCTGTTTTCCTAACTACATTTTCGTTTACTCTGTCCGTTTTCCTAACTATACATTTCCATTTACTTTGCCAATTTTCCTATCTACTAATTTACTTACATTATTATTTGGCTACTCACTCACATTCTCTGCAACACTGTTTACATTGCTGTTCACTCGTTCTCGCGACTAATTTGGTGCTTACAGTTCCATTTCCACTCTTAGCATTTTATTTTACAATACTTGTTTAGTTATTTACATCTTCTTTGACGCTATTGACACTTGCGCTTGACCTAACCATTTGGTTACTTAGCCCCTCAATTAATGCTCTCAGTACTCATAGCTCTGCAAATATTTTCCTCGTTAACATTGACTGCGATGCTTACATTTAAACAGTCTAAATTTTGCGGCCTTCAGCTATTTTAATTTTTTTTTACCTAATTAAATTAATTAATAGCTTGTGGTTGTAACTTCATTTGCAAACAGATTAATACATAAAGGCCTTCATCCCACTTCTAACACCAACGTTACAAGTCGCCTGAGGCTTATCCTACTCATTGAGGGGTGGACGTGTTGATAGAAATAAAAGAACTAAATTTAATTTCGTACTCTACTTACTATGTTATAAGAACTTACACATTTATAATTTACAACAATAAACTAGTTATTTGTACTGTTTACACTTATTATTCCTATCAGCAAGCGCAATATTTATGACTATATATTTTTTTTATTAAAGTCCTTATCACAGTCTTTATAGGTACTAGCTGCAGTCACTTAATCGTCACTTATTAGCTACACATGTATGCACAAAATGTCAACTGCTATACATCATCATCATCATATCAAATGTCTGCCACTCATACGTACAGTTCCACTTCCCCACAGCCCAGCCGGCCTGTCTCCCCCTCTACTCTCCCGACGCTCGCAGACTACACTCGCTGGTCACTGCGTCTCCCGTCGTTCGGATGACGCCACTGCACACCAGCACCAATGACCGTACAAGACTCCAGACTTCAATTTTTTTTAAACTAACTACTCTAAAACTAACTGTTATATGAGCCCGCGGTAGGGACGGGAGTTAAGTGCGTCTCAGGGGTAAGGCCCATACGCCTACAAGGAAGGGATTTCATGCAAGGAGACATGCATCACAGCAAAGAGGGATTGGGCTGCCATGGCCTGCTTTTGGCCATGAGAACCTCCCTAAGTGTACTTATAGCTGAACTATATTTAGAAGAGAAAGGGAAAAACCGGCATAGTCACCGTAAAAACCCTTTCGACAGGAAAGAATTAAAAATTGTTCATGCATTATCATGTTTAACAGAAAATGCTACAGGAAAAAGAGGATAGGAATCATGCTCTTTATTACGATAGGAAAAAGTGCTTGTAGAGAGGGGGCGGGTTCCAGACTTCAAGAGGCATACCGCAGCTTATATAGCTGAGTTGGCCTGGTCCAGAATGTTCTTCGCGCCTCGAGGCACGTTAGCCACATCCTTGTTTTGCGACAATAAGTTCAATGCAGGCTGCCTCGAGTCAAGCAAAGGTGCATTACCTCTACATGTACTAGGGTGTCTCTTTAAATTATCGCTTCTACCAAATGTTGTTCTACAGACGGTGCATGATTCCGATTTGGAGGTTGGTCCCTTTGAACATTGGTTTATTTTTTCATGTCGACGAGCGTGACAGCTTTTGCTGAAGATCTTTCCATAGTAGCAACCTTGTGTTCCTCGTAATTTTTCCAGCAGTGGGAGAAGGTACATCCCTAGAGGTAAGCTCCATAGTAGACTTTGTTCATTCATTGGCTTGCGTCATCTTCATGCAAGAAAAAAACTCTCACACAAGACCGACTCCTCACATCCACAGTCTCCACACAAGCGCAGTCTCCTTACAGGTATATTGAAGTTATTTTCACAGTAGCAACATGAGTATCTACTCGACCTAGCTGTTGCTATACACACACACACACACACACACACACTTACTGGCATACTTCATCAGTGGGATCTAAGCATTTTTATGCTCCTATTCAGCCATACATTTTAATCTAGTTATTTTATCACATTAGCATGAAGCTACATCGTCAACAGTTTCTTCCAGACAAGTTCCGAGCTCATCTTGAACTCTTGGTCACACTTAAAGAATGCAAGTACAAAATAAGCCCATCTGGTATTCTTCAAACTGACTACTGGCAGACCATCCCCACAAGACTGACCCCTCACAAGACCGACCCCTCAACACCCCCCACCCGGTTGTCCCAGCTCTCTCCTTTTCCAACTACTACTACTACTATTATTATTATTTTCTGTTTTTCAATTTGTCATTTTGTTTTTTTTTTGTACGGATGTATCATTCTGTTAATGGTCTCCACTGTTGGGTGGCACATTAATCTGCAATAAATAAATAATTTCTTATTATTAACGGGAGGAGTATAGTTTCGTTGCTGCTTATCTCGGAAAGGTGGGCGGGAAAACGTCAGGGGCGCCATTTGCTCCTGGCGGCCGCAAGTTTGTTTCTTTACCCCACCCTCCTCCGCGGCTTCCGCTTCCTGGCCTCCTGCCGGCTTGCCAAGGCCACGACGCCCGCCAGCTGCGGGCCGGGCTAGAATGAAGACAGATAACACACACGTTCTGTGTGGTAAACCTTATATCGGGGGCCGGCTGCCAGCACTCGTTATCTCACGCACACGGGGGGGACGTGACTTGCTAGTGCGTGAGCAGGCGAGAAAATGTGTGCCGCCGCTCGCGGCCTCGCCCGTCACTGTCACGCATGATTTATTGTCCTTATCTGATGACCGAGTCCCTCTCTCGTACGAAATTTAGCACTTGGGTTTTCCGTCCCCGAAAACTAAATTCGGAAATGCCAATCGTACCACAGCTTACTTGTCAGCGGGCATTTTCTTACGCAGATGCCGATGTGTTCCGAGATCCGTTAATCATAAGATGAGTATGTAATGAAAAAAATTTAGTGAAATAGTTTTTTTGCGCGAATGTGCGTATCTCGGTAAATAAATGTTATGAAAATACGACTTTTGCCAGAAAGGGGAAAAAACAATTATCTAAATCCCAATTTTTTTTTTTTAACTTTTATCATACTAAGTGTATTTATGGAGAAACAAAATTCGTGAAAATAATCAAATATGTCATTTTTAAAGCTTATGTATGCAGCTTCCTTAAGCGGCATGGGAAATATACGACTATACGGGCGTAGTTTAATACGTGGGCTTTCATCGCGTGTAAGAAAGTCGCACTGTTAGCATCACGATGGAGTCACTACACGCCTTATGCGTAGGAGTGATGACGCGCTAGGAGTGCGTGTTAAGTGTCGCCCGTATCGCTCCCTCGCTTCTTGACCTTGAACGCGCAGCTACATACTCGTAAGAGGGCGTCTCTCTTTTTCTTAATTTCTCCCTCTCTCACTTACATTTACAAGGGCGCATCAAAGGAGGGGTTGATCCTCCCTTTGGAGCTTAANCTTTTTCTTAATTTCTCCCTCTCTCACTTACATTTACAAGGGCGCATCAAAGGAGGGGTTGATCCTCCCTTTGGAGCTTAATTTTATACTAAATAAAATGAGATCATTCTTTAAACCAAGTATATTGTTGATAATCAGTATTTACTTATAGTTCGTATAGTAACAGGAAATTAACCCTTTTACGCCCTCTTTAATATACGGTTTCAGGTGTTGTAAACAAGAGATTTTATGATGCGTNAACAGGAAATTAACCCTTTTACGCCCTCTTTAATATACGGTTTCAGGTGTTGTAAACAAGAGATTTTATGATGCGTCTGTAGCTTAAATCTACCCAACACTTGTTTCAATGACACCGCCAATAAGCTGTACTGTTAGTATTTTGCTACGGCTACAGTAATATTATGTTCCCCCTTTTTAAATATAAGTTGGCCAGTTCAAGAGAGTCGACATATGGGACTAATTGTAAACAGCTGAGTCTAATTTAAAAAAAAACTTTAGAATATTTTAATGCAAATTTTTTTTTCCTAACGAAAGTCTATATTTGGTTGCCAGTTTATAAATTTGGTTATTGAAACAAATGTGGTCGTTGGAAAGCATCAAAATCCACAAAATNTATATTTGGTTGCCAGTTTATAAATTTGGTTATTGAAACAAATGTGGTCGTTGGAAAGCATCAAAATCCACAAAATACGTTGTAAGTAGTCCTCTGTTTACGATGTTTATTCTTCTGTTGAACAGTGTTTTGAACTCTAGCGACAGTGCTGTAATGTCCTGAACAGATTGCTGTATCAACAACGTATAGTCGCCGCCTAACATTCTGAGGAAACGCGACACACGCCAAGCTTGTTTGTGCTATTTTCCGTCGTCGCAATGCTTCCGTACGGCCGGACGTGACCTTGGGCGTTTACACGATGTTTGCCAGGGAGGGCGCTCAATGACTCGCGTTTGACGGACGAGTGGGCGTAAGTGTCGGGTGGCAGATGGCGTTTCAATGCTGAGTGACGTGTGGGCAATTGAACTGTGTTTTCGGCGTCGTTACTTGTCAACGTGGTCGCACTCTCAGTCTCTTGTGCTGTCGCTGCAGGCACTGAGGACGTCCTGACCTCCGTGCAGCGAAACGCGAACCTCTCTCCCCGCTACCACGACTGACCATTGGTTTACCCTTGAAGTTACCAAGGCTTGTACTCACTGAGACTACCCATTGGTTTACCATTGACGTTACCAAATCTTGTACTCACTGAGACTACCCATTGGTTTACCATTGACATTACCAAGGCTTGTACTCACTGAGACTACCCATTGGTTTACCATTGACGTTACCAAATCTTGTTCTCACTGAGACTACCCATTGGTTTACCATTGACGTTGCCAAGACGTGTTCTCGCTGATACACACTCGCCTCCATTGCAATCGCTTTCCTGGCAGTCGAACGTCTTCTAGACACTTTCCTGCTCAGTGTTTCCGCAGTTATGCTTTCTTTCTCGTCATCAAATGCTATNTAGTCGAACGTCTTCTAGACACTTTCCTGCTCAGTGTTTCCGCAGTTATGCTTTCTTTCTCGTCATCAAATGCTATTTAAATTGACAGGACACTTATTCTCAGTATGGAAACCATACATGTATTTTAGGTTAAATTGGTATACGTACCATACCGTTTCTCCAATTTCAACCAAACTTGGTACGATGAAAGTATCCGCCACAGGCATCAAATACGCTAATACACAGCCTTTGCTCACCATTTTGTAAGATAACGCCACATTATGCCATATCTCGGGGAACAATCTACCGATTCCCACAAAATTTGGCAAACAAGTATTACTATGGTTGGCCATATGAACTGATATGTTTTAAGTGGGTCAGACACTTATTTCCAGAATAATGGAAATATTGATATTTTATTTTAACACAATGGTTTCTTTAAACTGAGTAGAGCCTGCTTCATCAAATTTACACTCGCAAACATATGCAGAGAAAAGTTGGCTGATTGGTTTATATTGGTAACTTCTTGTTTTATGTATAAATTGATTGAAGATAGATGATTTCTGAAGAAGTCGCCGTCATTAAACCCTAACATTAGAAAAAGTGGGTAATTGCTCTAATTTGTGTAAAAGTGCTGCCATTCATATACCCTTACGACCATTTCAACATAACAATTTGACATTTAACAAAATAAGCCAGGGGGAAGGGGGGAGCCCACAGTTACTGATTCCAAGATAACAGAAGCAGTACACAAACTTTAATGGTGCCATATATGTACTTACGGTTCATTAGTCATATTCTTATTAATTAGTCCATACTCTCGTGAAAAACAAATAACTTGCAATTTATTTACTTGCTTTTTAAATAAATGCAAATAGGCCTAAATAAAATTTACAACTTTAAATAATCAACTGGCAATCTTTGTGAGATGACAATTAGGAATTTACTTTCCAGAATGATAGTTTTGCAGAATACCACTGGAATTTGGCATTCTTGCATGTATGCTCATTGGATTAGAGCAGTGTTTAGATAAAAAATAAGTGATNGAATACCACTGGAATTTGGCATTCTTGCATGTATGCTCATTGGATTAGAGCAGTGTTTAGATAAAAAATAAGTGATTGATTGGCACAATAGGTTTTTCGTTCGAAATGAGTAACATTTTTTCTAGACCATGAAACCAATTTTGCTAAATAGTTTTGGAAAAAAATTTATATTTCATATCAGTCAATATCATTAATGTTTTCTTTATCTTGATTCGTTTTAGTACGCTGCACTTCTTTAGCATTAGAATCGATGACGGTTTTAAGAAGTTAACCCTAGCTGCATCCCTTGAGCCTTAAACAATCACTCAAGTAGAAGTTTATCCATATATGTATTTTAGTTTTGCTTCTTTCACGAAAACTGGGTTTGACAGGTGGTCAGGAATAAATTATCGTACCGGTCATGTCCCTTTTTTTAAATTTAAAGTCCGTACCTCCCCTCACATGTGCATGGAGGTTTTCTTATTCTTGCCATTATAGTTCTCGGCAAACACACAACGTGAAGTACTGTAAACCTCTGTTACGTGGGATTTAGAAACCGTAGCATAACAAACTTTTGGTCACAAACAGGAACTTCAGAGCCTATGTTTTGTACCTTGTCAAATTAAATAAAAATACCGAGACACACGTATGTGGTGATAACTGCACACACACACACAGTCAGATTTATTGGCCATAATACTCACCATACACAGCTGACATGATTACTCTCGCAGCTCGTTATTGCGTACAGAACCTGGGGACATCAGAAAGAACTGCGTGGCCCCACCACGGACGGCAGTAACTGCTGCCACACGATGCGGCATTGACAGGAAGAGACTCTGGATGACCGTCTGGGGTACCTCCGCCCTCGCTGCCTCGATGCGTGCCCGGAAACCATCCGTCGTAACCGTGGGTGTCCTGTAATAGGCCATTTGTCGCCCGACCGTGGACCACACGCCTTCGATGGGCGAGAGATCCGGTGAACGCGCAAGCTAAGGAAGTAGTGTGACGTGGTGGTCATCCAGGAACCGTCGGACAATGTATGCCACATGCGGTTGCGTATTGTCCTGTAGGTACAGGGCCCCAGGCTAGCCCTGAAGATAGGGGACAACATACTTCAACACCTCCGCTATGTAGTGGTTGCTGGTCAGCACACCAGCGATGTGAACTAGGCGCGAGAGGGACTNTAGGCCATTTGTCGCCCGACCGTGGACCACACGCCTTCGATGGGCGAGAGATCCGGTGAACGCGCAAGCTAAGGAAGTAGTGTGACGTGGTGGTCATCCAGGAACCGTCGGACAATGTATGCCACATGCGGTTGCGTATTGTCCTGTAGGTACAGGGCCCCAGGCTAGCCCTGAAGATAGGGGACAACATACTTCAACACCTCCGCTATGTAGTGGTTGCTGGTCAGCACACCAGCGATGTGAACTAGGCGCGAGAGGGACTATAATCCGACGGTACCACATACCTCGTTGTTAAGAGCCGCCAACCTCAGCTATACGAGCTAGGCCGCGGGTATGACGGTGAATAATGCAGGACTCGGCCAGGCGTGCACCACGGTGCCACCAGGCACGGATGCGACCATCGTGATGCTGTAAGCGGAAGCGGGATTCGTCGTAGAAGACGATAGCACTCCATTCGTCCCTCCAGGCACTATTGCAACCGCAGGCGCCTGTGTGCGGCGAGTAGCCAGTGACAGCCGCGATTATGGGCGCCTGAACAAGATGCCATGATGCTGAAGAAGGTGACGAATCAAGCATGCGGACACAGATTGATGTGCAACGTGCCTCATCTCCTGAGCTACGTTGTTTGATGTAGCTGCGCGTTCCATAATCGCCTTGCGCGCCAGATGTCTGTTCCCANGTCCCTCAGCCCGTCCCTCCTCCATCCACTGATCCCATATCCGCTTCACGAAGGTTGCATCTATTCCAATGCGAGAACCAATTTCGCGGTAGGATAATCCACGATCCTGATAAGCCATGATTCGCCCGCGGTCAAAGGCGAAAGCCTGTTCGTATGGTTGTCGTGTTCTTCAATGCGGCATGCTCACTTCGTCTGTGAACGCTNATCCTGATAAGCCATGATTCGCCCGCGGTCAAAGGCGAAAGCCTGTTCGTATGGTTGTCGTGTTCTTCAATGCGGCATGCTCACTTCGTCTGTGAACGCTGATGACGGTGAAACAATGACTCTGTCTCTCAGCGACTCTCCGACGTCCACTTATATGCCGCTGTCCAATGTCGCCCAGTTTACTGGGCAAGGGCCCCGGTAGCGCCACGCATGCTGGCAAGGCTGTCGGGGAACAGCAAACACCTCTCTCCTGATACAGGGTGGGGCTCGTACGACTAATGACGGAAGAATTGTAACGAAAGAAATTTTGTAATGATATTAGAATGTGGCACGTAACTGGATATTAATTCTCAATGTATATTATAGTATGTTTATCTAAGGATTAAAGTTTTATTTTTTAACATGAATATGGTTTTATAATAAAGTATTAAGGGTTCTAAGGCTATTTGTAACATAGCTACATTTACAATTATATGTTATTTATCATTAATAATGTGTCATGTAATTTTATTAAACTATAGAATTATAAGAAAGTAAAAGTGTAACGGCGAATAAAACGTTTTTAAAGATATAGTTTTAATATGTTTTTATTTTAAATATACTGTGTTTTTAAAAAGAGAAGTATAACAAGGCAATATGATCGCAGGAGGAGCAAGGGTCTGGGTGACAGCCTCCCCGTGGCTCCCCGCGGTAACTGACATATGTCAGGCTGATGGTCACCGCTCCTCCTGCTGGAGATTCCCAAGCATTTTAAACAATTTTAACAATTTTAAAGTAAGAATTAATTTAACTAACTTCAATTAAACCATATAATGGTTCAAAATCAATTTAAAACTCAAATATGGAATCTTGACAAAGTTTAAAGCGTTGCCTTGGCAGTGAGAAATATATTAACACAATAAAAAGATAATAAACAACTATATTACAAGAACATTAAGACAAGGATATGATAGTAGCAAACAAGGAGACCCGGAAGGCCTAATGGCTAAGTGGGTTTAAAGAGTTTTTCACTCTCGTATGTCCAATGTCGCCATCTGCTCACATGCTGCGCTACTCAGCGGAACAACTAATATCGTCACTGCCCTAACTTTCTNTCTCGTATGTCCAATGTCGCCATCTGCTCACATGCTGCGCTACTCAGCGGAACAACTAATATCGTCACTGCCCTAACTTTCTCTACGCATCGCCCCAATGTGTGGCCTTCAGAGGCGTCCTTCTTGGTGTTGCAGTTTTAATGGCCGTCATTGTTTTTAACGTAGCTTGAATGTAATCCAATGACATTACAACTAAAAGCTTACAAGACAAAAATCAGTTTATATAATCTTTATTCTGTTGTTTTGAAGTGAATCGAAAAATAATTTTTAAAAATGCCACAAAAGAAGATGTTACGGAGATTGAACAACGTTGTCAACCCAGCAATATAATAAATTATTCGCATAGTTTGCTTAAGTTGTTCGAAGAAGTAGAAATGGAATACAAATGCGCGGACACAGTTATGAAAATGTATAATGGAGTCAATTGCCATGTGAGGTTCATCAACAGCATCAACCCTCCTGGTTTATCACCACAAAAGCTTCTCCCCAAGTTTGGGGCTCAATTAATGCTACCGTCAAAACACTGCAATAGCACCAGGCTTCAAGTGGACGCTTGGCAAAGAGATGTAATCGAATCTGCAACCTCGACTGGATGTGCATACCACTCATTCGAATCTAAACGACTGAAATTTTCCCTCAAGGTATGTTTCTCATCAGGGATAGACTAGAGAGAGGATTGCTTCTCACATGGGCAGCTCTATGTGACCTGTCCCAGAGTATTCTCACCTAGCAACTGGTAATCCTAGCACCTAAGGGCATAATCACTAATGTGGTGTACAAAGAGGTCCTTAGGTAAAGGGAATTCGTAGCTGCTTCGTTTAGTAGTCGTGGGCGAAGCGATGGACATAAATCCAGTTAGTAGATAAATAAGTAAATGAATACCTCCAACCACAACTCTCGGAATATCACTGAAAGTACGGGATTAGTGGAATTCAAGACATTAGCAATAATAGAAGAGCATACTTGAAAGTAATAGTCATTGTTGTTATTTCTAGTGANTTAGTGGAATTCAAGACATTAGCAATAATAGAAGAGCATACTTGAAAGTAATAGTCATTGTTGTTATTTCTAGTGATGTCGGAAATACGTAAAATCCTATCCCACACATACGTGGGACGCGAGTAATTTTTGGCGGGTGTGGACCGAAGTACCACCCAACAGAGAATTATTTTTATGCCACCGCCATGTTGCCATGTCAAGTACCAGAAAATATTTGATGTGGCCACATCAATGTTATTGTTGAATGTTTGTGTCGAAATTGAAGTTAACGAATGAAGATTTATTGTCAGAAGTATGACGAAAGGATGATACAAAACCCAGTCACGTGTAACGATATGGGATATTGATGGGTTGTACTGTGCATACAAATTTATCTTAGTAGAACATCTTGCATGTTATCGTGTCTGCGGAGTGATGGGATTAGTTGAAGAGTTTATTGTGAATAGAAAACAAAATTATCGCATAGGTACGTAAGGTGATTAGTAGCCACTCAAGACCCACGTAGTTTTGTAATTGGGAAGGAAGAACATCTCTGGAATGTCATTTTATAATTTCGTGGTATCCTCGCTGTAAATTGTGCAACGTCACAGAAAAGGGAAAGCATGAGAACTCCCAGAGCTGTGGTTTTGGAGGAAGGTGATTGACACTGTTGTCTAAAGNTAACATTAATTCTGTAAGTAATTTATTACTGCTGTCGGAAAAGCACAACACATGTTCAAGTTGCGATAGCCTCCGTTTCATGAATGGCGCGGGGCCGCGGTGGTGTAGTGGTCAGACTAGTCGCCTCCCACCAAGGCGAACCGGGTTCGATTCCTGGCGAGGTCGCTCCCGAATTTTCGCACGTGGGAATCGTGCCGGACGATGCCGTTGGTCGGCGGGTTTTCTTGGGGATCTCCCGTTTCTCCCACCCTTGCCATTCCGGCGCTGCTCCATAGCCCCCTCGCTTCACCCTCATCGGATCTCAAGACCTCGATCTTAAGAGACGCCCGAATCTTTCCACTCTCCACGAATGACGCAATCTCAGTAAAATGCCCGGTGAGCAATAACACTCGAATAAAATTAATACGTCAGCAAGACCACTGGGGTAAGGCAGGCGACGGCGTGAAATTATTGAAGTTTTGACTCACNTGTTAAGAGACGCCCGAATCTTTCCACTCTCCACGAATGACGCAATCTCAGTAAAATGCCCGGTGAGCAATAACACTGGAATAAAATTAATACGTCAGCAAGACCACTGGGGTAAGGCAGGCGACGGCGTGAAATTATTGAAGTTTTGACTCACGTGAAGCTTTCAAGTCCCGTACCAAAACATAATCACTAACGAAAGTCTTCTGAAAGCCAGTAATGACGTACCGAGGTACAGTAGCAACCACTACTTGAAAACTCATACGCGCGGAGAAGAAAAAATTTAAGATAGCGCAACCGAGAAACAAGTTACGTGTGTTAAAAAAGTCCGACCCGAAAAAATTAATAATTTAATTTTTGTACCAGACATTGTTCAACTTGTACACATTATATGTAATGACATTTTCCTCGAATAAAAAAATTTTTTNAAAATTTACACTTTATATTTTTTAAATAATTTGATGTCAAATTCGAATTTTTTCTGTTTTGCTGCATCTATAATGACAAACACTAACCAAATTGTATAAATGAAAAAAAATTACAAACTAAACTAATTCCGTGAGCTACCGCGTGACATAATATGTCTTCATACAAATAACAAGCCATAATATATATGATAAAAATTGTTAAATATAAATTTTTTTTGCATATTTTAAACTTTTTTTAAAATGTATGAATTGTTATTTGGTGATTACAGCACTTCAGTTGGCAGGTGGAATGGGACCTCGTTGAATACCAATTCCTTGATGATTGCCATAAGCCCAAACTATCTGAGACACGCCCAATTTGGTATTACATAAATATAAATCCTTGACTGGTATGATGTAAACGTTCACGACTGAGTAACTGTTATCCAGATACATCCCTTCTTTCATTTATGCAAGTGAATGATTTTACTCTATTACTTTTCTATCTTTTCTAAGTAGCGGTACTGGTTGAAAAAATATTTCAAATAATTTTTTGTATACTTCTTTCATGATTGAACGACTGTTAAATTATAAACGTAATCATGGGCAGCTTAACCGGCTTCCCCTGCTGAGCCGAGTTCACTTTCCGGGCTCAATCTCAGCAAAAACTTAGTTCGGTAATGTTTCTACACTTGAATGTTTATCTCGTTTCACATAACATTTCATGAAGTTATATTGATTAAGAAAAACATGTGTATAAGCATTAAAGTAGCAATCGTGTGTTTTATAATTTTAATGAAGTGTATTTGTCTCAACAAATAGTCATTTTAGTTACCAAACATATTCATTGATCTATAAGTCTATTAATGTTAATTTAGATAGGTAAAAGTTTTACGAACACGGAACGACGCAAGCTCGTTATTCGCGCGTTTTTCAGTCGGTGATATTGACGTTGCTACCTCACAGTAGATAATTATACAGACACAAGATGGCGTGGCTGTTCATGCGATGCGGACGTACCCGTTTTCTGATTGGACACTCGTTCATACACACACACACACACACACACACACACACACACACACACACATATATATATATATATATATATATATAATTACGCGCTCGCTACTTTGCCTACCGCGCGAGCGAGTGGAAGCGAAGTACAGAAGTCATATGATAGCGGCGGCAGCAAGTCAAAGGATTGTTTTGAATGAAAAGGCGAGCCGTATCTGTTCGAGAAAGCGAGCTTACACGATAATTATTTTTGAGGCGTGCGCTGCTGACCCTGGTTGTATTGATTTCTGCGTTTATCTGAAGAATGCTCTGGATTACTGACCTCGTACTGCCGATTTGTACCTGGGTTCGCCACGATCGCCAAGTCACTGCGTGAACTGCCTGAGTTGATAAAGGAAATTTCATTGGACCACTGAGTGTGAAAATGCTTTTCGTAAGCTAAAGAAAATTATGATATCTCCACCAGTCCTGGGTTTCCCGAAAAGTGAGGGCATGTTCATTTTGGTCACCGATGCTAGTGATGTAGCCATTGGAGCTGTGTTATCTCAAGTTCAAGGTTGGAAAGAAAATCCACTAGAATACTTCAGTAAGGTATTGAATAAGCCTGAGGAAATTATTGTGTTACACGCAGGGAACTTTTGGCCATGATGAAGGCAATTTCACACTCTTCCACCACTACCTTTTTGGCAAACATTTTATTCTAAGGTCCGACCATGCTTCATTACACTGGCTACTAAATTTCAAGAACCCTGAAAGTCAAATATCCCGGTGTATACAGCATATTCAAGAATATGACTTTGAAATACAGCACAGATCTAGATGCCTTCACATCAATGCAGATGCACTGTCTAGGAGGCCATGTGAGCCATTTTGTCGTCATTGCGAATGCCGGAAATAAAAGAGTGGTGAATCGTCGAAGGTGCCAAGGACAAGAATTCAAGGTTCTTTATCTTGTGATGGATGACCTACCTTGAGTGATGAGGGTACTATGAATGATAAGCTGAATGATCCCACTTTGCAGCCATTATTAAAGTGGAAAGAAGCTGGCTTTGGTCCAAAATGGGAATAGATATCTAGCCTGAGCGCAGGAGTCAAAGCATACCGGGCAAAATGGAATTCCCTCATACTTAAGAATGGCATACTTTACAGGGACTGGGAAAGTAATGATTGAAAACACACACGTTTACAGTTGGTGCTTCCAGAATGCAGGGTTCCAGAAGTTTTAAAAGAACTGCATAATGCGGCAGCCAGTGGTCACTTTGGTGTTAATAAGACCCTCGACAGAGTTAGACTGAGATTATACTGGCTTCATTGTCGGGAGGATGTTGAGAAGTGGCGATGATTGGGCGACACCTGCACTGTGAAGAAGGGCCCAAGGACCAGAGGACAAGGTAACCCCAGAAATACAACGTTGGAACCCAGTTCGAGAGGATGGCAGTAGATATTCTGGACCCCTTGCGTGTCATAGAGAGAGGTAATCGGTATCTGTGGCACAAAACGGATCGTCTTGTTGGAACACTCTCAGGTGTACCGTTTGTGTGATAATTCGTGTTGAACATACAAAACATCAGTGTGTTGCATACCAGGCACGCAAAAAAAAAAAACAATACAGAATCACGCACAGCTCCCTTAATATTCAATTGAAGAGAAAAGTGGTACTTACATTTTAATTTTAGTCTTATATTTTCGTCAGGAATACATTGCCGAAATTTGTCTCCATTTTTTTTAGAAACATGTTGCATATATGAATGAACGAGTGTCGGCCGCATTGCACTGTAATCGTAGTCTTCTTAACTCCCAAAATATTTAGAATAGACCACATAACGTCACGAATTGCTGCTACGAGCTGCCTATTGCGGATGGTTGGTGTTTGGCAGAGTTCTGTCACTTAGTAAAACGGGTTTGAAAGCGGCGCGGACAATATTACCGATTTTACGCGATCACTGGCAAACACCACTTGTGAAAGTTCCATTAGTTCGTATGAACATTCAGGACCGACGGGGAACTACAGTGAAAGCTGTTTGATTTTGTCAACCGCGTCGCCTGCCAATTTAAGTTTTTTTTGCACGTAAGAGAATTGATTGGCGGACAGCAGATAGCACGAGTTATGCCGCAGACTTCATCGACGTCGTGAAGTTTCGGGTTTAACCTTTGCGGATGTGACATTCCACCATTTTGAACACAAAGCAACTTCAAAACGTAAAAAAAAAAGAGAGCACTTTCTGATGGCGAGGCTTACACCGAATCGCTAATCTGCAGTTTTCCAGATTGGAACGAAGCGACGGGAGTGTGAGCTGTAGTCGCGGAGGTTGGCTGCCTGCGGCGTCGGGGCGCGGCCGCACGGGGTCTGGAAGTCGTAAACCCCCGCGCGGTCCCACGGCGTCTTCGTCCGCACTTCCGGCCCCTAGATCCCCGCCCCTGCTACCTGGATCTTCGCCGCAGGCCTAGAGGGAACATCGTGTAGGGCAGGCATGTCAGTCCAAAGATGAGGAAGACCGATTCTTCGTCTTCCGCGCACGTACCCAACATTGACCTACTCCTAATCAACAGGGGTCGCGGTAGTGCAGTGGCTAGATTACTCGCCTCCCGTTAAGGCGAACCTGGTTCGTTTCTCGGCGGGGGTCGCTCCCGGATTTTCGCAAGCGGGAATCGTACTGGACGGTGCCGTTGGTCGTCGCGTTTTCTCGGTGATCTCCCGCTTCCACCGCCCTTGCATTCCGGCGCGACTCCATAGTCACTTCGCTTCACCCTCATCGGCTCTCAAGACCTCGATGTTAGGACCTGTCCAAATCTCTTCACTCATTCACGTGAACAATCCAGGGTTGTCGAAATCTAACAAGTGTAACGAACCGCATACCGGGAAAAGAAAAAAAAGAATCTATTTTAAACTTACACAACTGAAAGTTTTGCAAAATTAATAAATGGAATGAAAACAAATGCAAATAAAGGCAATATGAAATCATGGAATTAGGAAAGCATACACAGATAGCATAAAGTATTACTAGAAGTATGGCATTTTCTTTTTGGCTTCCAAATGTTCAAAATCGTGACTGCATGACTTGGACAGTTTTACTAGAGACAGGCGAGTCAATGTTGGGTACATGCGCAGAATTCAAAAATCGATACATCTCATCTTTGGTAAGGCTAAAGTTTATTCTACTCAGGTCAGGAACAAAACGTGATTTCGTATGGGAGAGCTTGGCTTAGGGAAAATTTCCGCCGCTAGGTTCGCAGTGTTCCAAATGGCAATTTGAATTAAAAAGGCACGCTACGTGACTAATAAAACATACAGATTTAATTTAGTTACTAAGTTATTTTATATTTGATTTGTTATTATTATAATTTTCCTTTTTAGGAAGTTATACTTCTTTTGGCGCGTTGAGAGTAAAAGTTTAGTGTGCAACGGAAGTTGCGCGCGCACAGTGTAACGAAATTCGACAGTGCACGTGGTAGGGGTATGACCCAACGCGCATGCGCGTATCGTCTAGCTATATAAAAACGCAAGGTGCACAACATAGCATGTGGTTATATTTACAGAAAATCAGTTCATGTAATAAGCAAATTGAAAAACATTTAATTTATATTAGTAATTCATTGTGAATATATATATATATATATATCTTATTCATTAATTTTACTTACATTGTGCCGTGAGAAAGTTGTTAGTGACAAAAATTGTATAATACATTTTGAAAGTGTTTTTCAAGTATTTGAGGTTAATTTTTTGTAAGTATAATTTTTTTAAGTTATACTTCTTTTGGCGCGTTGAGGGTCATTTAATTATGTTCTTTAACCAAACCTTTATTAATTGTAATTAATGTCTTTCTTCGGTCATTTTTTTTCCTACTTACATAAATTATTTGCATACGTAATAAAATTTTATTTTAGTCACGCTAAAGAAGTATAACTTTTATCGCACGCACATAAGTACACGCACCGATTTTTATCGAAGATA
Source organism: Clitarchus hookeri (assembly GCA_002778355.1). NCBI lineage: Eukaryota > Metazoa > Arthropoda > Insecta > Phasmatodea > Phasmatidae > Clitarchus > Clitarchus hookeri. The sequence goes on along the minus strand of NQII01000920.1, from coordinate 327,577 downwards.
GTAGAGAAACTCTGGCACATTGGCGACACTAGCGCTCACCTAGTGTCGAAAATTTTTTGTTTCAAAACTTTTAACATTGATCTTGCCAACCTGTGTAGACGTGACCTTAGTAAGGCCTCGTAAACCGCGTGCAGAGCTTCAGAAGAAAGAAGAAGTTTTATCTTCGACAGTTGTCTCCCTGACATTCAAGATACGTTCACGCTGTAAACGAGTTTCGTTTCATTGTTTCACAGTTTTTATTTTAACAAGTACAAATAAAAGACGCGAAAATAGGCGGCTGAGGAGAATGAGCGAGGAGGGAGGTAGGGAGTCTCCACGACATTTTTTTAACGTAAAACATTATTTTTTTACAGTATATATACTTGAAAGTAGCGTTGTGGCGCGCGCCTTTCCATCTGCTGTCATACGCCATGAAATTACATGTCAACACTGAAACTTTCGTAGATGATAGTAGCGTACTGGAAGACTAGACGCCAGTTCATTGGCTTGCGCATGCAGACTGCGTTGAGGCACGCAAGAGGCTGCTTGATTGGGCGCCTGCCATGGCCATGCGCACGGCAAGGGCTTTAGAGGTTAGCACTTTGGCCACAGAGAGCGTACGCCATTCGGGAAGTAGTTTATATATATACACACACTAGCTTACCCGGCCACGCGTTGCTGTGGCATAAAAGATTTTGGTTCTATTCATTTCTGTGAAATTAATTGAAAGAAGTATATGTATATATATATCTAAAAAAAAACATTGAGAACAACAAACTGAAATGTTCAAACAGACGACTGTCAACAAAGGCGCTTCCTGACGCGAAAGCATGGTAAAAATGAGCTTTTTGTAGATTTTAGTACCTTTGCAGGTAATACAGATAAAAAAGGAAGAAAGGTGTACAAACACACGTGGGAACGTAAGGAATGTTTATAAAAAAACAGGTTGAAAATCGGTTGATTTTTTCGGGAGTTACACGCGTCCGAACAAACGGACACTATATATATATTCCCTCGCTTTTAAACTAATACGCATTCAAATTATCATTTTCACCTCGCTTTTAAACTCTCGTGTGTTCAAATAATCATTTTTATTTTGAAGTCTGGTAAGCCAAGAACATGTGAAATCTGTACCTTAAAAAATTTCCACAGCGCTGGAAAACATTTCTCGACCATAATATACATGAATGGGCTCGATAATAAACACTATTGATTCCTTTCACTGTTTTAATCTGTGGAGGTATATATGGCCACGCTCTGAACACAGCAGGTCATTAACCACCATTCATTGGTACGTCTGATGAGCTCTCTTTGGCCAAGAAAACAAAACACGTGGCGAAATTTTTAGAGGGACCAGCAATCAAAGGTCAGGCTCTTAGCAGACACATATAGATATTTCGCATCTAGCTTGTCGCAGTTGATTTTGCTACGCAACTTCGTCGAGTGCAGAAAGTGTTAAATCCCTCTAATGAAGTTCCAAGAAGGAGAACAAACTGAAGCAGCATTAAAGAAATTGTAAACTAACTGTTCCTGTCTCCGTTTTGATTCTGTGCATCGGAGGTAAAAGGACACTACGTCACAAATATGAAAATTTACAGGAGTGCAGTTTACCTCGGTACCATGAAGGCACATAGTGCCCTTTCCTATTAGTTAAATATCGATCATTATTCAGTGTAGTCTATAATGATTTACAATCCGGAAATAGCACTATAAATACAATAACGCAATGCCAAAACCTCGGTTTTTTAAAGCATACGTGTGAAAAGTGATGTTATTTGGTTGTTCCTTGAATATTTTTTTATAACTGGGCTGTATCATTAAAAACTGTACATTTTCAAATCCTGTGCACGGGCATGGGTCCCGGGTGACTTGCCCTTCCCCCCTCCGCTGTACTTGGCCCTTTCACGGCCCTTTTCCGGCAATATGTGCGAAGGAAAGTAAAACCGTACAGTCGTAGTTTAACCTGTGGGCTTTCGTCGCGTGTGGTAAAAACCCGCTCTTACAGATCTAGCTTTCACAGGAAAGCGTGCCTACAACGGAAGCACTGCACGCAGCTCCAGCACCTTGCCCGTAAGAGCGACGGCGCGCTGGTCGCGCGTCTTATTGTCGCCCTTATCGCTGTATCTCGCACGGGAAATGAAAATCTCGGGCCCCATGTATTTTCAACGGGAATTCCTAGTAAAAAAAATTATGTTTAAACTCCTCAAGGTTACGCCAGGGTCTGGTCATAAGGAAGTCAATGCGGCGGTCTCTCCTCCGGAGAAACGATACGCATTCCTGAGAAGCTCAATTTCTCGCGAATTGGAGACGTGACCGTAGGATGTCATACACGCGATGTAAGTCGATTGATTTAAGCTGTCCGCCTGGTTGAAGGAAGTTTGCACGCATGAGGTCTAAAAATGCGTGGGAGCGCTAGGGGCGACCGAGACATGCGCATCAACTCTCTCGTCGCCTCTACGCGCAAAGCGCTGAACTGGCGTGCAGTCTTGCCGTCGATAACGCGCCTCTATGAGACTTTCAGCGGAGACCCTACCATTTTATGACGTAATAATAAAAAGAAATCTTTTATGCATATCCCTCTTCCTTTTTTAATGTTTTGTACCGGGATGCTTATACCTAAAAATGACTGCGAAAACACTCGTTTAAGCAATTAGGTTTTTTATTAAAACGTTTTCTGCTGGAGCTCTGCACACCGTTCGGCGGCCTACGCCAGATGCCACTTTGAATGTTGTTTTCGCCGTTGCTATAAAGAAACAGCGTAAGAATGACCTAAAAATGAAATTTTTTTAAAACCATTTTTATTAAATTTTTCTTTTTGAATATATTAATAGGATAAAAATAAATTGGTAGCTGTAGACAATTATGTCTATCGTTGGTAAAGGGCAATAAGACGATGTCAAAACCAACGCTCTTTTCCGGGGTGCAAAGCACTGTCTCCTACACGGAATAACTAGCGACTTAGCCTGTAGGAAAGGCCACAGTGTGCCGTCAGGGTGTCGAGGCAAAGAGCGCATCCTGTAAAGTTACATATTCGTGACACAGTACCCCTTACCTCCGATGCACAGGATTGCTTTCTGCTTTTTCTGAAGGAAAAATCGTGTTCCCAGGACATTTATTTCCTGAGATACGCGAATACGCGCAAACACTGTTTATACAGACTACATTTTGCTAGGCCGCCGTTCTCTTAACGGGACGGACAGGGCAAGAGCGTACAGGCTATTCACGGTAAAGTGAGCACTTTTCGAACCCCTCTCATTTGGAATAATAATCAATATATTTTATTGTAGCCCTATACGTTAACTTTGGAGTTCGGTGAAATACATACACTGTTTTTATTACTTGTTTGGCAATATTTGTTTTAAAAAGTGGTGGAAGTATAAAAAATATGGCTGAAGCGAAAAAGTAACTAGGGCCTCAAAAGTGCTCACTTTACCGCGAACAGCTTATAGTAACGTGGTTGCCACTTCTGTGGGAAACCTGGAAAATAGGTAAATGTCAGGGAATTTGGAAGCTTTCTGAGATATCGAGACGATATCAGGTAATTTTACACGCAAGTTAAACGTCGGGGAATTCTGTGCTAATAATGCTACAACTGGTTGGTTGTTCTGTCATTTCATGCGCATGCGAAGAAAAAACGTGTATTCATTGTAACAATTATTTTTTTATGTTTATAATATGTGTGCTTTTCTAGTGCATTTTAATGAGTATAAATTTCACGTGATTACTTTGGTATGCCGGATTGCTGCCGAATTTTTTGAATGTTTAGTTTTTCTGTGCAACATTTGTAGGACGTTAAAAAGTTTGGTGCATCATAAAGGAGTCGTCGTAATAGAATTGTCTTAAACAAAAGATAAGGGAAATTTTTTTCCCCTCTGGAAATCAGGGGAAATGCGAGGGAATTTCCAAACGAGGAGAATGTTGGCAAGCCTGCAAGGCTGCCGGCGCACATGACAGCTGTAGGGGACCTGGCGCGGCGAGGCGGGGTGTGTCGCTGCAGGACTGCCGGCTGTCAGTAGCCGGGCTGCTATTTTCGGCAGCTGTCAGCACCACGTGGAGCTGGAGTCAACTCCTCC
>NQII01000920.1:295627-309628 GCA_002778355.1 Clitarchus hookeri | reverse complement strand
CACTTATCTCATCGGGTGCGCGCGCATCTCTCCTCCGCGTCCTCAGCACGTCAGCATGCGGTGTAGAAGGTTTGTTTCCGGACAGAACGCCGCGGTGAACTAACTGTCTTTGCTACTAGCTGAGGTTAATTCTATTCAGGTTAGGAACAACACGGGATTTCTTACGGGAGAGCTCGGCATAGGGAAAATTTCCGCCGCCAGGTGCGCAGAGTTCCAAAAGGTAACCTTCACTTAAAATTCAAAGCTACGTGAACTATGAAAGAGAAAGATTTTACTTAGTTACGACGTTATTTTATATTTTGTTTACGATTATTGAAATTATCCTGGTTTTTAACGCAGAAAATAGAGGACATCTGGTATACATGCTACACTAGCGCTTACCTAGTGGCGAAAATTTTCCCTTTGGCAAACTTTTAAAGTCGATCTTCCCAACGTGCAGTAGAAGTAACCTTATCCTAGCTTCTACAAACTGTTCTTGCTGAACTGCGTAGAACAAGGAGCACAGCACTTGTGAAAGTCCTGCTTGATATCTACATTCTTATATACTCTTCGTGTATTCATCCACCATTTGTAAAATTAACTTTGTCACGGACCTGATAACTTTATTCGTGCGTCGGTCAAGTGAAACAGTATTTGCAAAGTAAATGTTTTAAAAATCAACTAATTCTTGCACTTAAATGTACTTAAATAACAGAAAGCAAAACAAATAGTTTCAATGTTTACCTAACATTTTTAAAATTTATTGTTAATACACGGAACTACTTTCCCCTCCGTTGTTACCGAATTAATGGGAGCATACCAGTACATAATTCACACATGCCCCTGTGTGATGAACAGCTCCAAGTCTTCAAGAAATTATATACACGATATTCAAACGGTGTTTGTTCGATTAAAAAAAAAAGAGTTTCAATGATGGTAAAGTCATTTCGGATAAGTTAATGACGTACGAAAAAGCGGTTCGCTTATCTTGCTCAGCAAGGGTGACTTCGTCTTGGTTTGTGGGGCGTTTACACGTGCGCAACACGTGGCGTGCGTCGTAAGCTTTACAGCACAGTAAGAGAGGTAGAAAGTAGTTCGCTCGCTTACGTTCAGTCGTCGCAGTTGCCTGGAGAATTGCAATGTGAAACGTGTATCGACATTTTAGGGCTTGCCACGATCATCAGTCAGGGCGCCGTGCCGTCAACTTTCGAAATATTTGAAGACGGCTGTGTAGTTACTGTGATAAGACACTTACAAGAAGCGTCAGTGCCGAGTTACATCGACGTTGATTAGCTCGGAACCCCCAACCTGGATGACAACGACGTGAGGATTATGGGATACCATTCACCCAATGTGACAACTACAATAAGTACAGCAATGCCTGCAAATATGTTGACATTTCTGCTAAGGAACATGGAGCAATAATAATGCAGTTCCCAGCTTAAGGGGTTACCGTAGTTCTCCAATGGTTCTTACTGTTAAAAAATTTCTAGTAAACTTCCTAAACGGTAATGGAAAATTTTTAACCTATACATTGTATGAAAATACCACCATATATCAGGCTGCAAATGCAGGAATGTTTAGCACCGCTGAAATACATAATTGGTAACTTCCCTATGCGTTCGTCTGTTTCCCGAGCACATGCAGGGACGCTATCGTGGATGTACCACCTGCTCTTCCACACTATGCGTACACACTGGTGTGGAATATTTGCGAACAATTTATTAGAGTGCAGTTGTGTCTATTCTAATTTTTACGAAACTATGGAATATTTCGGTGTGAATATATTTTTTTTAAAAGTCGATATTCAAAAGGTTGGTCGTTGAAAAAAAGCCACGAAATTCGCTGTAAGTCGCCCTCAGTTTACGATTTTTGTTCTTCTGCAAAACAGTGTTTGAAACTATAGCGACAACTTCGTGTCTCTTCTGAACAGAAGGCTGTATTGAAACTCTTTAGTCGCCGCGTGGAACTTGAGGTAACAACACGCGCGAAGCTGGGTTTTAGTCTATTCGCGTCTTCTTCACACTTTTTGAATCAAACCTTTGACTCATGCATTACGTGTTTTCGTTGTGTCCCAAACATGCCATGCATCACAAGTGTTTTATACTTGTGTTAACATAAAATTGCCCTATTTTTTCTTATATTGAAATTTTATTTATATTTTATCTACAAATTATAGTATTTCATCTATAATTATTATGAATTAAATCACTTAAAAAATAGGCGTGTTGTTAATACCTAGTAAGAAATAGTTCTTATGCAAAATATTATTAGATTTAGTGCTCACGAATGCGGCGCCTATGGTGTAATTTTCTAGATTCGGCCAGGCTTTGTTCGCACGAGGCGGAGGGATATCCTGAAAGTAGGGCTTTAGCAGGGTTTCAGGAAGTAACCGTGAATGGACTGTATGCTTGGGGGCGTTTTAAATGTTTTTTTCCTGGGGAGCGGCCTTAGTTCAGACTGGCCAAAGGCGAGGGGACGCAGTGATCGAAGTGTGCTCCGAACTAGCTGCGCCGTCTGCGACCTCACGTATTAGGATTTATTGCCACGGGTGCGACGTGGCCATCACTATCAATCACTTAGCGACCGCAGCCACCGAGGAGGGCCATTAATTTGTTCATTGAATAATTAGACCGTGTTTCAAGCACAGCTTCGAAATCAGGAGCTGACCCAGTAGGGGAGGGGGGGGTGCATTGTGATACAGGACTCGTGACTCACCTCCCCCCCCCTTCAAAGTTCTTGATTTCGTTGGAAGAAAAATATCTCAAAAACATCAGTGGGTTATTAAGCAATGTAAGTTATTATTAACAGGCGTATTAACAAACAGTGCACATACTTCGTGTAAGCGTAGTAATTTGTAACGTATTATTATTGTATATAGCGCATTATCCACTGTGAGATCAATTTGCAGGCACAGTGCATTACCGCCCTTGGAGCTGCGCAATACATCCACGTGCCACTGTCGTTCGTTACAGGGATTCCCTAATAAAGTATCGTCTCTAAGATCAGTGTGTGCGCGTGTACGCATATCGGTAAATAAATGGCCTGGGAATACAATTTTTTTCCAGGAAACGTAAAAAACAACTATATTGTATCCACAGCAGCGACTTTTTACTTTCACCCTATTACAAATTATACAAAAAAAAAATTTGAAATTGGTTTTAAAACCCGATTTTTTGGGTTATCATGCGCAGTTTCCCTAAGATAAAGGATAAAAGTACAACAATGTAATTTGTAGTTTAATCAGTTGTCTTTCATCACGTGTAATAATATCGTACTATTACCAACTAACTTGCGGGGAGTTCAGAGTGCAGCCTTGGCAGTGCCCGCCGCACTGCTTCCTTATGGGCAGACGTGACCTTGAGGCAGGATTTACAATAGTCCGTCCGTCAGTCATCTGTCCGTTTCCCAGCCGAGCGATTTACAACCAGTCTTTGAACGCCCGTCGTCAGTTCATTGCTGCAAACTAATACAAACAAAACTGTTTACAAATAGAAAAAAAAATCTCCGTAAAAAGTGAATACTTTTGGCGGTATTGTGTTTGTAAGTACCCAAAATGCGCACACACGTACATTACGACAATTTGTTGATGTCAAAAAAAATTTTCAATAGCATATAAAGAATGATTTTAGTACTTTTTACTGTTGCAAAGAAGGAACTCATGCTTGCAAACGTAATTATCAAGAAATCTTCAGGAAAAATGTAACGTAATTGTATTTCACAGCTACATAAACAAACATATATGAAGACAAAATACGGCCAAAATAAAACACTGCACACACCACACAGCCTTATAAATAACTCGGGATTAACGGGTAACAAAACGTGCAAGTTTAGAAGACTGTAATTTCATCCGCCCGTCCGTCAAAAGGGAAAGGTTGCCAAGGTTTTGACGGACGGACGGATAGAATTAATGGCCACCTCTGATTGGCTGTTGGTCACGTGATGGANCCTATCTTTCTCCTGTAGCATTTTCTCATAATGCATGTAACAATTTTTAATTCTTTCCTGTCGAAAGGGTTTCTACGGTGTCTGTGCCGGTTTTTCCCTTTCTCTTCTAGATGTAGTTAGTTAACTATAAGTACATTAGGGAGGTTTTTCATGGCAGAACTCGGCCGTGGGAAACCCAATCCCTCTTTGCCGCAATGCACGTCTCCTTGCGTGTTTTTCCTTCCCTTGTAAGCGTAAGGGGTTAGCCCTGAGACGCAATAATCCCGTTCCTACCGCGGACTAACATATATCACTTAGATTTAGAGTAGGTTAGAAAGAAAAAAAAACAACAACATTCCCCTCAATGCCACGCGCCCGGACCCACGCCTAGCACACACGACTGTGTGTTTGGAGTACAGAGTGCGCTGCTCGTCTTTCTCTCACCTATCGTTCAGTTCAGACGTGGTCATTCACAATTTGTCTTACAAATCGTTTACAACTCAGTTTTACAAAGTTTCATACAAACATAGGGTGGCAACCCCCATTCACATAACGAAAGAGGGCGATGTTACCAACCGTGTTTTCAGAGGCCAATATATACGTTATACAAATCACTATCGCCGATTTGTTGCTTAATCGCAACTACTTTATAATATTTTTACCTAAAGAAAAAAAGCATTTCAAAACTCGATTTTTGGGGGCGCATAGCTTCCTTCACGATCACTTAAGGGAAAAGTGGCACATACGTTTTCGCCTTATAGTTTCTTAAGGAGTTTGTTGGTGTTGTTCACAAACATCGTGTATATATTTGCAGTATAGCTACTTTTCTTAAAACAAACCTTATCAGTCGCATTATTATCAAATGGTTGATCCTATTTATCATAACACAAACTCGTCCTTATTGTGAGTGGCCCGCAAAACCGTGCGGTACCGAGTCACGCCTTACGTATCACGCAAAAGCTAGACATTGGCAAGCTTTTCTTTACGAGAACGTACGTTTTACGTTATGCGGAACGAACGTCAGAGGTCTCGTTGAAACATCCAAGTGTTCTATTAGGCCGTGTACACACGGGCTATGCTATTCCGTTCATTGTCAACTGAGCACTTTTGAAAGCCCATACTTTTCGTTTTGCATCCGTCTACCGTACATAAATAAACATTGCCACGGGCCTGCTCACTTTAATTATGCACCATCCGAGTGAAACCGTGGAGTTGATAAGAATGTAAATATTTTGCTATGATCCATTCACGGTTACTTCCAACTTTTCTGAAAACCTGATAAAGTTCTACTTCCAGGATATCCCTCCGCCTCGTGAAAACAAAGTTTAACTAAGTGTAGAAAATTACACCGAAGGACAACGCGCCGAATTCGTGCGCACTTAATTGTAATAATATTTTGCATGAGAACTATTTCTTACTAGGCGCTACCAACACACGTGTTTTCTCACTGTTTTATTCATATTTATTATAAATGAAATATTATCGCTAAATAGTATAAAACAAAGTCGCTCATCCGCGTCTGTCTGTGTATTCGCTTAGTACTTCTAAACTACTTGGTGGATTTTGATGCGGTTTTCAACATCATTTAGAGAATTTCTTGAGGAAGGTTTTGGAGTATAATATAATTATATTTAATGTAAGGATAGTAGATAAATGTCGACGTTTGTCGTAAAAAAACCCGCTTTTCGGGCGCTTACATGGCTTGCGCTGACTAAACCATAAGAGATACATCAAATTAATAACCTACAGAATTGTAGCTCTCAAAAATGTCTACAGAAAAGTCCGCTGTAGCATATGTTTATCTTTTAAGGATGATCCACAGTAACCATTTTTGTCTTTCAAAGTTTGATCAAAAATAATGGTTCACTTGCGAAGCCGTTTTGACCGCCATAGTATTAATCATTATTCAATTAAATATGTTAGTTACCTTAAGCAGTTAGTTAAGATCAAATTTGTTCTTTACACCATATCATTTAAATGAATATCGTAGAAGATATAACAGATTTTTCTACTATACCGGGCAAAGCCGGGCAGCTCCGCTAGTAATTTATAAATACAAATATAGATTAAACTTTAATTTAACGAAAAATAAGATATTTTATGTTAACAGGGGTGTAAAACGCTTGCGATACATGGTATATTTAGGAAATAACTAAACACGTTATACGCGGGGTGATTTTTCGAAAGTTTGGTTCAAAAAGTTTTAAGACACCGCGAATAGACTATAGCTAGGGCCAGTGACTTTTCGCGTAAAAATCGGAGCACGCAGTAGACTTCAATACTATATACACACCTCAGCTGTTGTTGTACCTCCATTGGCAGCTGGTGCCGTGTCCGTCTTTGACCAAGCCATTCGGGACTAAGTAACTCCGACACTGAACCTTCGTGATTCGTGCNTGCCGTGTCCGTCTTTGACCAAGCCATTCGGGACTAAGTAACTCCGACACTGAACCTTCGTGATTCGTGCGCAAACCGTTAACACGAGTCAGAACATTTTTTTAGCCAATCAAAGAAGCTGGGCGACTCTACAGTGCTTTGGACTGTATCTTGTCTCGAAATCTTTTCGCGAAATATCACTGCCCCTAGTAATAGCTGTTGACAGAAGTACAGGAGCCAGTGCTGGACTGGCAGGGCGGGTCGCGGGACGCGCTGCGATAAATCACGCGCGTCCGGAGCGTGATGTACGCACGGGCGGGCGACCCGCTTGGCGTGCCACACGCACGACCCCGGGGTGACGTCGTCCGTCTTGTCACGTCGGCGTGCGCGCACCGCCGGCCCCTTGGACCACAACACACTTCACGCCGTCCAAAGCTGCGTTTACCATTAAATAAATTACGCGTTAAGAATCACGCAGCAACCGCGGTTCTCGCGCACAGAACTACTGTCTTTTAGATTTGCAATCCACAGTTCAGCTCGTAATTCTTAAGGCCCCTGCCTAAATGGCACTTGACACATCGAAACAAAATGTAANTTGCAATCCACAGTTCAGCTCGTAATTCTTAAGGCCCCTGCCTAAATGGCACTTGACACATCGAAACAAAATGTAATGGTTGGCTGGAGTGTACCTATGAAAAGCCTCATTCTTTGGATGGAGAAATCAGCCGGCGGGCATNTTGCAATCCACAGTTCAGCTCGTAATTCTTAAGGCCCCTGCCTAAATGGCACTTGACACATCGAAACAAAATGTAACGGTTGGCTGGAGTGTACCTATGAAAAGCCTCATTCTTTGGATGGAGAAATCAGCCGGCGGGCATTCAAGGCTGCAANGGTTGGCTGGAGTGTACCTATGAAAAGCCTCATTCTTTGGATGGAGAAATCAGCCGGCGGGCATTCAAGGCTGCAAATGAAGCATTATACAACGTTTATAGCACTCCAGAGGCTGCAGAGGCCTTAAAAGAAAAACTTTGGGTTCTGGGCGGACGCTTGCTTGCGTAAGACTGTATCGAGCTGTGTATAAGCAGATTATAATTATTATGTGAAAAGTGAGAATGTTGCTGGAATGACACTGCATGTATAGTACGGAGAACGTCGAGATTTTGCGGTGCGTTTGAAATACACGTTTTCCCACGCAACTATTATACGCGCGTCCTATGTGCTGATCTACGAAAAGAACACATATCAGACGACGGCTGTTGAGTGCTTTCAAGACGTTTCGCACGTTAGGAATACCATTTATGATTATTCCAAAAAGACTAAAAGCGGCTTTTTTCAAAGTGCTTGATTTCAGAATATACGTTTCAGATACATACANCTATTATACGCGCGTCCTATGTGCTGATCTACGAAAAGAACACATATCAGACGACGGCTGTTGAGTGCTTTCAAGATGTTTCGCACATTAGGAATATCATTTCTGATTATTCCAAAAAGACTAAAAGCGGCTTTTTTCAAAGTGCTTGATTTCAGAATATACGTTTCAGATACATACAANTGATTATTCCAAAAAGACTAAAAGCGGCTTTTTTCAAAGTGCTTGATTTCAGAATATACGTTTCAGATACATACAAAACTACTCAAGGGCCCTGCATTGAACCTTGCTACAGACTTTCCGACAATAATATAATTGGGTCACCGCTGAAAGTCTCATAGGTACACGTAGCACGACGGGAACACTGCACGCCAGGGGAGAGCCTTGTGCTTGGTGGCGATGGCGCACTTGGTACTCGTGGCAGTGTCGCCCTTATTGCTCCTATGATTTCCCGGCCTCAACCGCCGAAAATAGCCCCAGGTAGGNTGGTACTCGTGGCAGTGTCGCCCTTATTGCTCCTATGATTTCCCGGCCTCAACCGCCGAAAATAGCCCCAGGTAGGCGAGAGCCTTAAGGGCACTGCCTACCGGCTGGCAGCTGCGAAATTTAAGTAGGAAATCCCATGTTAAGGGAATTCCGCCTCGGTGCGTTAAATTTAAATACAAGCGTTCCAAACAAAATGTATTCTTCACATTTTTTTAGGAGACGTTCCTTACGAGCGCATCTTTTCAATATAGATAGGCAGTATGTACTTTTTTGTAGAACATAAATTTTAAAAATGCCTTGCCAACACGCTATACAGGTTATGGAAACATCTGCGCTGTAGGGAACCCCTCCTAAAACATTCGTGAAGAATACATTTTGTTATTAAAACACTCATTTCTCGAAAACTATTTATCCGATTTATATGATCGACATATCGTTTGATTCGTCTTAAAATTCTGTATAAAATGACATATATTTAGATTATCTTTGAAATTAACGCGCCGAGGCGAAATTCCCTTAACATGGGATTTCCCATTTAAATTTCCCAGCTGCGAGCCGGCAGGCAGTGCCCTTAATAACNAAATGACCGACATATCGTTTGATTCGTCTTAAAATTCTGTATAAAATGACATATATTTAGATTATCTTTGAAATTAACGCGCCNATATGATCGACATATCGTTTGATTCGTCTTAAAATTCTGTATAAAATGACATATATTTAGATTATCTTTGAAATTAACGCGCCGAGGCGAAATTCCCTTAACATGGGATTTCCCATTTAAATTTCGCAGCTGCGAGCCGGCAGGCAGTGCCCTTAATAACGAACAGCCTGCAGCTCGCGTAGTGCACTCTGCAGGACCGCAGAGCGCTGTCGCGCACCGCCAAGGTCATGTCGAAGTAGGGCGTGCCGCGTGATGCGACCATGAATGCGAGCCAAGCACTTCTGTAGAACACGGCCCGCGCCACTTGCAAACACTCTCCCCTTCCTCCGTCAGCCGCGGAGCAGACACTTTACTTACATCCGCGGAGCAATAAGGGTGGGAGGGGGGTGAAGTGCGAACGCGATTTTAGGACAGTTTTCCCACCTCGCGCGATGCTGACGTCACCACAGTGACTTCCGTCATTATTCATTCAACACTGCTGACGGCACGCCTACGAGCCGCGCGGAGTTGAGTTGAGAGATTTGGACGGCTCTTGACAACGAGGTCTTGAGAGCCGATGAGGGTCAAGTCAGGTGNGAGTTGAGAGATTTGGACGGCTCTTAACAACGAGGTCTTGAGAGCCGATGAGGGTCAAGTCAGGTGGGAATGGAGAAACGCCGGAATGCAAGGGCGGGGGAAACTGTAGATCCCCGAGAAAATCCCCCGACCAGTGGCATCGTCCGGCACGATACCCACTTGCGAAAATCCGGGAGTGATCCGACAGGGTAGTCATCCCGGTTCTCCTTGGTGGGAGGTGAGCAGGCTAACCGCTCAGTCACCGCGGCCCCCGAGCCGCGTGGANTCCGAAAATTGTTTTATGTTATCGGGATCTTCAACATAAGAGCAAAAAGTCATTATCTCCCCTCGTAATAAGAATAGCACGAATCAGGAATTTCGAACTTTTGATGTTGGTTCACTGTGCAGCATGAAGTAGTTAACAAACATGGTGCTCTTGTTGCAACTACCCAGGACCCACAACGTTCGTGTCAAACGCACACAAAACTCTCGGCTGCAGCGATACAGTGCCTAGCACATAGGCAATACCACCTACATGCGTGTATTGTATGTTGCGGTGTACACTGCACAGAAGATGGCGGAGGACAATTTGTAACCCATTCTGTGTAAACATCAAGTGCCATACATTAATGAGCTTACAACAGTACTGAAGCTGTCTGTTTCTGGCGATAGTCAGTATGCAAATCCCCGCAGGAAGTGTTTGTAATAATATTAATAGCCCAGGTTTCCTTTCGTAAATCCGTGAATTGAAAACATATGTGGTTGTGTGTATAAAAACGAGTGTTTTTTTTCACGCACTCACCGAATTTCTGAACGGAGTTTCATACTGAAACTCGTAAAGTTATTTCTATCGCATTTACTATTTTTTTATTTGATTTCCTTTTATGCTTAATCAAAACGTATACTGTTCGATTTGAAAATTATGTCTTGCTTAGGTACGTGGGGGTTTACAGGTGCGTTACTTTTGTCAACTTTGAGGAGTTGGTATAAAAATTCGCACATCAATGGGTATACAGCTGTGCAAATTCTCGGGAAACCACTTATAGTAAGAGGAGTTCACGACGCCGTTAAAGATAAGTGTTCCTCTTGTCGTTGCAGAATTACAGTCGAATCGCAAATCCTCTGATAAGATATGTACCGACGTGCGACCGACTGAAGAAACGAACGAGCAGCCGAATTACATTACATGTTTCGAATTCTGGCGAAAACTGTGTTCCAATTCCGTTCGTAGTGTCTACAAGAGCTAGTACACTGTTAAGAAAAAATATCCGTAAAATTACGGTAATCACCGGTTACAAATTATCCAGACATCTGCGTGAAATTACGGACTATTCGCTTTTTTTAAATAACGTTCTCTCCGTAATTTTCACATAAATCTCCGTGAATTCACGAAACCTGTCCATAAACTAGCAAAGTTTTTTTTAAGTCTGCTCTTTATAAAAAGTGGTAACAAAAAACATTTTACTTTCGTTATGTGGGTGTTTTACTGTGTTTAAAATTGACTATAAATTTTTTTAAAAATTTTGTCCCGTGGCGGGATTTGAACTCGTGAATATAAGTTGACAGCGTAACTCCTCATCCATTTGCCTCCCACACTTTTACAAAATAAAATGATGTAAATATAGTAGTTACGGAGAATGATGTAGTAGTTTCTGGTCATGTTAAGAGTGTTTGCGAGTTTGCTTCTTTATTTCAGGTTTGCAAACAAGGGTAAGAGAAAAAGGTTTTTTTTTTTCGAAGTGTATTTCACTGTGTATATCGGAGAAATTAAACGAAGTTTAAATATTTTGTGCTATAGTGGGATTTCAACACGAATCGAAAAATTAACACTCAATAACTCGAACCACTCACCTACCACACGTTTACACGAAGTACTCTATTTCGTAAATATGGATTTTACATGAAAGTGACGAATGCTCCTCTCATAGTTTCAAGTCGTGATAGAGCGCTAGCAATTTTCTTTTACTTGAGGTTTATACAACGAGGTTACGAAAAAAATAGTTTTATTTTCGTTGTGTGTGTATTTCACTGTGGACACGGGAGGTTTTGTCCTGTAGCGGAATTTGAAAAATAATCAAAGAATTGGCACTCCATGAGTGGTTTGCCAATCGCCTGCTATTATACACGAAGTAGTATCGCGAAGATGGTATTTTACACACGTCAGGTATCATCGGCATTGTTCGCGTCTTAAAGNATTATACACGAAGTAGTATCGCGAAGATGGTATTTTACACACGTCAGGTATCATCGGCATTGTTCGCGTCTTAAAGTCGAAGCCATAAGAATACGAAGAGTTCCCGTTTATTTACGGAGCTCATTCCCGTCGTTCGTCATCGCGGAGTGCCTTCCCGTAAATTAACTCTACATCTCCGTAAAAGTTTCCGTAAATCTACGTAAATTTATGACGGCGTAGAAGCAACAGAGCAATGGCCGTGGTCGAGAGTACAGAGAGACGCCAAGAAACAGCTCTCGCTGTTCGAAAATGCGGCGTGTGTAAACACGAGAAGAGGGTTGGGAGTTGGTGGTTTCCTGTTACAACAAAGTCGTGCTTAGAGTCCCATGCGTGGCTCAGATTTTTTTTTTTACGTGAATACGTTTTTGAAATCAGACCGACACGCGGGGCGTCAGGACGGAAACTGCGACGCAACGTTTGCAGGGTGATCCACTCCGAGACTGAGTGAATGACTCATAAGCTGGAGACCTGAAGAATTCGCGGAATCATTTTGAGACAAGCTAGAATTCAAAACACATGTGGTTAGATAACTTTAGCCATTGGTTCACACGTTGTTTTGACACCTCCTCAAGAACGCTGGCCCAATCGTCGCCTTCCACTGTAACAGCAGACAACCAACGCGCAGTTCATATCGGCATATCTGTACATCAGACTGTAGAGTCTAGTCTGCAGGTCATTGAACTCGCGAATTTTGCAGGTCTCTAGTAATAACACTGTTTAAATAAACATGGTCTCATTAGATCAGGTACACGATGCGAGCATGACCTTGAGTCGGCGCCACAAGCCGCAGGGCGGGGGGTCCCGCGGCGTCAATGCAGCAATTTTGGGCGTAGACGAAAACATTTCCGGGTAGGTAGCGCATCTCGCGGCACTGATGTGCTGGCGCGTTGATTTTGGTGTCAAGCAAAAGATATTGCCTACGGCTGTCGATTCTAAGCCTGAAAAATTAAACATCCATTTCATTACTTTCATTTGTTTCCCATACCGCAAAGGAGATATTACCCGCCTTAGTCCATTCACGGTTACTTTCAACTTTTCTGAAGCCCTGCTAAAGTCCTGCTTCCAGGATATTCCTCCGCCTCATGCACGTAAAGCTTAACCAAGCCTAGAAAATTACACCAAACGGACTACGCACCGCATTTATGCGCACTCAGTTTTGTAATATTTTTTATAAGAACTATTTCTTACTAGGCATTACCGACACGCCCATTTTCTTTCTGTTTTTATGTATATTAATTATAAATCAAATATTGTAGTTTATGGATAGAATATGAGTATAACTTCAAGTTAACAAAAAAATTAGGTACTTTTCCGTTAATACAAGTATAAAGCGATATTTAGGAAATATCATACACGTCATACATGGGGTTTATTTTCTGAAGGTTTGATTCAAAAAGTGCGAAGACTATATAACTAGGGACAGGAACATTTCGCGTTTTTAACGCCCTTTAGGCTAGACTCTACGGTTCTATGTATTTTAGATCCTCAGCTCTCTCTCTCTCTCTCTTCATTGGCTGCTGTCCCATTATTTAGTCAGTTTTACCTCAGATCAGATAACACGGGTTTCGGCGTGTGTTTCCTTGCAGGTCTGCTATTGTCTCAAGAGTTCTCCTGGGCGTGTTTAATAAACTATCATCCAATTACAAAAATAGCAGTAATGTACGTGTGTTTGGATTCTAGCTTGTGGGCCCGTCACACAACCTCACTTCGATTTCCCCCACCTCTGAGGCTTCCCGGTTCCCGGTTCGACCGTCGCTGTCGGTCACAATTACATGAGAAAGTTTTTGGAGGGAACTTTGATAGACTGTATTGATTCGCAGATTTTTGCGAGATATTGTACCCTTCAGACTGGTGGAAGCGNGGGAACTTTGATAGACTGTATTGATTCGCAGATTTTTGCGAGATATTGTACCCTTCAGACTGGTGGAAGCGATGCGAGTGTATTTTGGCGTCTGTCTCTTTCAGGCCCACTTTAATTTACGGTTTCAGGTGCTGCAAACAAAAAAAATATATATATGAGGCGTGCTGTACTTAAGTCGACACAACACTTGTTTCGTTGTCACAGCCAATGAGCTGTAGGCTTAGTGTTCGGCTGCGTTAATATGAACCAATCATAATCTAGACCAGTAAGACGGTTTGCGAAACACCTACCCACAGGTAAGATCATTGGTCATTGATCTTCGCAGTGCGCAGAACAGTACAAAAACTACCTACGCGTGCATAATGAACACAATCGTGTACACCGGGTCTGTAAGGGTTCAGCTCTGTCCTCTCTGAACGTAAGCGTAATTAACGCGTACGTAACAAAATAAAAGCATTTCTTATTTCCGACACAGGAAGTCATGCTGCACAGGAATGTTACGTTTGACCGGTCCTGTACACTACGAGGCTCAGAGCCTAACGATA
>NQII01000920.1:281168-292148 GCA_002778355.1 Clitarchus hookeri | reverse complement strand
CCCCCCCCCCTTCCGCCTGTGCACACCATTGATTCGTAAATATATTATTTCGCGTTGTAATTCAGTACCAAGTTAGGCGGCATACAAGTATATATAAGTTCCAGGTGTTTTATTTGTAGGTTCTGGAAATTTTTTAAAAATTAATTTTAGGACAAGCTAGACTTCAAACACATACACATTTCTGTTATGTTTCCAATTGTATCACAGTTTATTAGACACGCCCAGGTGAACTCTGCGCCAATAACGGGCCTGCAAGGAAACAAGCACCGAATCCCCGTGCCACTTGGTCTGAGGTGAAATTGTGCAGCAGCCAATGAGCAGAGAGCTGAGGCTCGGGAATACACAGGACAGCGGAGTCTAGCGTGCAGGTCGTTCAAAACGCGAAATTTTCCTGTCCCTGGCGGCATTCTGGTGGCTTCATTCCGTGTGGCCAGGTTGAACAGGAGAATGAGTTCTGGCTGTGGCGGAGCCAATGAACGAGCAGTGACTTCTGCTAGAGAGTGCAGAGGCCTGTGGAATCTAACTCGGTGCCGTCTTACACAGCGGAGTGGCAGGGCGTTTATTAATTCGTAGTTCCCATTCCGAAAATTTTTATGCTACTTGGTATAAGCCTATGTTCTTTGCAAGCTCTAACTGTATGAAATATGTTGTATACGACATACGCAGTTTTTGCACTCCCATGTGCGTGCGTGTGTGTTACGTTTGTCGGTCTCTGGAAAGAACACTTCAGCAATCCATTACCGTCAATACATTATGGCCTACTCGAAAGTCGGATTACGCCGACATTACGGGTTTGGAAATCGATTGTGACTTCGCAATCTGTGACGTGCTGCGTCGTGGATAAAGAACTGCCCATGATGTACGAGGAAATGCAGGCAGTATCAAATAATCCGCATTTAAACGGATTATCGTTGTATTTACTGAGGATCGAGTGGCACTTCACTTGCGTCGTGAGGTTTCATGGAGTGTTCCTTCGATTCTCTAGCGCATTTTCTGTAGTTATCTGTGCGGTACAAAACAGAAGCGAGTAATGTACGATGACCGAAGTAGTTGGCATGGTGCTATAATGAAGGACGAGGGTTGTGAGAATTTTGACAAGCGTTTGTTAATGAAAAAAAAGGGGGGGGGGGATTTTAACAGTGCATAGGGAAGACAGTTTTAAACGTTTGTCAAGATTTATCCAGAACCCTCCGTAAAATTACGGACATGTTGGTTTTCAAAAACGGACTTACCGTAAATTTTACAGATCTTTCCCTGAATTTACGTAACCTCTCCATAAATTTGCAAGTTATTTTTCTGTACTTATAATTTTAAAAAATAAATAACGAAAAAAAAATATAATTTTGGCTATGCGAGTATTATACTGTAAATAAAAATAAATTTAAAAAAGTTAAATTGTTTTATGCGTGTGCGAGATTTGAAAGGGTCAGAAATTTACTAGTCCGCAAATTTAACCACTCACCTGAGAGCTCCTTGTAACGTCTTGTGATACAACTTTGGTATTNAGAAATTTACTAGTCCGCAAATTTAACCACTCACCTGAGAGCTCCTTGTAACGTCTTGTGATACAACTTTGGTATTTGTTGTAATCAAATACGCAACTTTTTACGATTTTCAATTTCCTATTGAATTCTGCGTGTTTTGAATGTCGCTAAATGCTGCAGACGTCTAATGCTTCTTACTGATGTTCGAAGGAATAGGTCTAAGTGGAGTGGATATCCAAACTGCCGCAGAAACGACAATTCTCTCGTTACAGAGGCGAAGGGAGCTTCGTTTGGACACGGGATTGTTCGTTCCCGAAACCCGAAGCTACAGGAAATACGGGGACTTGCCGTATTTTTTAATTTATTTTATTAATGTTTAACGAAATTCCTTCTCATTGCGTCAGTTTTTGAGATAACTAATTAAAAAAAAAATATTTATTCTTTTTTTTGTTTGCATGTAAATTTTAATGTTAAGTTTTAGAGGAATAAAATATTGAACTAAACAATCGGCAAGATGTCTTAACATAGCAACATTCCTGAAGAAATTTCACGGAGGATACTTTTCGTTTTAAAAAGTTACATTTAAAATTGACGCTATGAGATGTTATTTAGTTTAACATTGATTCCCCTCTTGAAGTTCGCGGCTGCCGGCTTGGAAGGCAAGGTCGTTAAGCATTCCTCTACGGCATGTCGAGCTTTGATTGTTCGGCGGCGAAGTCTGTTCACGAAGAAGTCCACTACCTCGCGAGGTGAAATTAGATATGAAGAAGAAGTAGTAATATACAAGAACAAGAAGAAGATTATAAGAAGTAGTTGTTGAGGAGGATGAAGTGAAGAAGAAGGGAAATAGGAACAACAGGAGTAAGAAAATAGAAACAAACAAATAATAGAAAGAAATAAGAACATGAAGAAGAAGAATGGAGGATGAAGTTGTTGATGAGGAGGATGAAGAGAATAAAAAGAAGAACAAAATAAAAGAAGAATAAGAAGTAAATATGGTTAAAAAGACGAAGGGTTTTGAAGAATGATAAAAGAAGAAAGAATAATAAAAAGAAGATTAAGAATCCATAAGAAAGAAGAAGAAGAAGAATAGGAAGGTGTGGAAAAAAGGAAAAGGAAAATAATCAAAAACCTCGGTTGGCCTTTGGCTAAGAGAGGTGAGGTGGAAATTAATTAATTATTATATACCTCGCGAGGTGGGCGTGATCGCAAGCGCTGGTGTTGGGTCGTGGTTGACTCGTGTAGCGAGCCTGTCTCCGCGTGCCGACGGCCAGAGAGAGAGAGAGAGAGAGATAGAGAGGAAGTGCGTAATGCGCCTCTCCCTCCTGACCTGCCGTAATGAAGCGTCGGTCCTCTCGCGTCGATCTGGCAGCCGCCCGACCTGCCCGGCGGCACAGTCATTTACTGTGCGGCGCAGGCCGACTGCTTCGCGTCTCTCTGCTCTTCAGCAGTTATTTCCCTTCTTTCCATGCCTTTCTTTATAGTCTATTCGCGGTTCCTTCGCAATATTTCAATCAAACCTTTGAAAAAAAAAAACACCCATGTATGGTGAGTTTGGTCGCTTCCTATATATGTCATGTACCACAAGCGTTTTATACTCGTGTTAACATAAGAGCACCTTTTTTTTTTGTTAAATTGAACAGATTTTATCTATAAATTATAATATTTTATTTATTATTAATATGAATAAAACAGAGAGAAAATAGGCGTGTTGGTAACGCCTAGTAAGAAATACTCGTAGCTCTCATGCAGAATATTACTAAACTGAGTGCGCACGAATGCAGTGAGTTGACCCTTTGGTGTAGTTTTCTATGTTTGGTTAGACTTTGTGCTCGAGGCGGAGGAATATCCTGGAAGTATAACTTCAGCAGAGCTTCGTAAAAGCTGGAAGTAATCATGAGTGGACTATACGTTGCGGTGCGGGGGCTGGGAACCTAAGTCGTTACACCACGAACACCAGGCTGGCTCTGCACTGCTGTGACCTAGACGAGAACAAGCGCGGGCGACACTGTGGGGCGCCAGCTCATAGAATGGATAGTGGCTTAGTGGTTCCTTTGACGTGGGCGTACTCTTTCCCTGATTGGCTGCGCGAGGCTCTGGGGACGGACCTCGCTTCTGATTGGCTACCGAGTGCCGCAGAAGGTTTCCCACAGACTGGGTTGCCGGCTTGCGAGTAGGGTTGCCAGGCACCGAACGGCGGGCGGCGTTCCCGCAAGTTGCCGGTCGGCGACGCCGTTTTGCTGGCGTGTGCTGCTGGAGTCTGCTGAATTTGGGACTCGTTGTCTCCGACCTGCGGCTGTGCGCGAGAGAGAGAGAGAGAGAGAGGTGCGCCTGAATGGCTGGGTGCTTGCTGGGAAACCCCATCTGGGATTTCCGGGAGTTGCCTGAACCGGTTTGTAACCGGGATTGTGGATCTGGCGCCACTGTCGGCGTCATGCGGGGGCGCTTGGTGTCGCCTTGGCTTTCTCGTGGTCGTCTCGGGGTTACTGCCCTGTACTGATCCTCAGCACCTGGGGTTTCAGTTTCCATGGAGCTTACCGCGTTAGATTCAATTGCCGTTGTGTCATTTAGGATTTAGGAGGTTTTTGCAAAGGAGGAGGAAGCTTTACTGGTGCAGCCGCACTTCTCGTTTGTTCCTCGTGTGGTGAATGTGGTCTCATGTGAGTCAACTTCGGCTGAGTTGATGTTATTGCGCAAATATGTTGCAGTTTGAGATTCATCTAAAGTAGCGCCATCCGGAAATACTAATGACTTGTTTCCAGGTAGGTAGAAGGTCGGCCAGTAGGGTTCATCACGCCCCCAACCGACTCCAGCTCTTTGATGAGGGGGGAGGGGGGGAAGGATGCCCGGAAATTCCTGGTGCGTGAGTAGTGTTTAAAAACAGAGTTCCTAAACTTAAAAACGGCGCAGTGATCCGTGGCCGCAGTCCCACTAGGGGCTAGGCTCGAGGTGACCAGTTTCCTGTCCGACCACAGATCTCATGAGGGGTGTGTGCCGCGAAAAGCAAAGCTAAATCCGATTCGTGTGGCAGGAGAGGCAGGGCCCGCTCCTTCACGTGCATTGTTGTCGACACTCGAGAAGCAAGTGATTACATGTATAAGCTGCTGTTCCGCCTCTGTATTCACAAGTGCTCTGTAACAAGGTGAAAGGGGATCGTGTTCGATTCTCGTAGAACGAGCGATGGCTTTCCGACAGCCGCTTGTTTTCTCGGAACCTGCACGTCGTCCACGTGAGAGAGATCACGCAGCTCCACCGAGGAGAAGAAACTCAACAGAGAACAGTTGTGTTGATCGGGTTGCAGGATACCGGCATATAAACTTCTGTAACGCCATCTAAGTGTTCCGTTAGTTAAATACAGTTTTTTTTTGGCGCAGGAACGATCCCAGTATTGGTGAACTTGTTCTGTTAAAGAGGGTGTTCTCAACATTTTAAGTCCATGCCCCCTTACAAACTGTCATGTGAGGTAATGCCTCCCCTCCCTAAATCTACGCTTTGCAGTAGATTATTTATATACACACATACGTATATACACTTACGGATACATATGCACACATAGATACACGCACATATATACAGACATCTACTGTGGGGGTACGTATTGGATTAACACTGTAATTGACGCTCGGATGTTGTTTTAACACATTTTAACTTTTTTCCCTACAGTATATCACGCCTCCCCTAAAATTTTCTGGCGCCTCCGCAGGGGTCTTACCCCCCCCCCCCNACCCTCACGGGTTGAGAATCACTGTATTGAAGGAATCATCAATTCTGCAGTATTATCCATTCACGGTTACTTCCGACTGTTCTGAAAGCCCTGCTTAAGTTCTAGGATTTCCCTTCCTTTCGTGCAAACAAAGCTTAACCGAGTCTAAGAATATTTTCTTACTTGGCATCACCGACTCGCCTCTTTTTTTTCTCGGTTTTTATGCTAATATAAAAGCAAATCCAAAAATTAAGGTATTTTTATGCTATCGTAAGTATAAAATGCCTGCGACACGTGGCATATTCAGGAAACTACCAATCACGTCATACATGGGCTGATTTATCAAAGGTTTGATTCGTAAAGTGTGAAGAAATCGCGAATAGACTATTTAGTGTTCTTAATATTCAATGGCTTGGCTGAAATTTACTCTAAAAATTCCGCTTATACTGGAATAAAAATTTACAAGAAGACGTTGTTGCCATATCGAATATGTACTGTTGAAAATTATGCACGTATTAAGAGGATGGAAAAAAAAAAGTTGTGAAGTTAATTGAGTATATTAATGTTTTCAGCGAGAGAGGACTGGAATACACCAGAAATGTGATCACTTTATATTTAACTACAGTTTAGTATTTCGTAAACCGATTTTTTTCAGAAGTTCGATATTTTTTCTTTTAACGTAGCTTCCAAGGTGTGCTAATTTTGTAGGTGCAACATAATCAAGAATTTGGAAGGTCCAGGAGGAAGGAAAAGGAGGAGGGGGTAAGATTGACGCACAGCCAAGTAAACTTCAACACGTGAATGTAAACAGAAAAATGAGGTTAGACAAATTTTGACGTAATTTCGCGCCTGAGTTACGTTACTTTACAGGAAGGGTGATAGCGTTGGAAGTTTACAGTTTGCGCTGCTATTTCTGTCAGTTTATGTGGCCATCTGCTCGCTACAACGTGGCCTGCGTAAACCTACTTGTCGAGGATTCTAGAATTCTTGAGGTGCGTCCGTCCGCAAGTAGACCTTCAGTGTGCATTTAAACTGTAAATTCCGATGACGATTAACCAGTAAAGGTAATAACAATACGCAATATTTAAGTGTAATTGCTTTTCTGCCTTAATTGCAAATGCTACTTTTTCAAGAAACATTGATATATAAGGGACATTTAATAAGTTTCCCTGTAGGTCACAAGAAAGGCGTTTTAAAGTTTAAATCTTAATTCACTAAATGGCCGGAATTCTGAAATTAAAATAAAATAAAATTCTTCCATCTCAGGCAAAAAAATTAGGATAAATTTTTTGTTAGTTGTTTGTAGTAATTATTGTATGGCAATTGTTAACAAATGAAAGTCGCCCCAAGTTATTTGTCGAAAGGTGTGAGATGTGTGCACGTCTAATAAGGAACGGAGGTCTGTCGTATCTTTATACAATCCTTTTGTTGTTAGATTTAGCCAGCGTTTAGAAGACGGGACACTTAGTTTCACGTAAAAGTCGTATATTGTTTACACTACGAAATTAATTAAAACTGTTCAATTAAGCACCGAGCAAGGCGGGGCTTTGGTAAAACCTTCGGGCTCGCATTCGGGAGGACCTGGGTTCGAATCCCGGTGCGGGCATCCTACTTTCGATTTTCCATGGCTTCTCGGAATCATTCCAGGCGACTGCTGGGATGGTTCCTTACTATACAGGATATGGCCGATTCCTTCCCCGCTCCTGCTTCTCTGAGCAACTTGCTCCGTATCTAACAACCTCGATGCCGACGATACGTTAAGACCTACCAACCTATAGTCCATCCACAGTTACCTCCAACTTTTCCGAAGCCCTGCTAAAGATCTACTTCCAGGATATTCCTCCGCCTCGTGCAGACAAAGCCTAGAAAATTACACCAAAGGGACAACTCACCTCATTCGTGCGCACTCACTCTGATAATATTTTGGATGAGAACTATTTCTTACTGGGTATTACCAACACACCCAGTTTCTCACTGGTTTTATGCGTATTGGATATATATTATTTATTTTGAGCAAAAACAAAATACTTTAATGTTAAAAGAAGAATAAAACGATCGTGATTAATGACATATTTAGAAAACAATCAAACACGCCTTGCGTGGGATGATTTCTCAAATGTTTGATTCGAAAAGTTGCGAGGAAACCGTTAATAGAACATACTTGTTAAATCACAACTGCCCAACCAACCAAACGCCAGGTCTCCGCCGACATCCAGGTCCCACCAAAATTTAAGACCATAAGCTGACTTGAGATAAAGTTGTTATGGTTCTAAACATATGGTTGAACACAATTAATAGATTTTTCTGTCATAGATTTTGTACAGATCTAAAAAATAAATTTTAGAGTTTCAGAATATCTTAATTACCACAGAAGCAATGCATTTTCGTGCAGCTTTAGATATTATGAAATGATATACATTTCTTGATATTCGAATTAACTTATATTAAAAATTATGCGTTGCAAACTATACTAATGTTTTTATAACACCATAATTAGTCAAGGAATCCGCGTAAACATATACCAGTTCGGTGGAAAATTTTATTACCACATTTATATAGCTATTTATAAAATTTGGCGTTTAAATAAATTGTCAAGAAATTGGTAATAAAAGTAATAGTCATGTACTGTTTTACCAGATGAGCCAGCGGCGTTGGCGTGTTGTCAGACTATACAGTAAAGTACAGTAAAAGGAGAACTCACGCCATACTGAGGTAGCATTTTATCAACTTTTATGTCCATGACGCAATACAATGTCAACAAGTGTTAGAGGAGAGATCCTCGCCATCTTGGATTTGCGTGTATTTCTCCAGAATTTAATTTCTAGATCGCATATTTAACAAGAAGTCACTGATATAACTAATGGGCCTACTTTCCTCTATGTAGGTGCAAGTAATTATAAAATCTTAGTTAGTAGGTGTATGTGTGTTGTACACGCACACACACATACACACACTCACACACTAACGCGCGAGCAGTGATTTTTTCAAAGATTTGTTTCCCAAAAGTGTGCTCACTTTACCGGTATAGTCTATTCGTGGTTTCTTCACACTTCTTGGATCAAACCTTTGAAAAATCATCCCATATAAGACGTGTTTGGTTTTTTCTTTAATATGTCATACATCATATGTGTTTTATACTTCTGATAACATAAAAGTCTTTTATTTTTGGTAAATTCAACTTTTACTTATATTTTATTTATAAATTATGATATGTCATAGGCGTATATAAATCAAATGAATAAAAACGACGAGAAAATGTGTTGGTAATGCCTAGTAAGAAATAGTTCTCATTCAAAATATTTTTAGAGTGAGTGCGCACGAATGCGGTGAGTTGTCCCTTTGGTGTAATTTTCTAGGCTCTATTAAACTTTGTCTGCACGAGGCGGAGGAATATCCTGGAAGTAGATCTTTAGCAGGGCTTCAGAAAAGTTCGAAATAACCGCGAATGGACCACAAACAGCCTGTAACACACAGATTGTATCTCACGGAGCAAGTACAGTGTTTCAGAGCAGTAGAATGCAAACGTGTGCGCGATGAACCCACGTGGCGTTTGGCGGAAGCGAAGGGGTAGAAAGGAGAGAGTATCCGGGTTTCTGAAGAGAGTTGAGCTGTGACGGAACTGGCCTGTCCGAGGGCGAGGGCTGTTGACAGGTGAGGTGGAACCACCCTCGGGTGGAGAACATCCACCCACTGCGATTGGAAAGGGCGTGATCTCTTTCTATCGGGAGCATTCAACTGCTGTCAATTAAGAGCTCTGACCAAGCTCAAGCAACTAAGCGTCTTTGGACGAATGTCTGGGGGAGTGCACACACATCTGACAGCCTGATGCGAGAATTTTACAGCCTGAAGTGGCCTTTAACAAGCCTGGATGTTTATGGAAATCCTGAGGTGCACTCTCCGCGATACTGCTCAGAAAGGCGTCTCCTGTTACACCCTAGCGGTTCAGGTACAGTAGGAGCAGCCGTGGTCAAACCCGCGACACTCGGTGTCGATAACATGTCCGTTAACGGCTCCCGGCGGGCGCAGTGTGCGATGAAGGCACTCCGGGTCGTTTGTGCGGTTGTGCCCCGGAGCCCTGGTCAAGTGTCTCAAGTGATCCGTGATCAGCAGACTGCCTAGCGGCCAGCCGAGCTGACCACAGTTGACTGAGTGACTGGGTGATACGTGTCGGCTGTCAGCTGGGTGCAACCTCTCCCCTCCCCCCAACCGGCGTGGAGGTCATCACAGCCTCATGCACTGTGCCAACACGCTCCCTTCTTCGCCCTTTATTGACACACGACACCGTGCTTCTATTATCCTCTATCTTTGGGACACGTTAGTCGTGTCATTGCGAGAAGACGAAAATGAGATCCGTAAGCATCTTAAACACCTGTCGAGTCCCGAGTTGATTCAGGAGCTCGAGTGTCGCGATCGTAACTGTGCCTGTGCCCAGACCTGCTCCTAGCAACCATTGAGCGACGTTCTTCGTTCTCGCCGCTGTCAGCGCTGACCGCCCGCGAATGAGAGCCGCGGAGACTTCAACACGTAGGTAGAGAGACCTGGAAAATTCGCTAGTTCAACGACCTGCACGCTGAACTCTAACAGTCGTATATACAAATACGCCGATGTCAACTGCGCGTTGGATGTCTGCTGTCACAGTGGAAGGTGACGATTGGGCCATCGTTCTCCAGGAGGTGTCAAACATCGTGTGGTCCAATGGCTGAAGTAATATAAACACGCGTGTTTTGAATTCTAGCTTGTCCCAAAATGAATCAGCGAATTTTTCAGGTCTCTACACATAGGATGACGCTCAATATACCGGCTGCTGATTACTAGTGTACTGTGGCGACCAGAAATATCTCTCACGCGCAACATGTTTCGGATCATGGACAACGGATCTTAACGGGTTGAACTGTAACTAAAAAAAAACTGCCTGCGATTGAAAACGCGCTGTAAACAACTCAGTTCTTACCACTTTCTCCCCGCCCCCTCTAAAAAAAAAGCAGTAGGTCCGTGTGAATGCAGTCGACAGCTGGTGGGAAAAAAATGGCGCGTGGAAGTGTTGTTTTAAAAGCTTAAAAAACGATTTAGAATCAGACACAGTCCCATCAGTAAATATGCCAAACGTCTTATTTTTCAAGATTATTCTTCGGAGATGAAAAAAAAAAAAAAATCAGCACTTGGCTGCCAATGTTTGGCGATTTTTGCTTTTTACGTAATTCTCAATTCGGTCACGATAGGAATTGTCCAAAAATAATTGTTACGGGAATCTTTCACTCCGGCAGGCATGTCGCTGAATTTGTTGAACAGTCGTGTTGGTATAGGCTGTTCACGTTAAAATGAGCACTTGCGAGGCCCTAGTTACATTTTCCTTTCAGCCATTTTTTTAATCCTTTAACCACTTTTTTTTTTTTTTAAATAAATATAGCCATCTAAGTGGTATTACACCGCAGTCTAAAGTTAACGACTAAGGCTAAAATGAAATACATTTACTAACTATTATTCCAAATGAGAGGGCTTTCAAAAGTACCCACTTTACCGTGAACAGCCTATACAATGATGGAAACGCGTAGGAGGACTGCTCGTGCCACGGAGTAGTGCAGACTCGCACGCAGACGACGAAGCACTGTCACCCAGACACGTGTCGGTCTAGTACAGAGGCCGCCGCCGCCGTTTTCCATCATTGCCGAAGCTCAGAGCGGGGGGTAGTCCAGGCCCGTGAGGGGCCCTTCGCGACCCTAACGGGGTTTCACGTGACCTACAGGGAGATTAGGAAGAAGCAAGATTAGCCCCCCTCCCAACTCCCTGCATCAT
>NQII01000920.1:215611-274328 GCA_002778355.1 Clitarchus hookeri | reverse complement strand
AAACCAACGCGGCAGCGGTGCACGCTTCAACCAGGTCACCGACTCAGCTGCGGGAATATCCCTCATCACGGGGAACAATTACAGCAACACACATCCGGGCTAGCGGTACGTGTAATGACAGACTTTTGTTGCATCTCCGTTGCGACGAGGCGGGGTGACAGGTGCGCCCGACTCCTCGGATTCGCGGCTCAGTTCACTGCACTGGGGTCGACCTCGCGGCAGGAACCGCAGCAGGCACCTGTCTCTCGCTGCGGCCATCTTTATGACAGCGCGAGCCGAGACGACAGTTACTCGTGACTGTCCTCGTGTGGTATTCTCGAACGTATCTCGTTCTCCGCACACGCCACGCCGAGAAGTTGAGAGCTCGCGCAGAAATTCCCCGCTCGCGGAAAGAGCAAGCAAACTTCGCCGATATTTGTGGTCCATACGGTATAAGAAGGCCACTTTCTGACAGTCAGTGAGTGGCAACTTGACGTATACGAAACAAACAAAGTGCCATTTACAAAATCCTGTATCATCTGGTGCACGAACGAACAAAAGTTAAAATTGCGTTGGCTATTCTGAGTGCACTGCCAGGGGTCCACGGTTTAACACTTTTTTTTTTTACCAATGCCATATATTGTCTACGTATATTGGTGTAACAGTCTACGGTGGTTAAATGTATTTATAACGAAATATGTAAATCAGAATGTTAATTCTATTAAAAAATTTATCAAACAAGTTAATTTTAAAAATAAACCTATAGGGTGTTCTAAGCTATATTTCCTTGGAACAATAAAACAAATTAAAAATAATTCAATAAAATTTGTACCACACTGAAATTGTTAACGTACAGAAAAATAACATTGCAGAGTTTATTTTGTTGTCCACTCCTTACTTTAAATAAATGTGTATTCAAAATAAAGAACGAACCACCCTGGTCACAAACTGAGCTTACGACAAATCAGCAAAATAGTATCGCAGAAAATCTGCTTACATGTGAACAACCATAGGTTGTGCTCGCTCTGTTTGTTTGGCATGATCGCCATAAATGTGACTCAAGCTCTAACTAAGCTTGGTTCACAATTGAAAGCATAATAGCAACCACAGAACAAGGGTCGTGTGGCAAAGAATTAACTGCCATTTTTTTACCTATAGATTTACAACTGCGCATAACAGGTCCGGTGTATGATAGGTAGGGCCAGTGACTTTTCACGTAAAAATCTGAGAACACTGTAGACTTCAATACTATACACACACCTCAGCTGTTGTTGTACCTCCATTGGCTGCTGGTGCCGTGTCCGTCTTCGACCAAGCCACTCAGGGCTAAGTAACTCCGACACTGAACATTCGTGATTCGTGCGCTAACGGTTAACACGGGCCAGAACCTTTTTTTAGCCAATCAAAGAAGCTGGACGACCCTACAGTACTTTGGACTGTATCTTGTCCCGAAATCTTTTCGCGAAATATCACTGCCCTTAATGTTAGGTCCTGACATTGTACACAAAATAAATTGTTATANTCGCGAAATATCACTGCCCTTAATGTTAGGTCCTGACATTGTACACAAAATAAATTGTTATATTTTACCTATTGTGCAGGCGCATGGAGCAACAGCCAATCGGAACAGAGTGTAACGTTTTCATCGAAGTTGTTTATTTTA
The DNA here is from genome assembly GCA_002778355.1 of Clitarchus hookeri. NCBI lineage: Eukaryota > Metazoa > Arthropoda > Insecta > Phasmatodea > Phasmatidae > Clitarchus > Clitarchus hookeri. The sequence goes on along the minus strand of NQII01000920.1, from coordinate 272,686 downwards.
AAATGGAGGAACAGACATGCCGCAGAAACGAATATATGTCGCCAGATATACATTTAGAGGACAGAACAGGTAAAAGTACTGGCAGAAATTTTTAAAAGCTATCCGCGTGTCTACTGTCGCAAAATCAAAGTGTTTAAAGAAAATAAAAAATTAGAAACATTTTAAATTGCGGTCCATTTCCAACAAAATATCACAGTCTGTTACGAAAATCCATTATTTACGACACTGCCAACTGACGTCAAACTCTCCGCAAATTTTCATTGGCTAAAAATAATACATAAGTTATTAAATTGTGAATCAATCTCGCACAAGAATTCTGGTCGTATGAATGTTCTACTGTTACGTTCTGTGCTCTGTCTGTGCTTATGTATTTTGATTTTGAACCCACCATCACGCCAAGAAAACTCACTAGACACATGCGAATAAGGTATGGTTCGGGAGGAGGTGGGATTCTGGAGCTATAGCGGTACGGTCGTGTAGGGCGGGAGCCTGAACTTGTAAATGTGGCCCGCTGATCGACGGCTCTGTGTTCGCGGGCTGCTGACGCTACTGTATGCAGTGGGCAGTAAACAGTCTGGCTGCGATCCGTTCTCGCCTCAGCTCGAGCAGATACAGCGGAGAACGATATGGGGGAACGGCGTGAATGGGGTTTACACTATTGAAAACTCAAGCAGCGAGCAGAAGGATTCGACGGTGAGCAGTAACCTCGTAGAAATTTAGGATACACAACTGCGATTTGTTTATACACTGGACAGCCAAAAAAACTGGTATAGGTGTGCGTATGCAAATAACAGAGATATGGAACCAATCAGAGTAACGCGATGCTGTGGGCAGCGCCTATATAAGACATCAAGCGTCTGGCAAAGTTGCTAGATCGGTTACTGCTGCTACAATGGCAGGTTATAAAGATTTAAGTGAGTTTGAACGTGGTGTTATAGTCGGTGCACGAGAGATGGGACACAGCATCTCCGAGGTAGTGCTAAAATTTGTATTTTCGCGTACGACCATTTCACGAGTGTGCCGTGTTTATCGAGAATCCAGGTAAAACATCACATCTTTGACATCGCTGCGGCCGGAAAAAGATCGTGAACGAACGGGACAAACGACGACTGACGAGAATCATTAAACGTGGCAGACGTGCAACACTTTCTCAAATTGGTGCAGATTTCAATGCCTCCTGCATACCTTCAGACATTAGTCGAGTCCATGCCACGTCGTCTTGCGGCACTTCTGCGTGCTCGCGGGGGCCCTACACGATATTAGGCAGATGTACCAGTTTTTTTTTGGCTGTTCAGTGTATTTGCCTGCTGCTGAAAACGGCTGCAAAAAATGCAACTAAATGAACGCCTATTTCCATTTTAATTTAAACAAAACATTCTAAAGACGGGATTTTATTGTAGGGCCTATACTTAATTCTTGTTAGTTTACTGCTCACGGCCGAATATCCCTTGATATTTTAGTATCGGAAACGGCGACGACATGCACACTAGCGGTGCCTAGGCTGCTGAGAGTTCAAGCATAATTGCCGACATTGAGGGGTCCGTCTACCTGGAGCTGTTTTCCACGTTTGAGGCCGAGAAGCGAAGGAGATGTAAGGGCTATATTGCCACGGGCATCAAGTGCGCCATCGTCACTAAGCGCAAAACTCTGAACTGGTGTGCAGTGTTCTCGTCGTGCACCTGCGGGATTTTAAGCGGCGACGCTACCGTTTTATTGGTGGAAAGTCTGTATCAAGGTTCAATGTAGAATATACGTTATATATCTGACGCTTATATTTTAAGCTACAGCGCTTTCTTAAGGGCCGCTTTTAGTTATGACGGTGCGCTCTGAAACGGTGTCTTTATTGTTCCTGGCGTCTTGAAGGCACTCGGCAGGCCTCGTATGGCGTGCGTGTACTTTTCATAGATCAGCACTTTGGACGTACGTTTGACAGTTTCGAGGGAAAACGTATATTACAAACACTCTGCAATGCAATTCAAGCGTTAGGCAGGCGAGCCCCTTAAGGGTTCCGCTTGCCTGGCGCTTGAACTGCGCTGCAGAGTGTTTGGAATCCTGGTTTTTTGACGAAACTATTAAACTTGCCCCCAGTATGTTCACCTACGAAAATACATCACACCCCAGACGAGGACGGAATGTTACTTTAAAGTTACTACGCGTGCTATAAATATTATTTTGGAACCCTCCAATATAGTTAAAAATGGCTTGATCAGACTGCCGTATCTAAAAACGTGCTAGCCGGACACGAGCCAAACTACGGTAGGAGTCTGCATTGAACTTGACCGCTGAAAGTCCCATAGGTACAAGCAACACTACGAGAACACTGCACGCCAGTTCAGAGCCCTGCTCGTAGCGGCGATGGCGCTATTGTAGCGCGTGCCAGTGTGACCCTTATAGCTCCCGCGCTTTTCGACCGAAACAAAAAAAAAAGGGAGAAAACCTATGCAGGCAGGCGGCCCCCTTAAGAAGAAGCTCTACGCATATCTGCGTAGTGTACGAAAATAAACATCTGAGTGTACATAACAAGTGATAGAATGTTTTTTTTACGCAGTGTGCTCATTTCCACGTCACTTGCAAGTAACGTGCCCTGTTACGTTTCTCGTGGGAGCTGGAGTGAGCAGCTCGCGTGACCGGCTGTCCAGTTAACTCGGCTCGTCAGCGAGTTGATTACTACGTGCCGCCGCTGTATAATTGCCGTTCAAGAAACCATGTCGAGCTGCCCTTCTCTGTAGCCACTGTGCGAGCATTCGGCTGCACGAGACAGCACGGCACTCGAACACACAGTCCCGTGTCACAAGCGTGTCATAACCGTCTTCAAATAAAAATACCTAATTTTTATAGTAAATTGAACTTTTAATTATATTTTATCTATAAATTATAATATTTCAGTAATAAACTAAAACGGATAAACCCAGAGAGAAAATATATGTGTTGGTAATGCCTAGTAATAAATAGTTCTCATGCACAATAATATTGAACTGAGTGCGCACAAAATACGGCGCGTTCTCGCTTTCGTGTGGTTTTCTAGACTCCGTTAAGCTTTGCTTGCATGGCGCGGAGGGAGGAATATCCTGAAAGCTGAACTTTAGCAGGGCTTCAGAAAATTTGGGAGTAAACGTGAATTGACTATAAACACTTCCCGTGTATAGACCATAGACTAAAATTGAGGTAGACCTATTATTCGTCTTCTGCGCATGTACCCAACATTAACCTACCCCAATCATACAGAACTGTCAAAGTCACGTGGTCAACAGTGATGAGCGTGTTTGTTTATATCTTAACTTTTAAATGGCAAACACTATAATATTAATAAAATACTTTTACCAATTTTAATTTAATCTAACTGCATTACAAATTGGTTAGAGAAAGTATAAAACCATCTTAAAGCACTTGTTTACTAACCAGTTTTCTCGCCTCTCTTGAAGCTGAGAGTACAGCGGTATCGTCGGGTTAATGAGCTATCGTGGAGTCCTCGAAAAACACATTTCACCCTTTTCCACCGTCTTACGGTTTGAATTTCGAAAAAAGTCATTTGTATTGGGTGCCTGCGCACTTAACGGAAAGCCATCCATAAATTTTTATGCTTTTGCGTCTAACGGCTTGGACTGTGCGTTGGTGAGTGACTCGAGTGAGTGAGTCAGTCAGTAACTCAATTTTGTACGTAGAAATGTTAGTTCTTTAGATAAATGTTCTACTAGCGGTATGGAGATGATTTGCTTTTATTTTGTTGTGAACAGAGAGATTCGTGTACTTCCGTTTTTTTTGTGTCACATAACCCTAGCATCATCGGAAAGGGTGTTGCCGTGAGAATGTTTCCGTCACGTTTCATCGTTTCGTACAGAGCGAGATAATGTGGCCCAGGGAAGAAGTAGATGTCACGTGAACTACGATCTAGTCCACTGTCAAGTTACAACTGAACAAATAGTGAACGCGAGGGCAGGGGTGGTGCGGTGGTCAGACTACTTGCCTCACATCACGACGAACCGGGTTGGATTTCTGGGCGGGGCCAGACCCGGATTTTCGCACGTGGGAAAAGTTGAAAGACCTTGCCGTTGCCCGGCGCGTTTTCGCTGGGCGCTCCCGTTTCTTCCATCATCACATTCCACCGCTTCTCCATCACCACCTCGCTACACTCCCATCGGCTCTGAAGACCATCATTTTTGTGACAGGCCAAATTTTAAGACGTATACTGTAGTTTTCCTACTACTATTGGGCGACGGTGATTTTGACAATACAACTCTTCAACCGGTAACAAACAGGAGAGACACATCGTGTTGCCAACCAGCAGAGTGTGAAAATCCCACGCCCAGGATCAAAATATCCCATACCACTACTGGATTTCCCACAAAATTAATAACGCAGAAAAAAAAACAGAAAAGCAATGACTTAACATCAGTTACCTTTTCAGCAGTCTTCGTGCGGTTTTCAGATAATTTAATATCAAAAGAAAAACCTCATTATTTTTACACGCACACACATTGTTAATTTTAGTTCATGTGTACAAACATATTCACTATACCAATAGTAAATTCACGCTGTTCAGGTTTTGAATTACAGGTAAAGTTTTTTTTGTGGCAGTTTTAGATGGTTGTCCTGCACACTGCAAGTTGAGCAGTCGCTTTTATAGCCTTGAAACGCCAACCTGATTACACAAATGGAGGCTAGGCTCTCCTGTCCTCTCGCTGTCACCTTTACTACCAGATTTATTGTTAGAATTTCTTTTACGCGTGTATGCCACGGTGGAGGATCCCTTGGACGATTCCACGCGAGCCAGCATGACCCGCTTGTATGGATGGTTCTATGGAAGATTTGACTGATTGCTGGCCGTTTTCACGGAAGTTTTCGTAATAGGTCTTGTGCAATTTTTGATTTGAAGGTTTCCTACATGGTTAAAATTTTAGCCAATCAGGGAGAGGGAGGACGAGTAATTTCGTTTGTTTTGTTTTTTATAAAGAGCGTAGAACTATTCAACGCGGATAAATAGAAAATAGAAACAATCACGAAGATGTATACTGATTCTAAAAAAGCATTGTGTAAAAATTACGGTAAACATTCGTGTTTATTTAAAACCAAATTTTCAGTTATAACAACAAAACGATATTAGGCTCTGTGCATAATCGCATAATGCTGAAGTCGTGAGTGAAAATTGTTTCCTGAACCACAGTCGCAAAAGTAAAATCATAAAAAAAATAATTTTTTTTTTAACACTCGTTTTTACTTGTACCGCAAGTATCGTTGGATAGGTTATTCCAAAGAACTCTCCATAAATGCTTGCATGCAGGCTCGGGTAGCATGTGTCGTGGAAGCTTCCTTCCGAGCATGCATGGAAAATTTTATCGTGTGCATACGGGCTTTAGCGGCATAAACACAAGGTACGTAACGTACTGTTTATTTATAATTTATTCTCATTACATTGGTTTCAAATTGTGTTAAAACAACTGCCTAAGAAACACTTCAATTCAAAATCAATTTTCACTTTCTTCGTTTTTCCTTAATACGAGACACTCTCATGCTAAAATTTACTTTTTCCCACTTCAAAATTGTAAGAGTTAAAAAATCCCACGAAATGGGGGAAAAAAAAATCCCACGAGTTGGTGACACTGCATTGTGACCGTATCACTTGCAACGAAGTTGAGCAAAAAAAAAAAAGAAGCTTCACATCACATCAGCTGGCCCGAACATGCGAGTTACTGATTAGTCTACTCTGCTGCCAAAAAATTGATTTGCGAAATCCACGTATCTGTACTCAATACTAAATCGCTCGCAGACTTTCGTGATATGAGGGGAAAATAATTTATTCTTAGTGCTGGAGAATGTCTCGAGTCAACGAAAGATAGCGACAAAGAAACGTGAAACTCGAAGAAAAAAAAGTCGGGGGTGGATTAAATGAAGCGGCAGTGGGGAATACGAAAAATAAAGCGAAAAGAAAAAAAACGTAGGAATAGCAGATGCTCGTATAAATGGNNNNGAGTTGGTTCTCAGGAAAGAGCGTGGAGAAGGCTGGTGAATGATGTGACTGTGCTGGCACGCTAACTGACTTGGGCCAGGGGAAGAAGGAGCTAGAGGGAAAGTAAACAGAGGCGTAACAGAACATGTGATACCAGCAGGCAGTAAAGTTTAACTGCAGAAGAACTCTCGCCCTTGGTTTGCCGTGGCCATAGGATATTCTTGAACCGCGGCAGAAGTCGCCCACCACAGCTGGGTCAGCTGTGTTCGCCAGGGGAAGTACTTCACAGCGCATTCGCCTCGCTATGCGAGTCCATTTCACAATTTATTTCTCCACGTTTTGCTTTGTTTAAATCTCACAAAATAAGCATTCGCGCTCGCTTTCTTCCTCGTGGGCCTGTATCTAATTGTGGTGATTCGGCTTGTCTTCACGTGCGTTTAAACAGTTTTCTCTGTGCCTGTCTTTTCGAGATCCATTTTGCATCAGAATAGGCATACAGAGTGAAAGGTGATTTAAAAAGGGTTATGTATATCTCAGAGATTTATGGCGCCAGTTTAGCATCACAATGGAGTTCTGCAACCATAAAAACAAATAAATTGACATGAAACAACCTTATGGATGAAAGGGTTATTTTTCCACTTTTAACGGTCATCGCCATATGCAATCTTATTTGAAAAATTAGGCCCTTTTAATTTATTATTGGCTCAGCAGAGTCTTAAATTCCTACTTGCGCGTAAATAAGATACTACGTTAGATAAATAACTGTAGAAAAGTAACGAGATTCCAAATTACAGTTTTCCTCATGACCGCCATTACAGACGAATGCGAGCTTTTAAAACTTGCGGTATCGGTTCCTTTGGGGGCCGCGGTGCTGTAGCGGTCAGACTACTCGCCTCCCACCTGGGCGAACCGGGTTCGATTCCCGGCGCGGTCGCTCCCGGATTTTTCGCGTGTGGGAATCGTGCCGGACGACGCCGCTGCTCGGCAGGTCTTCTCCGTGATCTCCTCTTTCTCCCGCTCTTGCATTCCGGTGCTGTTCCATACTCACCTCATTCCACCCTCGTCGGCTCTCGATATCTCTCAAATCTCTCCGCTCCACTCCACTCGGGGGTTTTACATTCAGGAATGGATGCAACGCCTGCACACCAAGGACGTGTTCTCCGCCAGAACAGGGTTTTTTTAAAATTATTTTTCCCAACCTCACTGGTACATCGTATCGGCCGATCGCCTCAGGTTAAAGCCGGTGCTATAGGCTATTCACGGTAAAGCGAGCACTTTTTGAAGCCCTCTCATCTGAATAATAGTCAGTAAATATACTTTGTTGTAGCCTTATACGTGGGGCCAGTGACTTTTCCCGTAAAAATCGTAGCACACAGTAGACTTCAATACTATATACACACCTCAGCTGTTGTACCTCCGTTGGCTGCTGGTGCCGTGTCCGTCTTTGACCAAGCCACTCGGGACTAAGTAACTCCGACACTGAACCTTCGTGATTCGTGCGCAAACGGTTAACACTGGCCAGAACATTTGTTAGCCAATCAGAGAAGCTGGACGATCCTACAGTGCTTTGGACTGTATCTTGTCTCGAAATCTTTTCGCGAAATATCACTGCCCCTACTTATACGTTAACTTTCGAGTCCGGTGAAATATATACACTGTGTTTATTTCTTAGATGGCAATATTTATTTTAAAAGTGGCGGTAGGATAAAAAATGGCTGATAGGAAAAAAGTAACTAGGGCCTCAAAAGTGCTCACTTTGCCGTGAACAGCGTATAGTTGCCAAGCGCGCTTTACACTGCTCCGTCTGCAGAGTAATGTCCCGTCTGGTCAGGCCCAGCATGAAAGAAAAATGACGTGTTTCAGTAACGATGTTAAATACCTTATAAAAGTAACCACTTGCTTCTCTACGTTAAAGGTGCCTACCTCCCTAGTGAAACATCTTAAAGGCTTCAAGGTCACGTCCGGTCGTAAGGAAGCATTGCGATGGCAATGGAATATAGCACTAACGTGCTTCGCGCGTATTCCGTTTCCTCGGAATTTGAAGCGATGACTGTAGGGTTTTAATACAGCGATCTTTTCATGAAAAGACACAGCATTGTTGCTATAGTTTAAAACGCTGTCGTGAAAGGATAAATATCGCAAACAGATGGCTGCTTACAGCGATTTTTGCTGGCTTTGGCACTTTTCGACGACCACATGTTTCAATAACCAAATAAATTGTAAACAAAATATCAACTTCCATTTTTGTCCTGAAAAATGATTTACATTGAAATATTCCATAGTTTTTTTTTTGTAATTCTTGAATTATAATCACAAGTATAATCGCAAGGAACAATTTTCCCACCAACAACTTCTGCCATGATTATGATTGGTCATTGCCATAAAACGTTTACTTAAGATACAGATTATAATATAATATTTTACTGTATTATATTATATCATATTATTTTGAAGCTTAAGGCGACGGTATCCGTGTCGTCTTGTGTTATTTATATCTGTTTATTATAACTTACTGTTAATATTAAATGTTAAAATTCAAACCTTATTACTACATACGGAACTACTTTACAGAATTCCATAAAACCAGAATACACTGATTTCTGTCTGCATATTCTCATGTGATACTGATCAATGAATATATAAGTTAATCTTTATTACAGTTAGAGATGGAACAGAAACACCATTGGAAAAATACCGTGGACTAGAAAATATTTGTTCCTCGTTTTCAAATATTTGATCTGGAAAATAAGCTACGGTGAAACAAAAATAAATCCAAGTTTGGAAGGGATACCACGCCCTTAAGGAAAACCTAACAATGCGCAAAACTTACTAGGTACTGTGGTGAACCGGGCCACTTAACTTCACAGTTTCTGTTCGTCTGTACACGTCATAATTCCCTAATTAACGCGTAATTTTTTAATTCCAAATCCACCCCAAGGCTAGCGAGCGACAGCTTGCTGGAAGTAACCATGAATGGACTATACGTAGAGGTAGTGATATTTCGCGAAAAGATTTCGAGACAAGATGCAGTCCAAAGCACTGTAGAGTCGTCCAGATTCTTTGATTGGCTACAAAATGTTCTGGCCCGTGTTAACCGTTTGCGCACGAATCACGAAGGTTCAGTGTGTGGAGTTACTTAGTCCTGAGTGGCTTTNTCTGGCCCGTGTTAACCGTTTGCGCACGAATCACGAAGGTTCAGTGTCGGAGTTACTTAGTCCTGAGTGGCTTTGTCGAAGACGGACACGGCACCAGCAGCCAATGGAGGTATAACAACAGCTGTGGTGTGTATATAGTATTGAAGTCTACTATGTGCTCCGATTTTTACGCGAAAAGTCACTGGCCCTAACAATACGTTAAAGTGTTTACAGAAAATGACAGTTCTTTTCAGTGTCAGTGGTGTTTAGTATAGTCTATTCGTTGTTTCTCCGCACTTTTTGAATCAAACCCTTGTATGACGTGTTTGGTTGATCCTTAAATATGTCATGATTCACAAGCGTTTTATTCTTCTGTTAACATATAAGTAACCTATTTTTTTAGTTATATTAAACTTTTATTTATATTATAACTATAAACTATAATATTGCATTTATATTTAACAAAATGAAAACAGGGAGAAAGTAGGTGTGTTGGTAATGTCCAGTAAGAAATAGTTCTTACTCACAATATACCGAGTGCGCAAGAATGCGTTGCGTTTGTCCTCTGGTGTAATTTTCCAGACTTAGTTAAGCTTTGTTTGCATGAAGCGGAATATGGCCTTGAAGTAGTACTTAAGCAGGGCTTCAGAAATGTTGGAAGTGGCCGCGAGTAAACAGTGGTCCAGCAGCATCAAGCACAGACTGAAGATGAGGTGGACCGATCTCGCTGGCCGCGCACAACCAGTCTCCGTGTCCCTACATTGAACTGCTTTTCTGCCATCACGTCTAGCAAAAATGGCGTGGATTGGATTTGAGTTTAGAACACTGTTTGGTAACGAGTGCTTTGAGGCGTTTGTATACTCCCTGTAACCTTCCTTGTAATGCAGTTTGATTAAATTCGAATTGGTGCACGTATGTTATTCGCATAAAAGTGTCTGTCTTTTCAAAATTAAGATACAAACAAACTCGTTCATCAGTGTTGACCATGTGACGTTCGGCAGTTGTGTTGCTTTGGGGTTATGTTGGGTACATGCGCAGAGGACGGATATGCGGTCTACCTCACCTGCGGTCCACGGTGTAATCCATTCACATTTACTTCACATTTTTATGAAGCCTTGCTGAAGTTCTTATTCCAGGATATTCCTCCGCCTCGTGCAAACTAAGCTGAACAGAAAATCACACCAAAGGACAACGCACCGAATTCGTGCGCTCTCAGTTGTAATGGCATTTAGCATAAGAACTATTTATTACTAGGCGCTACCAACACACATGTTTTCTCACTGTTTTTATTCATATTTGTTATAAATGAAATATTATAATTTATAATTAAAACACAGGTAAACCTTCAATTTAACGAAACATGAGATACCTTCATGTTGACAACGGTACGAAACGCTTGTGATGCATGGCATGTTTACGTCATACATGGGGCGAGTTTACGTCATACATGGGGCGAGTTTCCAGAGGTTTGATTCAAGAAGCGTGAAGAGGCTACGTCAAGGGGGACGGCATCAGTTCCGGGAGCGCAAGGAGACGCGGTGATGCGCGTGATCTCGCCTCGTGTCGGGTCGAGGGGCTGCACGGAACTCATTAGCAGCCAGAGACGCAGCGACTCCCTGACACGTGCATGTGTGGCCCGCGTGTTTAAACGCACGCCGTCGTCGTCGGCGGCTTGCGCTGCCTTCGCGCGCAACTGTGTACACACTCTCTCGCCGGGAACTTCGGGTTCCTAGGACGCTTCCAGTAACCCCCGCCCGTCACCGCACGGAAATAAGTGTACGTCTGTCTCGCTAGTTCGGATTTGTTTTCGTCCTCCGCCACCCGAAGATAATCGGGCGGCGTCTTTGTGGAAAAATCACCCGACGTCTGACGTGTTTGGTTGTTTCCTAAATAGGCCACTCGTCGCAAGAGTTTTTTTTTTTTTTCCTTCTGTTTACGTAAACGTTCCTTATTTTTGGCTAAATTGAAGTTTTACATACATTGCATCTAAAAAATTGTATTATGTCATTTATAATTAATATGAATAAAAACAGAGAGAAAATGCGTGTGTGTGTTGGTGATATCTATATGCAGAACGTTATGACGCTGAGTGCGCACGAACGCGGTGCGTAGTTCCTTGGATGAGTACACTGGAAGCAGAACTGCGGCAGGGCTTCAGAAAAGTTGGAAGCAACNCATACATTGCATCTAAAAAATTGTATTATGTCATTTATAATTAATATGAATAAAAACAGAGAGAAAATGCGTGTGTGTGTTGGTGATATCTATATGCAGAACGTTATGACGCTGAGTGCGCACGAACGCGGTGCGTAGTTCCTTGGATGAGTACACTGGAAGCAGAACTGCGGCAGGGCTTCAGAAAAGTTGGAAGCAACAGTGAATGGACTATAAGTAGAGCCAGTGACTTTTCGCGTAACAATCGGAGCACACAGTAGACTTCAATACTATGTACACACCTCAGCTGTTGTTATACCTCCATTGGCTGCTGGTGCCGTGTCCGTCTTTGACCAAGCCACTCGGGACTAAGTAACTCCGACACTGAACCTTCGTGATTCGTGCGCAAACGGTTAACACGGGCCAGAACATTTTTTAGCCAATCAAAGAAGCTGGACGACCCTACAGTGCTTTGGACTGTATCTTGTCTCGAAATCTTTTCGCGAAATATTACTGCCTCTAACTATAAGTATATAGAACGCACCGCGTTCGTGCGCTTTCACTTTAATTACATTTTGCTTAAGAACTATTTCTTTGTAGGCATTACCAACATACCTGTTTTCTCGCAGTTTTTTACTAAAATTAATTATGAACGAAATATTGTAATTTATAAATAACATGTAAGTAAAAAAAAATTTTAAGAGAATATAAGGTACTTTTAAGTTAATAAACGTATAGAACGCCTGTTGTTCAGGACATATTTAGGAAAAAACCAAACACGGCATACATGGGGTAAATTTTTAAAGGTTTGGTTCGACAAGTGTGAAGACTATAGCGTAACTTTCCAAGTGAGTGACGTATTAAGTAAGGGAACTGAACACGAGATGGGGAGAGGACACTAAGGGTCGTGCTATTGGAAAAGGCACACAAGTGAAATATGTTAATGGCAGTGTTGACAACTTAGTGGACCTTCTACCACATTTGGTGTATTTTAATACCTACCTAGTGGNAGCACACGAGTGAAATATGTTAATGGCAGTGTTGACAACTTAGTGGACTGTCTACCACATTTGGTGTATTTTAATACCTACCTAGTGGCTTGTCTAACGGCCAGTGCCTAAATAATATATTTCTTTTATTGTTGGTGTAATAGGATAGAGAGTTTTCTGGAAGGTTATAAAACTGTGAAACACGCTCTAGATTATACAAATATACAGGCTGAGTATAAAATAATACCCCAACTTTGAAGGTCTATAACATCAAAACCAAACAACCTACAACCTTGATTGACCAATCAAATGAACCGTGAAACCGTGAAGTTTGTTTACCATACATTCATAATTCAATGTGACCACCATGAGCGGCCCGAAAAACATATACGCGATAATCAAACTCGTTCCACGCTCTTGCCAGCATGGCCGGTGTTACGGTTTGGATGGCGTTCGTAACTCTCGGTTTGTAGGTGGTGAGGGGGAAGCGAGCTCGCATTCGACACGTCAATGTAAAGGCGAATCTGATGTTTCCTTTATGGTGCGCCACCCCATTGGCACCTAGCTGTTCGCGGATACCTGAACGAGACGTTGCCGCAACGCTGGATTGGTCGAGGAGCAGCTGGTGACCAGGCTCTTCATCACTGGCCCCCAAGAAGCCCGGATCTTACCCCGTGCGATTTTTTTCTATGGGGGTACATTAATGTATCAAGTGTTTCGTCCACCATTGCCGGCTAACATTGACGATTTCAAAACCTCCGCATGATCATAATATGTCTTCAGTGTTATTTCGACATTAACGAAGATAAAGCGAAGGAGGAATTCTTCGCAGATGGCTTATTACTATCACGCATTTAGTTACTAATAATCCGTTGATGGCGGCATTCACATGGTTGAGGTGTTCACTAGCGACCCTGGGCTACCATGTAGCCCTCACGCAATGCTGCCCCAAGACATACAGAGTAGTAACAAGCAATGTGCATGTTCTGTGCTGCTAACTAATTTCTTTTTATAACCGACACTATTAGTTTGAAAGAGCCATAGAAGTTAGAGATTGTTACAGAAGGAATGGTTCCGTAAATACTTTTCTCTGCTATTTTTTTTGTAGTTAGTCTGGTGGCTGGACGCGTGTTGATGCAGTTGCCCGCGCGGTGATTGGACTGTATCGCAGCATGTTGTAAGCACAGGATTTCTGACGGAACTACTAAACGCGTCCCCACTACGTTTACCTAGAAAAAAAAAAAACACACCCCAGACTAGCACTGAACAGTACTTTCAAAATATCACTCATGGTAAAGCACATAATTTTGGAGGTCTCAAACATCGTTAAAAGCGTATTTTTTTTCAGACTGCCGCATCTTCAAACATAACTACCCGGACACGAACCAATCTATGATAGGAGCCTGTGTTGAACTTTGCTACATATTTTAAATGAATAAAATATTACGGTCGCCGCTTGAAGTGCCACAGATAGACGCAGCACCACGAGAACACTGCACGCCGGTCCAGAGCCTTAACGCGTAGCGATGGCGATGGCGCGCCCACACGAGGAAACGCATCTTCACGTCTTTCCCGGCGGGCGACAGCTCTAACTGTTTCATCTCTTCCGTTTGCGCGTGGTGCCATTGTGCGGCGAGCCAACTAACTTACGCGAGCCCGTGCTTCTACCCTACCCCCCTTGAGGCGGCGCGGTGGTAAACCACGGGACTCGCACTCGGTAGGGCCTGGGTTCGAATCCTGGTCCGGCCATTCTCGGGTATCCGCGGTTCCCCGACGTCACTACAGGAGAATGCTGCGATGGTTCTTTACCACAGGCCGTGGCGGATTCCTTTCACGTTCTTGCTTCTCTGAGCAATTTGCTCCTTCTCTAATGACCTCGCTGTCGACGAGATGTTACCACACACGCTAGCGTATTCGACGTTAGTCCCTACCTATCACTATTCCTCTGGCGGGCCGATGCGGAGCTCCACAATCGCACTGCCGCGCGCCGAGGACGGAGAACAACAGCAGCAGTTGAGTTGGGGCGTCCTTGCGGTGCTGTGCGACGCGGCTCTTTGGGAAAGGCTTGACAAGAGTGTCCAGCTCTCAGGGAGGAACCTATTAATAATGATGATCACGTGGGTAATAATTGCGAAGTGAAGCAGTGAGATTGGTCGGCAGAGCAGCGCATTTCAAGCGCGCCGGTGTATTGCAGTTTTGATAGCTATAACTCACAGATACACATTTCGAGAGTCGAGACGCACTCAGCGGAAGGCCGACAGTGAATGCGGGCGAGGCTGTGCGCGCGTGCAGTTCCACAGAGCCTATGTGGGAGCAATGTGTGGACCCAGCCTTAGCGTTTCCTTCAGGTTCTAAGGCCCTGGGTTCAAATACCGCGTAAGCCATAAATGTGCGTGTGTGTTAAAATAAAAAAAATTATATATATATAAATTTAGATGTCGGTAAATTACGTAGGCTAATCAGATATACCGACAGATTCTTGTTGAAAGTAAGTTTAGGTTGGTGTATCACGTTATCTGTGTCATGATTAGCCTACTGTCAAAAGCGGCGATTTTAATAAGCCAAAATTAACAAACCTGTTAATGACGAAAAATTAAACATTTGACGAATGCCGTTTACTTTCTTTGGTACGACTATTTTTTAAGAGGTTAAACATTTTGTAACGGCAAGGTATTAGCTGTTTACGTTTGATTGAGCATTTTCGAAAGTCCTCTTTACGATCTACTTCCTTCACGTTTTCTATTCTTCCCCCATGTGTGTAATATTAAGGTTAATTCTACTCAGGTTCGGAACAAAACGA
Organism: Clitarchus hookeri; assembly: GCA_002778355.1. Lineage (NCBI taxonomy): Eukaryota > Metazoa > Arthropoda > Insecta > Phasmatodea > Phasmatidae > Clitarchus > Clitarchus hookeri. Next base: position 257,665 of record NQII01000920.1, on the reverse strand, counting down.
CAAAACGAGATTTTTTTATGGGAGAGTTTGGCACAGGGGAAACTTCCGCGATTAGGTGCGCAGTGTTCCGAAAGGTAACTCATTATGAAAATTTTCAGCTACGTAAATTATAAAAGAGAAAAATATATAACGAAGTTATTTTACATTTGATTTATGATTATTGCAATTATCCTGTTTTTTAACGTAGATAATAGAGAAAATGAGTACACATGCGACACTAGCGCTTACCTAGTGGCGAAAATTTCTCCTTTGCCAAACTTTCAACACTGATCTCCCCAACCTGAGTAGAAGTAAACTTAGTAACATCAACATTGCGACGAGCCTGATAACTTTATTCACGCGTCATACAAGCGAACCCATGCAACAGTTAGCAAATATAAACGTCTTTAAAACAAATGCCAAGTCGTACTGTAGTGTGTGTAAAACAAGAAACACTAACTTCAGTGGCCATACATTTAAGAATTACACTCGCAGTACAATTTCAAGTCTTTGAACTATTTTTTTTGTCGATTCGCTGCCAACTGGAACTGGGATCTTGCACGCCAGTGTATGTATAATGTAGCCTGCATGTCGTCACGGGAAGTGATCGCTTTCCTGGACAGCCTTTGCTTGCGTGTGCACGTGCTCGAGGGCTGTGACACGTCACGACCTCTAGCCGTGGAATGGAGCTGTGGCGCGAAGAGCGTAAAGTCTCTCCGCGGTTTCTTCACACTTTCAAAATAAAACCTTTGAAAAATCACCCCATGTGTCACGTGTTTGGTTGTTTCCTACATATGTCACGCATCACAAGTGTTTTACACTTCCGTTAGCCTAAGAGTACCGTATCTTCGGTTGATTTGAACCTTTACTTATTTTATTTATAAATTATAATTCAAAAATTTTAATTAATATTAGTAAAACAAAGAGATGGCAGGTGTGTTGGTAATGCCTAGTAATAAATAGTTTTTTTTTTTTTTTTTTTGCGAAATGTTATTACGTTACACTGAACGCGCACGAGTTCGGTGCGTTGTCCCCCTTGGTGTAGTTTTCTATACTCGGTCAAGCTTTGTTTGCACGAGGCGGAGGAACAAGCTGAAAGTAGAGCCTTAGCAGTGTTTGAGTATAGTCGGAAGTGGCCGCGAAGGGACAATAGTGCGAGGGTAGAGACAGGAGCCTGCAGGCGGCGGCGACCGGGTTAGCGCGCGTGAATACTCTCTGGAGGACAACGCCCCTGCTGGCGAGGCCGCTCTTCGCCGCCCATCCCGCGCCATTCGGCGTGATGGCGGTCCTTTCCAGGGTCGCGCGTATACCTACCTACCACTACCGTCTACAGCAGACCTTCACCTGGGCCAATCTGGGGAAACTCAGTCGGCTCGTAAAGATGAATGTTAGCTGCAGAGGGCAACCTCTGTAACTACAGTTTGGGAGGGTGCAGGGAGTTGGGAGGGGGCCAATCTAGCACCTTCCTAATCTCCCTGTAGGCTATGAAAAACCCCCATTGGGTGGTAATGGGCCCCTCACGGGGCCTGGTCTACCCCCGCTCTGAGCTTCGGCAGTGATGAACAATGGCAGCAGACCTTCGCGGTGAAAATAATTTAATTACTTAGCATTATCTTTCATTTCGCTTAGAAACTGTTCCGATTATAAGGGACTTGGCTCATTCCAAATCCTTGCTTTCTACACAGAAGAAAACTACAAGGCAAGTGAACTGAACATATAGATATGTACAACTCAGCGAGTTAAAACAGCATATATATATTATCAATCACCTCTGCAATAAAACGTCGTAGATATGACCAAACATGTAAGTTATACTCTCAACGTTACAACACAAAAAAAAAATTATAAAAAAAAATTCTTGGAAACCCGCTTGCCACGAAGATCCTGTGTAGAACTACAAGCAGTTTTCTTGTAGAATCTGCAAATCATATATTTGTAATATTACAAATGATATGCTTTTATTGCAACTTGCATTAATGTAAAGTGTACATAAAATTATTATTTTTTCTTTAAAAAAAAAAAGATAAATTAATGACAGAGGATAGGTAAAAAAAAAAAATTTCAGAATAATAATCACAAGACCAACTTGACTTACGAACTTCGCAATTAAAAATTTCTCCTGTTAAATCTCAGTCGGGATTGCACGACCTACCTGTAAGACCACTGGTGTTTAAATTTTGCTAAAAATTGCCTCTTCATAGTTTAATAATTTTAAACACGGGAAGTTAATACGATAAATAATTTTCAGTGCTCTGTTTGAAAGAAAACCAATAGTGTTGGAAACATTTACGAATAACATCAGATGAGAGGCCATATCTGAACATTTGCAAACGTCGTGAAAATTAGACGTCCACGATCTCAAAACAAACTTTTGGTTGACAGAATAACGGGAGTTTACCATTAACGATCCTGGGTCTTGCGTAACACAAATAAAGGCTCAATATCTTCCATAAAATATCTGTCATGATGAAAATCTACCAGCATTAAATAACAAAAAAATATATTACGCCTGCCTCTCTTTTTATCAATGACCACAGTGTCTATGACAACGTGAATTAAGCCATAGAGTAATATTTATTTCCAAAAATTATCGCGAAAATAATTTACGCGGAGGCTAGACTTCAATATCCTTTGTGCACACTTGCAGCCTTCCTTTGCTATTGGCTGCTTGTATTTGTGTGAAGAGAGTCTGTTACATGAGTGAGCCAATCAGGATTAAGTTTCTCCGGTAATGACCGACCGTGATTCGCGGGCAGACAGGTAAGACTCGTAGCAATTCAAATGATCAAATCACTAGAGACCTGAAAAATTCGCTAGTTCAACGACCTGTAGGCTATAGTACTCCATTGTCGTATTTAAAAAGCATGCAAATATCACTGTTAATTGGTTGCTTGTTGTATTAGCGGAATACGGTGATTCGATCTGCATTTTACTGTGCAGTTATTATTGGCTCAGAGTTGTCCAGGAGGTGTGAACTAATTGGGTGGACCAATAGCATTAGCAATACAAACGTATGAGGTTTCGAATTCTAGCTTGTCCCGAAATTGAAACGCGAATTTTTCAGGTCTCTGCCAATCACGAAAGCGGTTCCGAACTAAAGTGTTTTGGAACACAATTCGTCCTGAAATCTTTTTCCGCGAAACACAGGTGCCCCTAAATATAAACACAAGCGGGAAGGGCATCGACGGGACCCACCCGCTAAAAGCCTAGAATGGCTCACGAAAATTAGGACGTAAATAAAGATCGTAGCGCGGTTGTAGATCGACGATGCCTTTCCGTCAGGGGTCGAGTGCCCGTGCACAATTGCTGGTCGCTGGGACTATTTGACTGGCGTGTGTTCGTTATACACGCCACAGTTTAATCTCTGTATTGTAAAGTACTCTGTGTCAAATACACGATGAGGTGTTTTTTTTTGGTCGGAAAGCAACGAACACGCCGTTCTGTTATAGTTTTCTGTACGCAGGCTGTGTGGGAGTACATTCTTACATCGAGAATGTGTAATATTCTTCTAAAAATAAGTTGCATCACCTAACGTAACAGAATGGGGTAACTGGAATGAGCACTCCAGACTCAGCCTAAAACAGTGTTTATGTTACAAAAATCTACCAAAAGAGCTATCCGGATGTTAATGAATAAACCTCCTTTAACTCACTACAAAGAACTTTTGGAAGTATTAAAGTTTCTCCCTGTTCCATGTATTTATAAATACTGAGCTATTTCATAGGCGAAGAACAACATTGGTGAATCAGCCTAACCGTAATTCGGATTATCATAAATACTATAGGTCGTACTACAGCCCATCACAAAATAAAACTCCTGCTAGAGCAAATATCTTCTGCAACTGTATAAAATCCTACAATAACTTTTCTTATTNCCATCACAAAATAAAACTCCTGCTAGAGCAAATATCTTCTGCAACTGTATAAAATCCTACAATAACTTTTCTTATTTCATAAAACATAATTAAATTTGAAAAATGATTGAAACAGTTGTTACTAGATGTATGTTTTTATACTGTTGATGAATNACATAAAACATAATTAAATTTGAAAAATGATTGAAACAGTTGTTACTAGATGTATGTTTTTATACTGTTGATGAATTTTTAGACTGTTACAAGTAAACTATTACATTTTATCTAGCTGTGTGTATTTAAAATCGTTATGTAGTGTATCTTATGTGGTATGTTTCATTTTGTGTATTCATGTAACAGCTTTGATTTTATGTATTATTTTTTAATATCACCAGAATAATTATGTTATTTATGTGCTACACGTGAATTTGGCAATGCTTGTAACGTATTTGTATGTCGCAATGGTTTCTGAAAAAACAAATAAAGTAAAGGGTAACACATTTTTATCTTGATCATTANAACGTATTTGTATGTCGCAATGGTTTCTGAAAAAACAAATAAAGTAAAGGGTAACACATTTTTATCTTGATCATTATGGGAGGAATGCCGCAAAAGTTATCAGATTGGTAACTGGAAACTATACAAGAAAAAAATCACAAGATGTTTATTTTCAAAGCATCGAAACTTGGAACACCGACATTATTTCGTTCATGTACAAAATACAATTTAAAACATAGAACCATCCGTTGCTTCAATGAAAAGAAAAAAAAAGCTATATAATTTTATCTAATAGTGTTTTTTTTTCTCCCTCTGTATGCGGCTTCAGAACAGGATNAGCTATATAATTTTATCTAATAGTGTTTTTTTTTCTCCCTCTGTATGCGGCTTCAGAACAGGATATCGATCATAAAGATGAGTTAGGGGTCGCGTGGTTTGAGAGAAAGGCGCGATAAAATCTTAGATGATGTGTAAAACAGTTTGGATAATGGAGCACTAGCATTCTGTACCTCGAACTTGTGTTTATTAGGTTTGATTCTTTTTGATGCTGCATTGCACAGCGTCAAGGAAACAGTTTGGTGAAATTTTTGTTAGTTAAGTTTTCGTTGGAAAATTTAGGGGAGCGTTAAATAGCCTGTGNAACGTATTTGTATGTCGCAATGGTTTCTGAAAAAACAAATAAAGTAAAGGGTAACACATTTTTATCTTGATCATTACGGGAGGAATGCCGCAAAAGTTATCAGATTGGTAAACTATACAAGAAAAAAATCACAAGATGTTTATTTTCAAAGCATCGAAACTTGGAACACCGACATTATTTCGTTCATGTACAAAATACAATTTAAAACATAGAACCATCCGTTGCTTCAATGAAAAGAAAAAAAAAAGCTATATAATTTTATCTAATAGTGTTTTTTTTCTCCCTCTGTATGCGGCTTCAGAACAGGATATCGATCATAAAGATGAGTTAGGGGTCGCGTGGTTTGAGAGAAAGGCGCGATAAAATCTTAGATGATGTGTAAAACCGTTTGGATAATGGAGCACTGGCATTCTGTACCTCGAACTTGTGTTTATTAGGTTTGATTCTTTTTGATGCTGCATTGCACAGCGTTAAGGAAACAGTTTGGTGAAATTTTTGTTAGTTAAGTTTTCGTTGGAAAATTTAGGGGAGCGTTAAATAGCCTGTGNCAAGGAAACAGTTTGGTGAAATTTTTGTTAGTTAAGTTTTCGTTGGAAAATTTAGGGGAGCGTTAAATAGCCTGTGGTTAGTAATGGATAAAATTTGTGGATATCAAAGTTCATTCTATAAATCAAAATTGACAGAGATGTAGTATTTGAATGCAAAACGGAAGACTGGGCGGTATGTCATTGTTTTTAAATAAAAAAACCACACATAAAAACTGATGTGTGTAGATGATTCCCATCAGTTATCATTCCTCTTTTCATTCGTAATACGTATAATGTTATGTCTATTTTGCTAATTATTGATGCTGGGTAGTTATTGCATTAAAAANTCTTTTCATTCGTAATACGTATAATGTTATGTCTATTTTGCTAATTATTGATGCTGGGTAGTTATTGCATTAAAAAAAAAATTGAATCAGGAACTGTTATATGACGTATATGATATTTTCAGTTCTTCTAGGGCAGTCAGAAAATGTATGGGCCCACCTCTGACTCAGTTNTGTTATATGACGTATATGATATTTTCAGTTCTTCTAGGGCAGTCAGAAAATGTATGGGCCCACCTCTGACTCAGTTTCGATAATGCTTACACTATGTGGACAAGGGTCACCAGAAATTCCGTCTCAGTGTTGCTAACCTAAAGACCAACAGTCGGCTAAATGCGTTCGGGAATTCGGCTTCGAATAACAAAACTAAGCTACGCCCCAAACCGGAAGAATTTACACACTACTACTCATAATACAATGGCGATAAGCGAATTCCTATTATTTATGTATCTACTAACACTCATCATTAAGACTTAGTCACGCATTATTAATTACACAGTGTAAAGAAGATATTCAAGTCCTGTTCTAAACATTGCGAACATATACTATGTTACCATGCTGTGGAACCTTCTTTCCGGAAAATAAAAAAGTATAACATCATAAGGTGAAAAGTGTTAANATACTATGTTACCATGCTGTGGAACCTTCTTTCCGGAAAATAAAAAAGTATAACATCATAAGGTGAAAAGTGTTAATGGTGTCTTTTTATAAGGAAAAGAGAAAATGTATGTAAAATATGAATATATAGGTTGTAAAAAAATGATTACTAGCTCGAGCCTCAATTTGGCTACATTTTGACATTCGGTTACACTCATTTTCTGCAAGCTGTATGACCTANATACTATGTTACCATGCTGTGGAACCTTCTTTCCGGAAAATAAAAAAGTATAACATCATAAGGTGAAAAGTGTTAACGGTGTCTTTTTATAAGGAAAAGAGAAAATGTATGTAAAATATGAATATATAGGTTGTAAAAAAATTATTACTAGCTCGAGCCTCAATTTGGCTACATTTTGACATTCGGTTACACTCATTTTCTGCAAGCTGTATGACCTAAAATTAGTCTACACATAACCAAATTCGGCTGCGGATGAAGGGGCCGCGGTGGCGCAGCGGCTACCAAGGCGAACCAGGTTTTATTCCCGGCGAAGTCACTCCCAAATTATCGCACGTGGGAATCGTGCCGAACGATGCCGCTGGTCGGCTGGTTTTCTCGGGGATCTCCCATTTCCGACGCTGCTCCATTTCCACCATGTTTCACCCTCACCAGATCTCAAGACCCCTGTGTTAAACGCCGCCCAAACGTTTCCACCCCACTCGGCTGCAGTTGGCAGTACTGTTCCTTGCTCCCAGTCAACTTTTCCTCTGGAACGTTACGTAAGCAACGGCATTTGTGCTTGAAAACTGTACACCTGTTTGCTGTCATTAGTGGCCATATGCATAGTTGCCATGTATTCGAGTCAAAGTGCGTCTTTTAATTAAAATACTAAGTAGGGTAGACTGGGCACGGTTGTAACAATTTTGCTTTGATTGCTCGTAGCATTGCCATTCTGGCTGTAAACAACAAATAAGTCGCTCGACATAGAAGAGTACTCATTTGTCTTCAAATTTTATATTAAACTGATAGGCCTAAATGCAGTAGTTGCCAGACAGGAGACGTTTCACAAAACGTGTGCCAGCTGTTACAACTGACCCCATGCCAAGGGCCCGGGCGGTTGTAACAGTGATGGGGGGCAGTTGAAACATACACAAATAATACACAATGCACTTATATTTCATTCAGTTGTATTACTAATAAATCACATGTGAGTACTTTTACATTATTTAAGGTTAATATGACACCATTTTAGTAATATTTTAAACAGTCTTCTTTAATCACTTTATGAAATTTAACATTTTCAAGTTAACGTCATATTTAAAAAAATCTGGAGCTAGTAAAATAGTATCTAATCAAACAAAACAACTTCTAAATGGAGGTATCTTTAAGTTGTATTTAGCAGCGAGTTCAAATGCTAACTTTCTTACCTCTTTAGTAGAAAGACCGAAGTATATATGTACACAACGGGTGAGGTATTTGCCGAGTAGATGTTCTTGATCTTCCGAAAAGACTCTGTTATGAGCTACATATCCCATACTAATATTTTCTGCCTCGGCACCTTCGTTCGCGGCATCTCTCTTCCGTATGTATCGTAGCAGAGAGATGTGGTTAACTCTGTAGATCTCAGCTGCTCGTCTCAAAGAACTCCCACTTTTAACTTCGTCGTATGCATCCTTGTAACTTGATGTGTCGCTTACACCTCTCGATGTCTTCCTGACACGTTTCCTGGGCATCTACAATGTAAAACAAAAATACTATTAATTTTACAACCGTACCCACAAAAATGTTACAACCGTACCCAACCCCCAATGTGCCAGTAAAACGGTCTCAGAGGCGAGAGAAATAACCTAGACAAAAACTAATTACTGTTTACTTACCTCTTAAGTCCGCAAATTACGTAGGAAAAATCTCAAAACGTAAATTATAATATTAAAGAAGCAACTCAAGAAATAAATCGATCAAAAATACTTACTTTTGGTTGACAAAACACAATAGGTGCCTCTACAAGCGAACAAAGCGCGCGGAGGGCGACGCAACACTGCCGATCAGGTCCGTACACGGAAGCCGCGTGTCTTTCCCCTTGTACCCCTCATCAATCCGTGGATAGTTTCGCGAATATTCGAGTTGTTACAACCGTACCCTGTTACAACCGTACCCAGTCTCCCCTACTTAGGAAACATCGTTCCAACAGCTGAATATTGGGTAAATGCTCTTAACCAACAGACAAACGCCAACTATTCACCAGTTACTTGCCAAAACTAAGTGCCGAGCCCACGTTGTAGGTTGACTTTGTAACAACAGCAAAAGGAGGTTCGACATTCTTTCACCTGCTACGTGACTATCGTCTTTAGAAAAAAAAGTAACGACTTGCCAGTTACTTCTGGTCGCGTAGTGCATTTCGGGTACCATATTAACAACTTTCTTGTGAGTGCACGTGAGTTTTCTTTCCATGTAGAACCTCCAGAAGACTCGAAGCGACTTTCGCTTCCAGCGGAAGGGTAGTTCCGACCCGAGGGACGGGATTGTGCGGGGACAGAGGAGAGGGTAGCTAGCTGTTACGCGGTCTCCCACTGTGGATGCCAGTGGTCGTGGTGCTGTAAATATTCCTTTTCTACGTGCGGAGCGCGGGCGGAGGTGGCGATTGTTCTCGGAGCTGACGGCGCGCGTGTGTGTGCTTGCAGATGCAGACTATCCTGTACCACAACTCGAGCGGCCGCGCCGCCTTCACAGGCAGCCTCAAGAGGAAGGAGGTCCACAACGCCATAACGCTGCACCCGGTCAAGCACCACGCCCATATGTACCGCATACACAACTACATGAAGGTGAGCCACGCCCTGCACAACCTCCCACAGGAACAAGTCTAATGTACCGACACTATCAATGTTACTGTAACATTAAGTACTTTTGTGACAACATTAAAGCATATTATGAGAACTAAATGCAGCCTAGACCAGCCCTCAAGCCTTGCAAAGCAGTTTACGTATGCAAAATATGCATGCATTTCTAGAGCAGTGTTTCTTAACCTGGGGTCCGCGAGTATATATACGGGGGTCCGCAGTCTCATCTATGGACCATTCAACAATAATAAATAAATGCCACCAAAAGTCTCGTAATCGCTACGCTTACTTTTTTTTTGCTGTTTTTATTTTTTANCAATAATAAATAAATGCCACCAAAAGTCTCGTAATCGCTACGCTTACTTTTTTTTTGCTGTTTTTATTTTTTAAGGAGTCCCTTGAAAATTGTGCTTGATTTCCTAGGGGTCCGTGGCTGAAAAAGGTTAGGAAACGCTGTTCTAGAGCATAGAGTATTTCCACGTAACGAAAGAGAACTGAAGTTTGACGTTATACTGGTTTCAATACCCATGTTATATAACAGAAGCGCACATTTTATGGTGGAGCAGTTGGTAGGGCGCCGGGTTCTGTGGTGTGGAGTGCGTCGAGCTCTCAGGACGCGGGTTCGATTCCCCTGCCTGCCACAAAATTATTATTTTTTCGTTAGTAATATTTCTTTTCGTGACAAAAAAATTGTACTTAATTTATTTTGCACTGCGATGTAAATTTTCAAAACAGCAAAAAGCAATGTGTAACAAAATTTTTTAACACAAATGTTAACATCAATGCAGCACAAGTATGAATTAAGAATTATGCAGTAGCCGAAATTCTCGCGGAACGGAAGTATGTCTCCTGGATTTACGAATCACAACTCACATGGTAATTTTTCATTCGAATCGATTAAATCTTGCGACGAGTATGTCTTGTTTACATTCGATTGATAACTACTATTGCTAACCTAACCGCGTGTAACACAACCATGTAAACCAGATCATTCTTCAGAGCAGGGTTTTCTGGGCAGAGAAGCTTATTATTGTTGAACTTAATTCACAAACATAGCCTAATCATACACATGCACATAAATATGCTTTTTTAATATTTCCTATGCTTGTAAATAACAGTTTCTCGCCGACAACACAGGCTGTGCTGTTCTGATTGGTCATGTCCACACATCAAAAACATATATTAATGATATATTTTAACGTACAACCCAATCACGCACACGACTTGCTAATTTTTATTCTGAACCAACACGTGCTGAGTTCCTCTGACACGTCATAATTCTAAGGTTAATACTTAGTATTTCAATTGTGAACCCAGCTTTAGAATCCCTCATGAACAATACCGTCTTTGTCGGTAAAGAAGATCAACATGAACGCCGCTGTTTTCGGCCGCAGTGAATTTGGCGAATTCCACCGTGGCGACTGTTGCTTAATCTCAGGATTATAACCGTAGAACCACGATCCATCACCAGTTATGATACTGGAGTTCGTTTCTGGTTTGTTTTGAGTTCGTTACAGACAGGCCTTCTGCTCGTTGCTCTGCATTCGTTGCGCAAATTCCTCAGAAATGTGTTTCTTCGTCTAAACGTCTGACCGTGCGGTGAACTGCACCTACCGCGTTAGTTGTCTTACTATGTTACAAACATCGTGGAAGGTTCGCCTACGATTTACAAGATCGTCGTGAACAAACCTTTGATGAGATTACTGGTGTTATGCTTGTTGGTGGATTGTGATAGCGGTGGAAAACGGACCTGCATCGCACATTATACCAGATTCTGGGTAACACATTACTAAATTTAGTAGTAGCATATTGTAAATATCCAACCTTTATTTGAGTAACGTAAGAAAAACTTAACGCACGAAGTAAAAACATCAATGAGACAGTTTTTGATGCAGCCGTTTGTACTTTAACATTATATTTAAGTACAGTCATTAATTAAAAAAAAAAAACATGTATTAAGACGGAATTTAATGTTTTATGTGTTAGTTTTCCTATTATATTTATGACTGTTTTCCCACCCGCATGTGCCAAGTGCACTTTAAACTATTCCCTCTATCTAGCACTTGTTTGATGTGAAATTATTCGCAAATCCACGTCAGTGAATGCGTATAGTGATAAAGCACAAAAAACTGCGACTTCCACGTTCATTCTGCAATCAAATGTTGTAATCCTTCAAATCTTTATGAAACATCCGGTATTCTTACATTTGCACCCTGATATGTGGTATTATATCCATAAAATGTTTAGGCTTAAAACTTGTATTACCGTTGACGTAGTTTGCTAGAAAAATTTTTCAGTGCTTTTTTTTTTTAGTGCCTTGGTTTTGAAAATCTTTCTTTTAATGGCAATTGTTATTCGTATGCCACCTTTTAATTTGCGTAATGAAAGGTTTCCCAGTTGCGCAAGCTACCTGCTGTCCATCTCGTGTGGTTGTCACGTCTCAAGCAAGCACTCTTGTGTGGCAACTAGACTTGACAGACTCTGTGTACATTGGTTTTCTGTATGTTNGTCTCAAGCAAGCACTCTTGTGTGGCAACTAGACTTGACAGACTCTGTGTACATTGGTTTTCTGTATGTTTACCTTTACTTTACATTTGTGTACTGTGCGTAAGCTTCCAAGGCTGTCGTGTGCTTGCACTTGTATTTTGTTAACCGGGTATAGCCCAATACATCTCACTTTGGCAGCGGTACTTCCTGTTGGGTCAGCAGCCCATGCTAATGCATACTTAACCAAGTAAGGTCGATATCTAATATTAAAGCTATGACTGTTAAAATTATCGTAGTTGCAATTGCATTTCTCAGTCTTTATTAGTGCAGTTGTCGCTGACCATTTGTCCTCTGTTTTTGGTTGGTCTTCATGTTGACGTGCGGAGCAGGTCGGGAACTGGAAGATAATATACCGCTGGAAATGGATTTAACTGGTTTTACGTGAGGTTTCATGAAGGACCAAATTTTTTAAGGTAAAAAGAAGTGAGTGAGTGAGGGAAGAGATTTGGGTGGCTCTTAACATCGAGGTCGTCAGAACCGATGAGAATGACGCGAGGTGAGTATGGAGCAGCGCCGGAATGNTGCCGACCAACGGCACCGTCCGGAACGTTTCCCACATGCGAAAATCCGGGAGTGACCCCGCCGGGAATCGAGCCCGGTTCGCCTTGGTGGGAGGCAACTAGTCTAACCACTACACCACTGCGGCCTCAAGGTATAAAGGAGTTCGGGAAAGAAATCAAATAGGTGAGTCGCGCTGAGAGAACGAGGTCAGTAATCCAGAGCATTCTTCAGATAAACGCAGAAATCAATACAACCAGGGCCAGCAGCGTGCGCGGGAAGAGGGATTATCGTGTTGGCTCGCTTTTTGTTACAGATACGCGGCTACTGGCCTATCGTTTGCCTGTTCATTCAAAACAATCCTTTGACTTGCTGCCGCCTCTGTCATATAACTGCTATCCTTCACTTCCACTCGCTCGCGCAGGAAGCGAAGCAACGAGTCTGTAACAATATTTGTTTACAAATATCCATTTTAGTGAGATGCCTGGGCTTGTTTCTTGGAAACTGGTAGATCAATCCGGGGACGAGAGTTAATGAGTGCAAGGATGAGGCCTGGTTCAGGATTCATGGGATTCCTCTCTGCACTTTATATTGAGGTAAATGCAAAGAAGCCTTGTTCACAAAAGTAAGTTGATGGAAATGGAAGAAGCTTTGAAATAGCAATGTCACTCAATTCCTTGAAATCTTGGCGAGCTGCTGTCCAGAAATCGCAAAGCAGCAATTTTTTGAAAATTGAATGTTGCTTTTAAAATGCTATCAGCAGACATGCCAAGTAGGTCTTCTTTCATTTTGATGGGCAGTTCAGATGAAGTTGCAGTGGTGGTATCAAATGGATTTGTTATCCAATTGTGTGTTTTGTCCTCTTTTTCAATATGTGAAACGTATTTAAGAAATTCTTTACTGAGGTTGAGCAAGTGGCATTTAATGATTTGAAGCATGGTATCTGTAACTACGATTCCATTATGTTCAATAAATTCATGAAATGTAGGGAACGTAAAAATGTTTCCATCCATAANTTGGGTAAATGCTCTTAACCAACAGACAAACGCCAACTATTCACCAGTTACTTGCCAAAACTAAGTGCCGAGCCCATGTTGAAGGTTAACTTTGTAACAACAGCAAAAGGAGGTTCGAAATTATTTCACCTGCTACGTGACTATCGTCTTTAGAAAAAAAAGTAACGACTTGCCAGTTACTTTTGGTCGCGCAGTGCATTTCGGGTCCGTATTAACAACTTTCTTGTGAGTGCACGTGAGTTTTCTTTCCATGTAGAACCTCCAGAAGACTCGAAGCGACTTTCGCTTCCAGCGGAAGGGTAGTTCCGACCCGAGGGACGGGATTGTGCGGGGACAGAGGAGAGGGTAGCTAGCTGTTACGCGGTCTCCCACTGTGGATGCCAGTGGTCGTGGTGCTGTAAATATTCCTTTTCTACGTGCGGAGCGCGGGCGGAGGTGGCGATTGTTCTCGGAGCTGACGGCGCGCGTGTGTGTGCTTGCAGATGCAGACTATCCTGTACCACAACTCGAGCGGCCGCGCCGCCTTCACAGGCAGCCTCAAGAGGAAGGAGGTCCACAACGCCATAACGCTGCACCCGGTCAAGCACCACGCCCATATGTACCGCATACACAACTACATGAAGGTGAGCCACGCCCTGCACAACCTCCCACAGGAACAAGTCTAATGTACCGACACTATCAATGTTACTGTAACATTAAGTACTTTTTGTGACAACATTAAAGCATATTATGAGAACTAAATGCAGCCTAGACCAGCCCTCAAGCCTTGCGAAGCAGTTTACGTATGCAAAATATGCATGTATTTCTAGAGCAGTGTTTCTCAACCTGGGGGTCCGCGAGTATATGTAGGGATGTCCGCAGTCTCATCTCTGGGCCATTTAACAATAATAAATAAATGCCACCAAAAGTCTCGTAATCGCTACGCTTACTTTTTTTTTGCTGTTTTTATTTTTTAAGGGGGTCCTTGAAAATTGTGCTTGATTTCCTAGGGATCCGTGGCTGAAAAAGGTTAGGAAATGCTGTTCTAGAGAATAGAGTATTTCCACGTAACGAAAGAGAACTGAAGTTTGACGTTATACTGTTTTAAATGTCCATGATATAAAACAGAAGCGGACATTTTATGGTGGAGCAGTTGGTAGGGCGCCGGGTTCTGTGATGTGGAGTATGTCGAGCTCTCAGGACGCGGGTTCGATTCCCCTGCCTGCCACAAAATTATTTTTTTTTCGTTAGTAATATTTCTTTTCGTTACAAAACAATTGTACTTAATTTATTTTGCACTGCGATGTAAATTTTCAAAACAGCAAAAAGCAACGTACAAGAAAATTTTTTACACAAATGTTAACATCAATGCAGCACAATTATGAATTAAGAATTATGCAGTAGCCGAAATTCTCGCGGAACGGAAGTATGGCTCCTGGATTTACGAATCACAATTCACGTGGTAATTTTTCATTCGAATCAATTAAATCTTGCGACAAGTATGTCTTGTTTACATTCGATTGAGGACTATTCCTAACCTAACCGCGTGTAACACAACCATGTAAACCAGATCATTCTTCAAAGCGGGATTTTCTGGGCAGAGAAGCTTGTTATTGTTGAACTTAATTCACAAATATAGCCTAATCATACACATGCACATACATATGCTTTTTTAATATTTCCGATGCTTGTAAATAACAGTTTCTCGCCGACAACACAGGCTGTGCTGTTCTGATTGGTCATGTCGACACATCAAAAATATATATATTAATGATATATTTTAACGTATAACCCAAATCACGCACACGACTTGCTAATTTTTATTCTGAACCAACACATGCTGAGTTCCTCTGACACGTCATAGTTCTAAGGTTAATACTTAGTATTTCAATTGTGAACCCAGCTTTAGAATCCCTCATGAACAATACCGTCTTTGTCGGTAAAAAAAGATCAACATGAACGCGCTGTTTTCGGCCGCAGTGAATTTAACGAATTCCACCGCGGCGACTGCTGCTCAATCTCAGGATCATAACCGTAGAACCACGATCCATCACCAGTTATGATACTGGAGTTCGTTTCTGGTTTGTTTTGAGTTCCTTAAAGACAGACCTTCTGCTCGTTGCTCAGCATTCGTTGCGCAAATTCCTCAGAAATGTGTTTCTTCGTCTAAACGTCTGACCGTGCGGTGAACTGCACCTACCGCGTTAGTTGTCTTACTATGTTACAAACATCGTGGATAGTTCGCCTACGATTTACAAGATCATCGTGAACAAACCTTTGATGAGGTTACTGGTGTAATGCTTGTTGGTGGATTGTGATAGCGGCGGAAAACGGACTTGCATCGCACATTATACCAGATCCTGGGTATCACATTACTAAACTGAGTAGTATCATGTGATCAGTAGTAGCATATTGTAAATGTCCAACCTTTATTTGAGTAACGTAAGCAAAACGTAACGCATGAAGTAAAAATAAAAACATCAAGGAGACGGTTTCTGATGCAGCCGTTTGTGCTTTAACATTATATTTAAGTACAGTCTTTAATTTTAAAAATACATTTATTAAGACGGAATTTAATGTTTTATTTGTTAGTTTTCCTATTATATTTATGACTGTTTTCCCACTCGCATGTGCCAAGCGCACTTTAAACTATCTCCCTCTATCTAGCACTTGTTTGATGTGAAATTATTCGCAAATCCACTTCAGTGAATACGTATAGTGATAAAGCACAAAAAACTGTGACTTCCACGCTCATTCTGCGCTGTCTTCATTGCTGTACGCTCAGTGGTTTCGTTGCAATCAAATGTTGTAATCCTTCAAATCTTTATGAAACATCCGGTATTCTTACATATGCACCCTGATATGTGGTATTATATCCATAAAATGTATAGGTTTAAAACTTGTATTACCGTTGACGTAGTTTGCTAGAACATTTTTTAAGTGCTTTTTTTAGTGCTTTGGTTTTGAAAATCTTTCTTTTAATGGCAATTGTTGTTCGTATGCCACCTTTTAATTCGCGTAATGAAAGGTTTCTCAACTGCGCAAGATACCTGCTGTCCATCTCGTGTGGTCGTCACGTCTCAAGCAAGCACTCTTGTGTGGCAACTAGACTTGACAGACTCTGTGTACATTGGTTTTCTGTATGTTTACCTTCACTTTACATTTGTGTACTGTGCGTAAGCTTCCAAGGTTGTCGTGTGCTTGCACTTGTATTTTGTTAACCGGGTATAGCCCAGTACATCTCACTTTGGCAGCAGTACTTCCTGCTGGGTCAACAGCCCATGCCAATGCATACTTAACCAAGTAAGGTCGATATCTAATATTAAAGCTATGACTGTTAAAATTATCGTAGTTGCAATTGCATTTCCCAGTCTTTATTCGTGCAGTTGTCACTGACCATTTGTCCTCTTATTTTTAGTTGGTCTTCATGTTGACGTGCGGAGCAGGTCGGGAACTGGGAGATAAGAAACAGTTAGAAATGGATTTAGCTGGTTTTACGTGAGGTTTCATGGAGGACCAAATTTTTTAAGGTAAAAAGAAGTGAGTGAGTGAGTGAAGAGATTTGGGCGGCTCTTAACATCGAGGTCTTCAGAACCGATGAGGATGACGCGAGGTGAGGATGGAGCAGCGTCGGAATGAAGGGGCGGGGGAAGCGGGAGATCCCCGAGGAAACCCGCTGATCAGCGGCATCGTCCGGAACGTTTCCCACATGCGAAAATCCGGGAGTGACCCCGCCGGGAATCGAGCCCGGTTCGCCTTGGTGGGAGGCAAGTAGTCTAACCACTACACCACTGCGGCCTCAAGGTATAAAGGAGTTTGGGAAAGAAATCGAATAGGCGAGTCGCGCTGAGAGAATGAGGTCAGTAATCCAGAGCATTCTTCAGATAAAGGCATAAATCAATACAACCAGGGCCAGCAGCGTGCGCGGGAAGAGGGATTATCGTGTCTGCTCACTTTTTGTTACAGATACGCGGCTACTGGCCTATCGTTTGCCTGTTCATTCAAAACAATCCTTTGACTTGCTGCCGCCGCTATCATATAACTGCTATCCTTCACTTCCACTCGCTCGCGCAGGAAGCGAAGCAACGAGCCTGCAACAATATTTGTTTACAAATATTCATTTTAGGGAGATGCCTGGGCTTGTTTCTTGGAAATTGGTGGATCAATCCGGGGATGAGAGTTAATGAGTGCAAGGATGAGGCCTGGTTCAGGATTCATGCGATTCCTCTCCGCTCTTTCGATTGATGTCAATGCAGAGAAGCCTTGTTCACACAAGTAAGTTGATGGAAATGGAAGAAGCTTTGAAATAGCAATTTCACTTAATTCCTTGAAATCTTGGCGAGTTGCTGTCCAAAAATCGCAAAGCAACAATTTTTTGAAAATTGAATGTTGCTTTTAAAATGCTATCAGCAGACATGCCAAGTAGGTCTTCTTTCATTTTGATGGGCAGTTCAGATGAAGTTGCAGTGGTGGTATCAAATGGATTTGTTATCCAATCATGTGTTTTGTCCTCTTTTTCAATATATGAAAAGTATNTCATGTGTTTTGTCCTCTTTTTCAATATATGAAAAGTATTTCAGAAATTCTTTACTGAGGTTGAGCAAGCTACATTTAATGATTTGAAGCATGATATCTGTAACTACGATTCCATTATGTTCAATAAATTCATGAAATGTAGGGAACGTAAAAATGTTTCCATCCATAACNTATCTGTAACTACGATTCCATTATGTTCAATAAATTCATGAAATGTAGGGAACGTAAAAATGTTTCCATCCATAACACCATTTAACCAAAATGAAAACTTGTTATAAAATCTTGTCCTGTGTATTAAAAATATTGTTATTGAACTGCTAAAGATTGAGTTCATTTAGTTTGGTAAAAATGTCTGCCAAGTAACTAAACTTGCAAAGCCACTTGTCATTTTCAAAATAAGTCGAGAAATCAGATTTCAGTTCCGAGACAAAACGCGTCAATTCTTCCCTTGATTCAAACAGGCGGGCTAACACCCATCCTCATGACAACCACCGCATCTCAGTATGTAGCAATAGTTACATATGTGTAGACCCCATTTCCTCACACATGTTCTTAAAAAGAAGGGAATTTAATGCTCGGGACTTTATTTATTAAATTGATCACTTTTACAACAGTGTTAAGGGTATCTCCAACTCAAGTGTCATATTTTTGCTGTCAAATTTTGTTTGTATGTAATGCAGTGCTGCCAATTTATGTCAGGGTTAACAGTGCGAGTAGAATAGTTATGATGAGTCTGTGACAAGGGGATAGGGGATAGGAGCCAGGCATCGGCCGGCCGCCATGTTGTGACGTTACTCAACCGCCATCTTGGATCTGTCTGACCCTGATCCTGTGCCCGTGACCTTGAATAGTCTTAAAACCAAAAAAATAAAAAAAATAAAAATTCCAGAAAATTATAAAATCCCCAAAAAAATTATAAAAATAAAAAAATAAAATAAAATATTAATAATAATTATTTAAATATATACACATAGGAGGTCTGGGGTTCGATGACAGGTGGATCAACTAAGCTCCCACCACAACCTGCCTTCGCCAGGTCGACTAGTGTCCATCTCGTCAGCCATGTTAAGTGTTGATGACCTTGACCTTCAACCTCGACCTTTGATAACCTTGAAGCCAAAAAATTCCTAAAAATCCAAAAAAATGTTTAAAAAAATTATTAAAAAATTATTGTTAAAATGTATTTAAAAAACTTACATTTACAGAGGTCTGTTCTGTCTACCACCACTCTTACCAATTTTTTAATTGGTTATTTAATCGATTAATTACTTGCCTTTGCTAATTATTTGGCAGGCCCCCACCCTCCTCATTCATAATCATTCTATCGCATGCAAGCGTCTTGGTTTTTTCGTTTGTCATTTGTTTTCATTTTCAACACCTAAGTAGTGCTATTTTCACAATTTACCCACCAGACGAGCTGGTGCTTTAGCCACCAGGTGGCAGCCATATTTGTTTATGTTTTTAAAGTATAGGCAGTGCTGTCGGCGCCCTCCATATTGGATTCTATTTTCAACAACAGGCGAGTTGCCGATTCAGCAGCCAGGCGAGCTGTCGACAATCATATTTTTTATAGGCATAGGAAAATCTGTAATTTTCATTCTATTAAAAAAATATTTTTCAAATTAGCAGTATACCTATNAATCTGTAATTTTCATTCTATTAAAAAAATATTTTTCAAATTAGCAGTATAGCTACGTGCATGATGCAGGACTTTGACTACCTGCATAATTTATTAAATCAATATTTTTTTCTTAAAGTTTTAAGTTGTTCAATTTTAAAAAGGGTTTTTTATTTAGTTATATAATCCTACTTATAGTATGGACTGCCCCGAGGCAAAAAGAACATACAGTACTACAGAGGCACTAAGAACATACAGTACTACAGAGGCACTGAGAACATACAGTACTCCAGAGGCACTAAGAACATACAGTACTACAGAGGCACTAAGAACATACAGTACTACAGAGGCACTAAGAACATACAGTACTACAGAGGCACTAAGAACATAAAGTACTACAGAGGCACTAAGAACATAAAGTACTATATTAAGTAGAGTTTTGAAACACTGGTATCATGCAAATGTGNAAGTACTACAGAGGCACTAAGAACATAAAGTACTATATTAAGTAGAGTTTTGAAACACTGGTATCATGCAAATGTGTAAATAAAACACTGATAATATGGGACCAAAGTTTGTGATTCTGTGGATACCTATTTATAAAATCCCACAGATTTATTAACTGCTTTTCAACGCAGCTTTTTGGTAATACCATGTTTTTGTGTATGGTCAAAACCAAAACAATTGTAATGGTGATGAAAACTAAATACCATGAAAAATACTCTATTCCTATTGGCCACATTCACGTACAGAGAAGAATGGTTTGGCATTTCTGTCTATCAAGAATGAAAGTGCTCTGCAAATAGACTTACAAAGTGTTAAAAGAAATTGCTTCTAGGAAGTCAAAACAAAATTTTTTCAAAATTTAAATCATATAAATANGACTTACAAAGTGTTAAAAGAAATTGCTTCTAGGAAGTCAAAACAAAATTTTTTCAAAATTTAAATCATATAAATATAAAATAATTTATACTATTTTACAAATAGTATGCTATTTGTAATTTTTTTGTTTCTATTGAGAATGAACTAACTCAACAGACATCAGTAAATTGAGTGATGATTCTGCTTGTAGGAAGTTAAGGAAAACATTTTAAAGCATGCATGGCCTATTAACTCTCAGCCAAAAATGACCTGTGTTTCCATATTATTATTTTGTTTTAGTATTTTAAAATTGAATTCATGTATTGCTTTATGCGATGTACTATTAATATGTAAATTCTTCCTGTTTCGAGTACAGAAGTTTCTAATACATAGGGTCCCATCTCGGTGTGTTGCCCCGAGGCCTCAGCTATTGTCATCATGGTGCAGGATGCCATTATGTACGTAGTACAATTACTAGTGAATCTGCTGTTGATGATGGCACTATGTATGCTTGATGTGTGCGATAGGGACTGAAGATTCAGGAGCTACAGCACGAGGCATTGCAACTGAGGCGGCAGATTGCAGCGAGGACGGCGGACCTGGGTCAGCGACCGCACGAGCCCTACACCGAGGCTGCCATCTNCTGAGGCGGCAGATTGCAGCGAGGACGGCGGACCTGGGTCAGCGACCGCACGAGCCCTACACCGAGGCTGCCATCTTCAGTACGTATCAGTACGTTGCATGTGTTCCCATTTCTGTGTGGAGTGACTGGCGTGTGGTTAGTTCACCTCCAAGCAACACGCAAACTCTGTACTAATTTTTATCCTTTAGCGGATTGTTTTTTTAAAGCTTCTAGTCCTGCTTGCATCAGCAGTGGTTGCGAGGATACGTCTGATTGCGTGCAGATTGTGGTTCGATACTAACTTGGAAGTCGCTGTTGATGGTCCCGTTGCATTCTTGATGTCCCACTTACTCCCGACAAGGTGCTGCTGATACTTCTAGTTGAAACCGGTGCATTCCATCAGTCAGTGTTAAGGCTTGTGNTGCTGCTGATACTTCTAGTTGAAACCGGTGCATTCCATCAGTCAGTGTTAAGGCTTGTGGAGGTGTCCCCTCAGACTCAAGGTGGACATTATGATCATTTTCTGAAGAAAAAAAAAAACCTATCATTGGTTGCATATGAACAGTGCGTTTCAGTTCACAATCTCAACCATACCCGCAGAAATTTTTCAAGGTGTGTAACATGGGAATGATTCACCAAAAGGTACTTATATGCTTTTATAAACTCTTAGTATTATTTTGAGGTATACTGTCCACACCTTAGTTACCTCCAACATAAATGGAAACACTCTGTTTAACAATTTCNAAGTATTATTTTGAGGTATACTGTCCACACCTTAGTTACCTCCAACATAAATGGAAACACTCTGTTTAACAATTTCCTTCTCTTCGTGTTTTGTCTCTGCGCAGAAAGACCTGCTTAACCTTGTCTGCTACGAAGTTGTTTCACTGCAACTTCCTTGACAATCTGTGGCCATGCTTTCATCTACCAGAGGTTTTGTTTGTAAACAGACATAAAAAAGAATGCAAGGGGATCTGCTATCAGATCTGAGCTGAAGTATGTATGCAATGAGTAACATAGCCTCAGCCCTGCATTGTAATTGTAAAGTGTGTGTAGTAAAATAAACCTTCGCAATTTACGTCCATGCAGTTAGAGAAACGAACAGCCATGGTTGCAGGTCATCATAGCCATTCTGCTGATGAAATTCTCAGACATCATCTCAAACTGACGTATTAATTTTTCTGCTTTCCAAGATGACCTAGTTCCAGTCACCATGGCGGCAGTTACTCTTCGCTGCACATGGTGTAGTGATACGCCATATGACATGCAGGGCATTCATACCTTGCTTTCATTGATTTTGTAAATCTGCTTGTTTTAATTATTACTAAACACTTAATTTTTGTTCTGCAGCTGGACCCAGGCCTATCTCCTCTACAGGGCCTGTCACATGATTGTAGTTGTATCTTTACACTTTGTTCTTTGTAAGCTTAAACTTATATGGTGATTCATGTATTTTTTAAAAAATATTTTTAAAAACTAGTTTGTATGGTTTTAGTGGGGTCCTGGGGCATTTTGCCTCATTGTCACTGTATTTTTGTTTTCATGCCCTAATGTTTTAGATGGTCTAAACCATTTGAAAACCATTTATCTCAGGATGTATTACCAATCCTGATACTTTGTTTAATACTCTACCAAGGTTGGTAGGGACTTATTTCAGATCACAAGATCAGGTGAAAGAAACCTCAATTTTGGCAGACTGTCTCCAGTCCACTTTGCATGCAGTGTGGGCTGGGGCATAAAGGCGTGTGCAACCTGTCCGTAGCTATACCTACTTATCTATTAAGGGCGCCGTCTGGCTGGAAGTACCTTGCATGTCGAGGCTTAGAAGCTTGGGTGTGTTAAGGGCTACTGAGGTATGTGCATTGAATGTCTAGTCATCTTTATGCACAAGGCACTGAACTGGCATGGTGTGTTTCTATTGTAAACTCGTCTCTATAAGATTTTCAAAGGTGACCCTATTGCTTTATAATATAACGATAAGGACAAAGGTATGTTGCAAGTCCTTATTCTATGTTCTGTAGCCTGTACCAGAAATTTCATATGTAAAAATGATTGTGAAACACTAGTATCAACCCTTTATCACTTAAAAAAAAATACATATTAGATACATCAATAGCGAAAACTAGCATTTGGACATGAAAAATGTCTTAAATGCTATTCAAATGCAGACACTGCTCAAAAATATTGAACATTTTTGAATGACTTCTATGCAGCTGAAGTTAATGCGCACTTTGTTCAAGTGTCTGGGCAGAAAGTGCCCTTAAGAAAAGAAACATGTTGATGTAAGGAAATCAGAATTATAATGAGTACCAACTGTCAATATTTTATAGGTGTTGAACGTTTGCTTCATTGCGAGACAAACCTTTGCTGAAAGTGTTTTTAGGGAAATGAGGTATAGATGTGATGGTAGTGAGAACAGTGTATAGATAGTACTATCTGTACAAAATTCATTATTGAATATTGATTACGTAATTTTTGTGAAATATTTGTATTTATGTTTTAGTTAACACTGGTTGTAATGTGCAGGTGCAGAACCAGGCCTCAACAAATTCTGGCCTCGGAGGGAAGATGATGTGCTCGAGTGGGATTTTATCTCCCGCTCAGTTTTTTCTGCGCATAACACGAACCCTCGCCGTCGAATTGAGGCCCCGCTGAGGGAAGGTCTCGAAGATGTTACCAGAGAGGTAAGCTCCTGATGGCAGCATGGTTCTAACTTCTAAATGTGGTGATTTCACAAGAAACAGATTGTGAGGGAGGGAGAGAAAATACACTTTAAATACTGGAGACAATTTTGGATATCACATATTGTATATAATTCAGACACTCAATATCAAAAAAATAGTTGCACCTCCAAGAAGTATTGCATTACAATGCTATTGAGAGGAAGGCAAAATTCACCAAGAACAATAATTGATTACAAATTGAAGCTGGTGTGAGCAATATTTATTGCGCTACACATACATACTTAATGTTTCTCAGTATGATGTTGGGCCGCCATATTTGCAAACACATTCTGCCATCACAGCATGGAGTTACAGAGGTCTCTGATGGTGTCCTGTGATAATCATCCCATGCAGCTTGAATATTTGCTTGCAGTTCCTGCAGATTTTGCGGTAGGGGTAGAGTCGAGATAGAGCAGCCAATAGCATTCCACACGTTTTCGATTGGGGGTAGGTCTGGTGATGCGGCTGGCCATAACAGAGTATCCATGGCTTCAAAGCACGTTCTTGAGACAGCAGTGGTATGAGGACGAGTGTTGTGTTGTCGTAGAGCGCTGGCGTGGGTGTTCAGAAACAGCAAGGCCACTCGGTACAGAACCTCATAAATTTATTGTTGGGCTGTCAAAGTACCCATGATGGAGACCAATGGTGTTTAGGCATCATTTGAAATCACACCCCACACCATGACATCAGGCCATCTGGGCATGTGGCATATGATAAAAATCTTTTTATACTGGCGTTGCACGTAGATGCATTGGTCGTCGCGACCAAGACAAAAGTGGGGTTTACCACTGAAGATAACCCGCTCCATTCTGCATGGCTCCATGATAGTCAGCCACAACACCATTACAGTGTGTGGAATGTTGATGATGTGTTAAGGGCCGTCATAATAATGGTCTGAATTCATGTAGTCCTGCATCGTGCAGTCATCTGCCAATGGTACTTGCACTCGCAGGCTGTTGCAGGGTGGGCATCACTGCTTGCCAAATGTCCACAGTTGTGGTGACTGGGGCACACTGCACGTGTCGGACAATTTGTTGGTTCTCCCTCAGTGTTGATCATGGCGGTCTTCCAGATCCTGCATGTCGTGTGTGCATGCCTTCATCTACCCNGCACTCGCAGGCTGTTGTAGGGTGGGCATCACTGCTTGCCAAATGTCCACAGTTGTGGTGACTGGGGCACACTGCACATGTCGAACAATTTGTTGGTTCTCCCTCAGTGTTGATCATGGCGGTCTTCCAGACCCTGCATGTCATGTGTGCATGCCTTCATCCACCTGCTGGTGCCAACAGCAACGTACAGTAATACTTGCACAACTGGTATGGCATGCATATGGCAAAATCATCATCCTGCTTCTCGCAATCCCACAATGTGACCCCTCGAATGCATTCAACTGTTTAAATGCTGTTGAACTAGTCTCGGAGGCATACAACTACACTCTGAAGGGGTTTTACCGACACAACGGCATGAATCAGAATGGAAAGTGTGCACACCGGGATGATTTTATATATTCTGGTAGGTACAGCGACATGGTCCACCCTTGCTGATCTCACTTGTGCAGCAGAGCATGAAACATGAGTAATCTGCATGTCTCGCAGTGTCAAACCTTACCCACCATGTTTCATTCCTGTAGGTTTCTTCCTTGTGGTTCAACTATATTTTTGCTGATGAGCGTACCTACAAGGAACAAAATGCAGGCATTAATTCAGAAGGGAGGAGACAGGGATCACAAGCTCCCCCTCATCATGAACCCCGACTTTGTTGGAATAAAAATGTAGGTGGTTGTTTTTTAAGAATCAAATCGATAAGTAAAATGGAATATGCTATTGCAGTATTAGAATTTCGAGTATGTGACTGTAACATTTGATTTGTGTTAAAATGTATTGTACTACAACTATTTAGAGCTTGGCCAACTGCTGATGCTGATTAACTATCACAATAATAATTTAATTTGGTGTTTTGCCTATATGTTATGANGTGTTTTGCCCATATGTTATGATCAGGTTCATGTGCGCCCATGTGTTATGCAGATTGATGCTAAATTATATCACCTAATTAAACACACATATATTTGCGAGGCGCGAAACTGCTGCCTCCTGGCAGGGNATTATATCACCTAATTAAACACACATATATTTGTGAGGCGCGAAACTGCTGCCCCCTGGCAGGGAGAGTTGAATGGGGACAGTTTGCATTTCAGCACTTTATTTCCAAACAGTTTGGTACTTGCTTTCTTAACGGGCAGCGCAGTTTATATTGTAAGTACCAGCATTGATCTGCCACTCACTTTATCGCAGGCACTGTCTTCAGGGAGCCCTAGCCTTCGGACCCTGTTAACAGTTATCAGGAAGAAGCATGACCTTCCCCCTTCTACAATATACTGACAGGCACATCATAAAAACGTCGTTTACAGGCATGTGGTGAGAAATAATGTCATATTTAGGTTTATAGGAATGGATGATAAACTGCTGTTTTAATGTGGCTGCCTAGGGCTGAGCGAAAGGATAGTGTTTTACATGTTAAATGGTTTTTAGGTGTGTCTCAGCTACCTGGCACCGACCGCACCTTGGAAACAGTAAGTGCAGAGGGAGCTAGTGTCCTATCCCACTGTTCTCAAAGTAAAACCACATGCTGTGAGATTTGTAGCTTTATACACTGCGTAGTATTATATTTGTTTTGCACGAGAACAGGCCGATTACCTAGTACATTTCTTTGACTATTTATTATTATTGATGCAGCCACATATTTAAAATTTATTTTGATTGTTTCATGTTCTACTGCTCTTGTTTATTCATATCGCGCGGTAATATAATTCGTTTTCTCATAGCGAGTGCGTGACATCATGCGGACTCGATTCTTAGCTTGCGAAGCGAGTCCGGGGCCGGAGTCGAAAGAGTGGAATCTTGCGATTCCAGGCATCACTCTTGCACATCTCTACAGCCAACTGTTTTACAGAATCTTATATGTCTTTGAGATATGAACGTAAAGCATTCATTATTACAAAATGAGATATCTTGTAATCCAGTATTGATGCATGATGTGCATTCTAATTTTATCACATGATATTCTGTTATAAGATTACTAGTTAAATAAGTTTCATGAATGAGAGGTTTGTGTAGCTTTAAAGATACTTACATTAGTGTGTGCTACTACAGTAATACAGTATAATTTCAATATGAAGTTAGAAAGAACCTGAAATTTTGTACTTAATACTGAAAAATTCTTTATACTGAAAATGTAATTAATATTATTACATCTGCTGGGGATTTGGAAGATGTACATTAAAGTGAAAAGTACCTTAAATGGAAGAAATTTATACTAAGATTTCACTGAATGTCATTTTTTTTGTTATAAATTTAATGTATAACCAATTCAGTCAATATCAGAGTGGAAAAGTCAAAAATGTTACCAACTAATTTCTGTACAGAGAATTGTTATCCATTGCACTATGTAGTGTTAAGTCCTGCACTGCAGATCATTCTCAAATCCACATTTTACATTACTACATAAATTAATTCAGCAATGGTTTATCCGCAGGTGATGGACATGATTAACATGTTTTCGAAGCAGCGTGGGCGAGTAATTGAGTTCCGTGAGATATTGTACGGCTACCACCGGCTCAACCCTCTGCATGGTTCAGATTACATCCTGGACTTGCTGCTGGTCTACAAGAAGTACCGTGGCCGCAAGATGACCGTTCCTGTGCGGCGTCACGTCTATGTGCAGCAACCGTTCACAGGTACGGCTGCACTGGTTCATCCTGCACTGTGCACAAGCAGCTTTCTCGCCATTGATTGGCTGATCCAGTCGGTATCGAACTTGGTAACTTATTGTGCATTTTTGGCGACACCTTTTACCCTTGTCCACAAAACTATACAGTATAAATTAAAATTAATAAGTACTTTTTGCAACCATCTCCAAATTATTTATGTGTAAAAAATATTGTATGTTTGTAGTGTCTACACTTCTTCATTCACTTCCTGTAGTGGGTAAGGATAGCTGCAGTATGGCATTTTTTATGGCTTTTTTACAAACTACCCAAAACATTGTTGCATTTGCTGATGTAAAGAAAGTTCTGAAAACCCGTCTGAATAGGAACGTACGTGAGTACTATTGTAGGGAGCCGACGAGAAGGCAAGGCAAAGGAATGCGGGTGTTTGTCACCGAGTGCAGCCCCCCTTCCCCGCCTGTAGGGTATTAAACTAACCTAGGATTATAGGGTTTTACACTAATGTAGGATTGTAGCATTTTACACTAACCTAGGATTGTAGGGTTTTACACTTATGTAGGATTGTAGGGTTTTACAGTAACCTTGGGTTGTAGTGTTTTTAACTAACCTAGGATTGTAGCATTTTACACTAACCTAGGATTGTAGGGTTTTTAACAAACGTAGGATTTTGGGGTTTTATACTAAACTACGCATTTAGGATTTTAGGGATTTAAAGGAACCGTAAAACACACAAAAAGAATATTAATTAACTCACCTAGGCGGCTGGTAGAATTCCCCTGTCAATGGCCAATTCAACCTTACCTCACTCGACGAAACACCATGTTCCACTAACATGCCACATACGCGAATATAACACCTGAAGCACTCGTCATAACCGAATATTACGAACGGAAGCACTCGTTAATAGGCTAATATAATGCACAAAAGTGCTCTTTCTTGCTTTCCCAGTTTCAAATCCGCCGGATTAGGATGACACAACTAATGCCGGCAAAGGCGCAATGGCTACTGAAGTATTTCAAAACTTTCCGTTAACAACGCATCATAGTGACGTAAATTACCCAGAAGCCAATATGGTGATGACAGGAATCATGGCGCCCGCAGCAAACAAAGCAGCGGATTACTGGTATTTTAAACTATTTTATTGGGTACGTTCTACTTATTTTAACATGAACCCCTCTTAAATATGAACAAGGTAAGCTGTGCAGAACCCATTAATGCTACTTTTTTTGGTCGAGGACGTTTCGTTCAGAAAAGCCGCTAAACTGGATAATTACCCGATTTTCTCTTTAATGGCATTCAGCAGTTCGGGATGTGTCGGTAGTACTCTATTCTGTACTACATAGAAGTGTTCAATTAAATCCCTTGTTACCCTCCTATCAAAATCATCTCATGTAACGTTTCTTTCTTCAGGACGCGAGCGATGTTTACCTGGCGTTGACAGCGATGTAAAGACAGCTGTAGTACTTTCTTTGCGAATCCTACTAACTGTACGAACAGAAATACCTGCATAATTAGATGCATGCAAGTTAGCTTGGTGTAGTGAATGTTCCACTCGTCCATCACGCGCCTCTTCAGCACATTCTTGAATTATATGTCTGACAATGTTTTGTGTCTCACTGTGAATTATTTTATCTTTCTTCCGCACGGGCTCCAAGCGTAACGCTCTTCAAAGACTTGTCAGTGAGAGAGCGTCAAAAGAAATGTGGTCCAATCATGAAAGGAGTATTGTGGTGCACATTCTTGGAGTCTAACTTTCCACCAATTGAATTTGCAAAATTCACAGACCTTTAGTGATTAGTTAATATTACATCAATAAATTTCAACCTGTTATTTCTCTAAACAAAAGGGTTGCAACGAAGGCAAAAAATTTGAAATTCTTGGTTTGGTGAGTGTGACAAGTGTGATGAGTGATGTGGACTTGACAGGAAACTTGTGTGTGGCAGGACTGGAGATCCGTGAGGTTGTGGACGGGGTGGAAGTGAAGCACTCGCCAGCCTCTCGGTACTCCGAGGACGAAGCTGACACCAACCATCACACGGTCAACTCCCTGCAGGATGTCGTTGATAGCGACCTCATGCGCATTGGAGAGTCACTGCCTTCTTTTTTAGGGACCGGCAGTATTGTCAGATCGGCCAAGGTTCGTAACAGCCACTATCAACCTTAAGGGACCTGCCTACTCGATGCTTGATCTGCATTGGAGAATTTTTTGAAATTCATGTTTTTTCCGTGAAACTACTAATTGCACGCCCAAAATATTGATCTATGAAAAAAACACACTTCAGACGACACTTGTTGAGTGCTTTCAAGAGATCATGCACACAGAAACACCATTTCGGAGCACTCCAACATAGGTATAAATAGCTTTCTCAAACTGCTGTATTGCAAAATATATGTGTCGCATACATACAAAAGTACTGAAGAGCCCTGCATTGAAGCTCGCCACAAACTTTCCACCAATAAAATGATAAAGTCCCCACTTAAAGTCCCATAGGGACCCGCGGCACTACAAGAACACCGCACACCAGTGCAGAGCCTTGCTCACAGTGGCAATGGCTCACTTAATGCACGTAACAGTGTTGTCCTTATCATCGCCTTGCTTCTCGGCCTCAAACACAGTAAACAGCTTCAGGTAGATGGGCAACTTAAATACATACTTAGGTGTTACAAAGAATGTCTTCTAGACGGATCGTATACTGCAGTTCTGTAGAGCTTCAGTTCTAGCAGCCAGTTCTCACTTGTGGGGTTGTACAGTGGTGGCAGTTAGTTGCCAGCTGCGTTGGTAATGCTGGAATGAGGTTGGTATGACCACGGGCGGAGGCCAAGACGTCAGGAGTTTGCTGTACATGTCCGTGTTGGTGTGCAGCCACTAAAACATACCATGTGCCAACATTAACATCACGACTTCCACCATTACCTGTACCTGGAGTAGTTTTGGTACTGCAGTTCTACGTCTCCACATAAGATACTCGTGTTGCGGTGAAAGTCCATCCCTTCCATGATAAAATGGTTTCAAACTAGGAATTGATGTCTTTTTCGGCCAGTCGTGTTTCGCTGTTTCCTTAACCCACGGTTACCTCCCCTGATAAAGTTCCTCATGAACTTCCCTTACTGCAAGGGTTATTGACGCACTGGTGAATACAGGAACACAGTTGCCCGTACCGCCAGGTTGTGGCATCCTAGATAAAGTGTCTGCGTTGGTCATTAATGATCTCTGACTGCATATGATTTTATAATAATTTGTGAGTGACTAAAATAACAGCGCATCTTGCAAGTGTTGCATCCCTGACTCAAGTAATAATGGATGAATGGAGAGACACGTCATGTCCGACTTGTATGTGAGAAAGTACGCCACTTGAGGTAACAGACAATGGCCTTTTATTAACCTGTACCTCACGTATTGTATACCACAGAAAGCCTGCATGATACTTACCTAACATCCTCTTGCAAGGTTGATGATGATTTGTCATCATTACAATTACAAATCTATACCATATAAATACTTACGGGAAATGTTTAACGGCAAACATTTAATTTTCCTTTTTGAGCTGTGAATAGTTTTTTTATTTTTATTTTGCTTCTAAGAAAGTACTTGACGCAAATTGTACTCGTCTGTCAGCTCCTTCTATCTTGTGGCTGAACATTGTCCTTTCAACTTAGATAAGTCGCATGCTGCTGTTGCGGGCGGCTTAGAGAACATACGTCAACATTTGCTTTGCTTCCTCAAACAAATTCTCATTTCAACACTATGTACTGCTGATGTTTGTTCATTCGTACAACTTTTGTCTTGTAGGATGATATTGGTAAAGGCTTGAGGAAATACTGTAGTAGTTACATAAATCATTCTTATTGAGTGATGGTTTTCAGCAGTGCCGTATTTGTAACTGCACGAATCTGGTGGGATGCACTTCCAATTTATCTATCTAATGCTGTAAGCACTCTTTGGACTCACAAAAGAACCAGCCAGTTTATCATCAAGCCACTCCACTACTGCTGATGCTCTGATTGGTAATCTTCTGTTGATCGCCCAACAATGTAGATATACCGGAGGTAATCCTTGTCCATAGGAACAAACTTAGGTGACTGTCGGTTATGAGATGTTATGTAGAGTCCTGTCCATTTAAATTTGTTGCTACAAATGATAAGACTGCAAAAAAATATCCTGTGGCTAGGTGAATAAAAATATCTTACAGTTTTGGTGTACTGGGTAATAAATACAGTATAGAAACTTCAAAATCTACACAGAATTTAAAACCACCTTCCTTATTAGCACACCGACAATGGAACTTGCGACCTGACTGTGTTGTGTGATTCATTTTTGCAACGTGTAGTAACTCTCGTGGCTGCTATTGTCGCCATCTTCTACCTTCAGGGTCATAGCGGACAGGTATATGCGCCCTGTAGTATCTCCATTGGATTCCGCGGCACTCATCACTCTCGCTTCCTGCTGCCTCAAGTCATCTGTCGTACTACGTACACACACATCGCTGTGTACCTTCTTTAAAACAATCTTTCATTTTACTATTTGGGAAATAGTTTTCATAAGTAGTCTCTGACCACAAGTGTGGTCAGGGTAGTGTAGCGTGTTGTGGTGGCAGGTGGTCCCATTTCGAAGGACCCAGGAGTTAGCTCCTAAATGTAACAGACAATGCGGCCAAGGTCAGCATAGATGTATGTGCAACGTTTCCTTTCAAGGACGTTGCATCCAGTCTTCCTTTAGTGCTTACAGTGATGCATACAAACGTAATGAGAATACGGAGAGTACCACTTTATTTATTTTCTGCTTGGAAGGAGGGGGTTGTAAATCACAAGGGAGAACGTTGGTGCACTTTTAACTTTTATATTGGATGTTCTGGTCCATATCCAGAAAACCTAGTGGTCATGCCTATGTCACTGACACTATAGAGACACACGCTCCGATATAGAACTCCATCTTCACCCTTTGGCCTTTGACTGAAACTGCCACAGTCTGGTGTTTGTTTACATTGTTAAGGACTCCACCTAGATGGCACATGAAGTCCATTGCACAGGTTTGCTAGAAAATACTTTATTAAAAAATGGTTGTATATTTTGTAATGGTGTCTAAAAAAAAAAACAAAGAAACCAGTTTGTGCTCAGAAATAAGTTTTTAAGTTCTCATTTCCACTTCAAGGATTTTTTTTGGGGTGTGAAAATGGCCAAAATGGGTGTTTTCAGTACCAATTTTAGCTGTTAAATTTTCTAAAAGAAAATTCAGAGCTGTGTTTAGACATGCGCCATACTTTTATCGTTATTAGCATGCCAGAAAACTGTAGAGCGCCTTGCACGTGAAGGCAATGAGACAAGTGGTGATTGAGCAACAGTCGGCCGGCCTTACAGCTGATATGTTTCGAGGCCTTAAACATGAGAAACATTTGCTAGGAACCTCTGCAATTGTTTTGTTATGATAACAGGAACTTTTTGTGTTAAATATACACAAATGTTGGCCATAATTTTAACATATGCTGTTACAGCTTCAGTAAATATTTTTGTGGTTTTTATGCACTATTTATTCTTTTTTAATAGTTTTATCAGTGTTTCTCAAAACAAAATTAACAAAATTACTACTATCGTCAGTACCACATTCCACCACCATTTTTCTGATTGGCTAAAATTTTGACCATGTAGGAGACCGCCCATCAAAAATTTCACATAAACAATTACAGAAACGTCCATGAAATTTCCACAGAACCATCCATCCAACAAGTGGCCATGTAAGATTGCATGGAATCTTCCACGGAAACTACCATTGTGGCATAATGGCCTTTAACAACCTGCCATTTCACATTGAATGATTCATCATGTAAGGACGGGCTGCATCTTGCCTGGAAAAGAAATTTTAGCTTCGGACATAGTCTAATATGTGGCATCTGGGAATCGTCATTGCTTCAAGTAATTAAATGTCTGAACGTGTGTCTTTCGCGTAAGCAGATTTCATTTTACAAGGGTGTCGTCCAATTTAATTGCGACATTTACTGTTACATTTTAAATTTAAAAAAATTTTAAACCATGAAGTTGCTGACGGCTTTATTCCCTCCCCTTTCCAACCTTTCATTTCATCTCTTTCTCTTGCCTTCCCCCTCTGCAACATTCTGCAGCTGTGCCACGCCTTCTGCCACATACGATTGGCCTTCTGCCATAAAGTAGTCAGTCACGAATTGCTTACAGCTGGCTATGACACGACTGGCACAGATGCGCTTCGCAAAATTGATTCAAAATAAACAAATCATTCGCAGATAGTTCAGTTATCAAATATAATAGAAGATGAGCTTAAGTGGAGAGCCAGGTGTGCATGGCACAAGGCTCAGTATAATCGTTTGACACGTATAAACATAGGTTCCAAACTGCACTCAGAGTTGCAACATTCTGTCTTAGTACAAAATAATCATAAAAATAATTTTTAAAATAAAGATAGATTTGCAGTACATATTATTTATTGCTTTATAGGCTTAACACTTTAAGTTTAGGCTTCAACACTGGAATTTAAACATTGATTTAATGCGTGAAATTGAAATTGCAACGGAAGAACGGAAAGTCGATAACTTGAAATGGATTTTCATTAGAGTTTTCAAAGTACTTAAATAATTTGAATTATTTCTCACGTACCAAAATTGGAGGTTTACCACAAATGACTGCAGCTCTTCAAAATTTTAAATGAAGAAAATTTCAGAAAAGTTATCTTACTTCCTATTTTACAGTTTTTACGTACTGCAGTCGTCGGCCAAAGCGACATTTCAGGCCAGTTAACAGTTCTCCCGGCATATTGTGCATGCGTGAGAGCAGAAACTGTGTTATGTACGAAATTACGGATTTCTCAGTGCTGCAATCAAAGTTGCTGTTCACACGTTTTATTACGTAATTTAATATATAATTATGCATTTTGCATACCAAGTCTTAAGATCACATTCCTTGTTTATGTGTAGGGGCATTAACATTTATACAATGCGTTTAAGTCAAGTAAAATATAATTTTTTTTGGTGGCGGCTATATTTTCTTGTTCTTGATTCTTGCCGCTGTGGTGATAATTTTGTGCTGCAGAATGGTAAACTGTTTTCATTTAGTTGAAAATTGACACTTTTCGCGAGCCGTTAAACTACTCATTGGTGTAGTGCAGTGAAATAGAAAAGTACATTACCAGTGTGCCACAATTTTTGCCCGAATGCTTGTTTTTAGAATGGCAGGAAATAAGCAATCGGTTTGTTTATATTTATTGCGGTGGTAGGCAGCTTCGCTTTTATTTTGTTTACAGTTGTATTCTTGTTGTTTTTAATATTTGTCATTAATGATTTACTATGGCATCATGATTTTGAGTGAAAATCTATTTTGTGTATTGCTACTTTCAAGCAGAAATGATAGTCATAATTTTGACTTTTTTTTCTTCTGGCTACAATGGCTTTAATTTACGAACCTATCTCTGTGTTTATGCTACTTGAAACAACAATTTTTATGAGAGTTTGTTTCACAATAGCACAATGCGATGTGGCGTTATGAGCTGGCAGTCTCTTATCCATATCGTGAGTGATAAGGTGTTTACAGCATTTAGATGTTGAAAAGTTTTAATGCATTACCAATCACCTCACAGCTGCTGTCACTTAAGGCGTCTTCCATTTACTGCACTGAGCCGCACACAGAGTGCAGTTGTTTTTTCATCTTCCAATTGTCGACTGCACTGAAAAAGTGCACTAAGTACAATTTTAACCGTACTGTCTCCAGAGTCAGTGCGGCAGTTTGAACGCAAATATGGCGGACAAACAGGCACTCGCTTCGGGCAATCACGTGATAATTGCACGTTTCCACTTTTCAGGGCACACTGAGTGCGCACCCAGTGCAGTCAATTGGAAGACGCCATTGGCTATGTACTAAACACAATGACAACAATATTGCCAATATTTAAACACTAAAATAATTGGTATTTGTTGTGGTAATAAGTACTAAGTTTCAGGCCGTGTTTGAATTGACAATTTAGTTTATTAGTAATTAGTAGCATTCCGTTCGGACACCGTCAATAGTGACTTGTTTAAAGATGGTTACGATTTAGTAATTTAGTACTTTATTAAATTTTGTTAAATACTAAAAACTGAATACTAAAATACCAAATTTGTTATCATTTTAGTTGACTAATTCTGGTCACGTGACCTTTAAGTAAACTAAAAGTACCAATGCGAACACCACCTCTGTTTTTAAAAGAATTAATTATTAAATTGGAATTTATTATTTTTATGACATTACTTTTTCCAAATGTTTCCTTTTGTTAGTTGACTATTTAAAATTAGTTAATTTTCTATTTAACTAAAAGCATGCCTTAAAGTAGTGCTTACACATTTTCAATTAACAACATTCGTACTTTTCGGTTAAGTTGTAGAAGGCATGTAGAACATGAACAAAATTAATGTGTTTTCTGTGGAAAAAAATCATGTGTATAGTATTGTAAATCTTTTCTCTATTGTAATTTATTGTAGCGAAAGAAGACTTTTTGCCTTTTCCGTTTCCCATCTATCATGCCATTATTATGTTTTTTTTTTTTTTTTTTTTNTAGCGAAAGAAGACTTTTTGCCTTTTCCGTTTCCCATCTATCATGCCATTATTATGTTTTTTTTTTTTTTTTTTTTTTTGCTGTTACTTGTAGTTGTTCAGTGTGGGTAATTTATAATTTTTTTCAAAGTGATANTTTTTTTTTTTTTTTTTTTTTGCTGTTACTTGTAGTTGTTCAGTGTGGGTAATTTATAATTTTTTTCAAAGTGATAAATACAACAAAAAAAATAATTTTTTTAACACATACTTTTTTTTACAAGCTGTTCTGTTATGAAAATGTAGTTCAACTCAACGTTAATGGTAGTTGTGCAGTGTTACTCATCATCTTTTGTTCTTCAACAGGACTCTGTACGTAACAAGCTGATCAACTTCATTCTTCCATTGTGTGGACGAGTCGATGCATTTCAGCGCTTTGTCCGTGTGTTTGAAGCAGTGTGCCTCCAACAGAGTGAGCGAGTGTCACTCGTCGTGGTACTGTATCCCAGCAAGACTGAACAAGGCAGCTTCAATCAGAGCGCTGACATCGTGCGTCACCTGCAGCGACAGCATCCGCAAAACCGCGTCGTGTTGGTGCCGGTGCTCGGAAGGTTTTCTCGTGCCAAAGCCCTCGAAATAGGTTCCTCCCAAGTCACAGATAACAAGGAAGACCTATTGTTCTTCATAGACGTAGACATGGTCTTTACATCTGCAGTGCTAGACACGATACGTCTCAACACAATAAAGGGCAAGCAGGCATATTTTCCTATAGTGTACAGCGAGTTTGACCCGTTAATGGTGTACGGCAGCAAGGAGTCTTCCGAATTACGTGATCATTTCATGATCGATGACGACACTGGCTACTGGAGACAGTTTGGTTTTGGCATCGCTAGCATTTACAAGAGTGACTTTCGAATGGTGGGAGGCTTTGACACATCTATACGTGGCTGGGGAAAAGAGGACGTTGACCTGTACGAGAAGGTCGTGTCTGCGAGAAACAATCTGACTGTGTTCCGGGCCGCGGACCCATCGTTAGTTCACGTGTTTCACATAGTGGATTGCGACCCTCATCTTGGGGAAGAACAGCTACGAATGTGCCTTGGATCTCGTTACGATACCTTTGGAAGTACCAGGAAACTTGCCAGATACATTTATAACCACCCAGAAATTTTGAAATTTGCCCGGCAACGGAGGCGGGGTTCTTAATGTTGATATTAAGTGGAACATTTAAAGTGAATACGGTAGATAGTGAAACACAGTTAATAAATTATTCTCGACATATTTTTATTTTTCAGCAATACTGCAGAAATNGAATACGGTAGATAGTGAAACACAGTTAATAAATTATTCTCGACATATTTTTATTTTTCAGCAATACTGCAGAAATGCATTGTGTTTTTAAACTGCTGTTATAGTGGCCTCTTGCATGGTAATCGGTCTTTGTTTTGCACAACATTGAAAGAAATATATAAATGAAGAGTTCTAATGAAAAAAGAAACATCACATTTCTTAAGTAACAACTATTTTTATACATTACATTACAGATAAGTCTACTTTATTTTGATAGCCACCACATGTTAACTTTTATAAAAGATATACACTGGCTTTCTAATAATATATAATGTGGATCTGTCGTGCCTTTTGAAGAAGAAAATTATTTTAGCAGGGGGTGTATAGATTTTAGTATTACTTCTCCAAGATGCCATTAAATATTTTTATTTCAGATTGGTTAATTTCAGTGATTATGTTTAACTTGCTAGCTGCATTTTTTTNTGATTATGTTTAACTTGCTAGCTGCATTTTTTTCACTCTGAGGTTTGTCACTATTTTGATATTGTTGTCATAAATGACACCTGTTCCATATTTTCATGGTAAATATAAATATTTGTATGTGCCTTAAACATTCTTGTGTACAAGTGTTCACTACAGAAATACAATATTGTTTGTTGTTTTTTGTATATAATGTTTTTTTTTCCCCACAGTGTGTCGCAGTATGGAATAAAATGTGTGCTTATGTTGGTATAAGTTTTTAACCTCCCATATAAGTTTACGTTTGTGTATTTTGAAGTGTAGGTTCTTGCAACTTTGAGATTGTGATACATTAAAATGAACCAAAAGAAAATTATAATTTTTTTTGAGATTATTTTATTAGTCAGCACCATGCGATACTCATAGTTTTCTGGATATTGGTTATTACTCTGTTTACGTATGTTTGCGATTAGTCTTGCATGGCTGATGCCTTCTTTCCAGTAATTTAGAAACATTTTTATTTTCTTCCCTCATTGTTAATGTTGTGTACTGGTATTTGTATTCTTTGGTTCATGATCACTGAGAAGTATTTCTGAGAAATCACAAATTTTCATGTGCAGCTGCAGAAAAACCCTTCAATTATGTTGTCATCGTGTTTGACTCCCTTTTCTTAGAGAATCATTGTTACTAGACGTAAAAATAATGCCATATGGCATGGTACAATGTACATACGTATGCTCTGGTTCCAACACAATATCCATGAATATTCTGATGTTAATAGAGTTAAGTTACAAAAAAGACTTAAATTACTTTAACGTTTAATTTTTAATTCAAATATATTTAACATAATAGAAACTTTAATTAATAGCTGCCGTCAAAGCGAAAATAACAAGAGGAGAAGTATTCAAAGGTTGGTACTTGCTCAAATCGACACATGTTAACAGACAGGTAACGCAATTTTTTCGGGTGGAAATGCAGTGTGGCCAGCAAAATATTGTGAACATGCATCCATATAGAAAAATCTGTTATCCAACTATTTAGGTATGTGCATCTCTACCCACAAGTACCATCCTCGTGGTCGGTACTTGTGCTTCTGCCTTTTTTGCCTTTTGTGGTAAATTTCAATGTCCTAGTAGCATATTTCTTACCTAATGATGAAACTAAATTAACTTTTAAATTACTTGCATAGTTTGTTTTCATCTAACCGGCGACCATATATTCATTTGACATATAACAAACGTATTTATTAAAAACCAAGCTATGTATAATATTTGGTCAAATATACATTTATTAAAATTTTGTTTGTGCAGTGTTTACAGTTATTCGGTTTTTTTTACACATGCAGGCTTCCTCCTGTTATGTTTTAATCAAAAAATACATCTTGTGAACATTTTTTTATAGTGAAAGATCCTTTGAATCCTGAAATATGTATCTTTGTGCCCTCAGGAATGACTGATCACATTTTCCTCCGTAATAATTTATTGTAACAATAATAATATTGTATGTAATAAGTGTTATACATTTACAGATATTTTATATGGTATAAAAAGGTTTTCTGTGATACCAAGTAATTTAGTGATCCTACCACCAAAAAATATAGACTTTTCTAGAGTGTAATGTAACAGTTGAGATATGCAAATGGACCATTTTTATGTTTAAAAGTTTGGATAAATAGTGTAATGTGATGTAATTAAACATTTTTATTTTACAGTATAAGATATGTGTTTTCAATGTAGTGATGTATCCTACCCAGTTTGGTGAAAAGTTGTGGGCATCTGTGAAAGTAAACTTACACGTCCTACAATCTGAACTGGATAGTCTTGGGCTCAATGTGGTAGTCTGTTGTGTGCCACATCTGCTCAGCTGGTTGATAGATGGCCCCCCAGCAGCTGAAGCTGCCATCCCAACCATCTTCATTTTTTTTTATGTTATTTTATTTTTTGTTTTATTTTGTCTTAATTTTACATGTCAAAATTAAGGTCAATCAATGCCATTCTTACATTTAACTTTGAAAATAATGTAGTTTGAGATGCACAAAAAAATAGATTAGAAGTTAATAAATGAGTGCTTCTACACACAAAAATTAGTAAGTTTTTAGAATAAAAAAGCTTAAACAAATTATGTAATGAATAATAATAACTTCAAAATTTACTGATACCATGATTAAGCACAAAAATTTTTCTAAGATAACTGTTGCCTGTAGTAATTAACTTTTTGACGTGATTTTTAAATGTGATTGTTGATTTTGCATTTCTGATTGCATCTGGAAACCCGTTCCATGCTCTTGATTCTGACACCATGAAAGATTGAGTAAAACTTTGTGACGGATTTTAGCCAACACATATAAACAGCAGCTCCATCTCTACTTCCTCAGCTCGTTTATTCTTTCCCAATGAAATAGAGCCCCTCCCCGTAGTGTGGCTCAAAAATGGTAGTTTGATCTCTTTTTAAGTTTGTACAGAAATAGAAGTGAGGAATTTCTCATTTCAAAATATAATTTTCCCAAAACGGGTACATATACAAAGTATATAATTTTTTTTTAAACCCTAAAAAGAGTTACAAACTTTTACCCTAGTTTGTTACCAACATGTATCATTTAAAATCATTGTAAGCAAAGTCCCCCCCCCCCTCTTCACCACCACTTGACTTTTGTTCCAATCTATTTCAGTCCCTGGCCCCTCGCGAAGGGAAGTACACGAGCCTTATATCCAATTTGCGCCTCCCTTCTAGAAGGATTTCTGATGTTCAAGTAGCGTAGAGCGCCCCTGGTGACGTCACAAGCTGGCCCGCGTCGTCCGTCGTCCTGGAGGCGCACAGGGGGAAGGGGTAAGGCACGGAGAGCCGTTGAGTAAGCAGACCAGCAGCCCGCGCGCTAGCACAACGCCAGCTCTCAAGTCGGCACCCGGCAGTGGCAGTAGTCAGACGGGGCGCTCGCTCCCAGGTAAGCCAAGTATACATCAGCACTTCCCACGTAGCTCACGTAGGAACCAACAGCATATATGGCGAGGAATTCTAGGCGCTTACACCCGGTGTACATATCGTTCTGGAGGATGAGCCTTATACTGTTACAGTTACCAGTATGTTTGTTTTTTGCTAACTGAAAACAAGAATGTTAACATTTTGGCTGGGAAGAAGAAAGTATTCTACGTATATTGATGTGAATTGTCTCTGAATTGACTTGCAGCATACTTCAAAGCTGCATCCTCTGCATTTACGGCTTTGTGTTTTGATTCCTTACACTTTTTTTACAGTTTCGTTCTCTCTGCGAGATCACTTCAGGATATGAATTGTGTGATTTATTTCAAAGGATCACAGATTGAACCATACGAAACTTGTCAGATGTTGGTGTGTTGAAGAGTGAAGTGGAGTTTCAAAGTCCTGTTATACGAGAGAGCAGCTGCAATATGATTTAGGACTATAATTCCCCAACTGAATTAAGATATAGAAATTGGGGTTAAAATTAAACATCACTTGATGTGGTAAAATATTGTGTAACAGAAATTGTGTTGGGGAATCTAGGTTTATATATGTATATTTACACACTTCATGTGTTTGATAATGGATACCACATTATGTATAAATGTTTTCCTTCCGGAATAAAGTTACAAGCAAAATGCATGGAAAATAATGTACTTTATAACAGAAACAGTGACTTTTTGGTTGGTATTTTAAAATTAATTTCAAGTAGAAATATAAAAAATTCACTATTGNTTATAACAGAAACAGTGACTTTTTGGTTGGTATTTTAAAATTAATTTCAAGTAGAAATATAAAAAATTCACTATTGTTATTTCAAAGACTTATATGATGTAATGGTGGATTGGAGAGAGCGATGGACTGGCTAGACAGGAGGGAGGAACAAAGGAGATGAACGTTGGAGAGGAGGAAGGGGCCTGGATTACGAAACGCAGGTATAGAAATGCTTTGTTTGTGGTTGGCCAACTGCTTGGAGTAAGTGCAGGCTGATGGCGTGATGGCACATTGAAGCTACTTTAATGTGATTGCACTGGAAGGAGTGGTTTGTGTTATGACTGGCAAGTATATCTTTAAAAAAACAACTTCCATTGGTAGTAAAATTTAATAATATAATTATAATATATTACACAGCATGTGTAATAAATAATTTAAAATTAAATATATATTTTTTAAATATGTAGTCTGTAACTTTTCATGTCTGTACACCAGTTTATATTTGTGTGTTTAATATATGCATATATATATTTGATAGTGAAAACTGTTGTGTTATCTGTTTCAGGATAAATTTTTGGTTTTGAAAATTGATGTACAAACTTTTTAAGTAGTGTGCAGTGGAGTTTTTTTTAAAATTGGGAAATATAAATAGACAAGCGTGTCTGCCGGTGGTGAACTCTGGTAGGGAG
>NQII01000920.1:197784-215574 GCA_002778355.1 Clitarchus hookeri | reverse complement strand
AGGGGCTAGCCAGCACGTCCTTCGGCAGAAAGACAGACCATGAGCTAACGACACCAGCACTTGAATTCACAAGTAGGAATACCACAGCTGATTTGACGTTGATTTCAAAGAAACTTGTTTCCTTCAATGTTATTGTTACAAAAAATTAATTTACTGTAGCTTTTGCTATCTGAAAAGAAAATAGTTTATTATAGAAAAAAAAAATTTGGATTATTAAACTGGTGGAAAACACTTTTCTACTCAAATGTAATGAAATGCATGCTTTCGTAGTAAATTTTTGTGTTAACGGAGTGAATGGGTTTTTTGGGTGAAATTATTTGTAATAATTTAATGTCCGCTACCAAGTTATATTTTTTAAAAATTATTAATGTAGTTATCTGTATTTTCTTTCAATGTAGGCCTGCAACCTGTCGACCCTCAGATTTTCTGTCGTGCTGTGCTCTGGCATCAGCATGTTCATGGTAACCCGCCATGCACTGAGCACAGTCATGACTGTCTCCAAGAGATGCCGCACGTTCTGAAGCGTGCCGGTGTCCAGTGGCCTCGCCCCTCGACAGTGTATACACTACACTGCAACCTTCGTACTTGAATCAATATGAAACAGCGCATCGCTCGGGTGAATGGTGTTCAAAGGAAATATTCCTATACTCCCTGTGAAGGTGTGAAGTGCCTAGGGGTTCGGAGGAATTAAAGAGGACAACTCGTAACCTTGTTTTACTGATGAAGCAATGAAATCCTTAGCGTGTCATATTTAATCCTCAGGTAGTGTACCTACACCCCTCCGAGCCGAAACAGACTCGTCCAGGAAATATGGGAAACTCCGCAAATATCGTACAAATAATATCATGAAGTAATGAAAAATTTCAAATTATATTTTTGAAAGACAGGCAGTAGGGATGTGTCTCTTAGTCTGTAAATATATATTCAGATTTAATATGGCAAAAGCAATTTTAACCATAAAGTTGGTGCGTTAAAAGAGTAGTTAAACAGTCTACCAGTCCATATTCTGATTGCAGCCAGGTTCTTCTCTGAGGTGCCTTTGTAGGCTGCTTCAGAATGCTAGTACATTCCCCTCTTGCTTCACTGCAGTGCAGCTACAATCGGGGGAAAACCCCTATTTTTGGAACAACTGCCCACAAGTGCTTATTCACTCGTTAGCCGTAACCACCCTGTCTTCAGTAATTCTCCACTACGCCAACGTAAGACGTTGCCTCTAAAGTCTATGCAACCTTAGGCTTCTCTAACTGGTAGAGTTCTTATGCTAAAGGAACAAGCTGGTAAGTATAATTGAATATCTTGGCACCTGTGGGTGCATACCTGTGTAGTGGACCGTTTCCTTGGTGATTGTATATGGTAGACATGTGAGATTTGAATCAGGGTGGGACTAATGCCAATTCAGAGGCAAGGAAGGTTGAATACAATTACGTTGTGAATATAACAGATATGCTTCTGGCAGACATAATTCCACATTTCCTTACATTTACTTATCAATCAAAATGTACATCGTACTTGTTGAAAGAATTTATATTCACCAACGTTTCGCAGCACATTCGCCACATCTACAAAGACTTTGCTCCACAACTGCAGCGGGATGCTGCAATTGTAGACTAGCTGATGTGCACCTCAGTTTTGTGAAAAGCGCCTTGATTTTTACCAACACACCTCGGACATGGCTGTCATGTAAGACAACGTCTACGAAAGTAGATATTTCATTATAAGTATTACTGTCAGTTAATCATAGTAGACATTACTTTTTGTGGATATTCAGTTTTGGTGGATGGCGTTTCCTTGGGTTTTCCTGCCTGCGGTGTCATCAATATTCTAGTATCATTGTCTTTTTCTTTACCAATTTTTCTCGGTGTGTTTTTTGAAATCCCAGAGAAGTATTGGCCTTCTCTTCATACCTGCATAAGCAATGTATGTGTGTACGACCATGAAGCAACCCCAGCTCTGCAGTATCTTGCTTCCGCTGCCTCCAATTGATCTATTTTTTACTTTTTCCACACCCTTGTGTCTTTGTCCTCAAAATAGGATCTATGGAATGTATTTTTAAATAAAAAATTAATGAGGGAATTATAAAATAATCACNGTCTTTGTCCTCAAAATAGGATCTATGGAATGTATTTTTAAATAAAAAATTAATGAGGGAATTATAAAATAATCACAGTTTTTTACGATTGTTCCAAACAACACCAGTGACAACTGATCAGACAAACATCATTATGGTCTTATTCAAATGCAAATGGTGACACGCAATTTTGCTTCTTTTCTGGTTTGCTCAGTTGTCGTACATTAAACATGGATGGCACTCGTAC
This sequence comes from Clitarchus hookeri, assembly GCA_002778355.1. Classification (NCBI taxonomy): domain Eukaryota; kingdom Metazoa; phylum Arthropoda; class Insecta; order Phasmatodea; family Phasmatidae; genus Clitarchus; species Clitarchus hookeri. Next base: position 213,259 of record NQII01000920.1, on the reverse strand, counting down.
AAAACCTATCTTACTCTGTTATCCCTACAAAACAGCATGGGTAATTCCAATCGTCCTTGGCCTGTTGCACTAACACTAATAATATCTGGTTTGTTTGGTGTGTAACATATTTTTATTCACTTTTTGTCANGTCTTTGTCCTCAAAATAGGATCTATGGAATGTATTTTTAAATAAAAAATTAATGAGGGAATTATAAAATAATCACGGTTTTTTACGATTGTTCCAAACAACACCAGTGACAACTGATCAGACAAACATCATTATGGTCTTATCCAAATGCAAATGGTGACACGCAATTTTGCTTCTTTTCTGGTTTGCTCAGTTGTCGTACATTAAACATGGATGGCACTCGTACAAAACCTATCTTACTCTGTTATCCCTACAAAACAGCATGGGTAATTCCAATCGGCCTTGGCCTGTTGCACTAACACTAATAATATCTGGTTTGTTTGGTGTGTAACATATTTTTATTCACTTTTTGTCANTCCTTGGCCTGTTGCACTAACACTAATAATATCTGGTTTGTTTGGTGTGTAACATATTTTTATTCACTTTTTGTCAAAGTTTACTTTGGTTTTTCTGTTTTATTGTTCTTATTTTGGGGAGAGAGGAGAAAGTAATGTTACAATTCAAGAAAGGAAAAGTATTAAAAACCTATTGTTACAAATAAGAATTGGAACCTATCAACATGTTTCAATTAATGTAATGAAATTAAAAATGGAAATTATAAAAGGTTTAGTGCATCCTGTGAGGTCAGAATTTATAAAGGTATAAAAATTGTAATAGGTTTTAAGTTTCGTGTTCCTTTCAGCTTCTGATGCACAATGAATGCCAACTTTAGTTATGAAATGACACTGGTTAGAATGGTCATTATCCTCCATCTGGGCAGGGTTCAGTACACGTGTTACAACTGTGAGCTATGTAATTCTAATGGTTGTGAAATGGTGGCCAACTATGCTTATAAGTTGGCTTAGGACATGACATGACACATTCCCTTGTCCGGGTAGGGAGTGTTATTTGTGATGTGAATTTGGCAGTCTGTCTTCAGTTGGTATTAGGCTATGTTTATGACAGGGCTTACAGTATATTGCAACAAATAATATTGGTAGGATAACTTCTGTGACTGAATAGGCTACTGCAAGCATACAAAGTTAGGCTGAACTTGGTTACATGCTTCTGTAGATACAGCATAGTAATAAAACATTTTTATATGTTTGCCATTTTGAAAACAAGTGTCTGACCCACTTAAAACTTATAATTTTACATGACATACCGTACTATTTACTGTTTGGCAAATTTCTGAAGGAATAGGTTGAATATTTCCCGAGATATGGCACAAAAAGTTAATTTTTTCATATAACAAAAAGCATTCCATTTTACATTTTTGAAAGCAGTTATTGTTTGACTGCTGCTGTATCATCTAATCGCCCGCAATAAATAATCACTTTATTTTTCTTGGCTGTCACCAGTTAACAATTTAATAAAACATAGAAGCTCAATGTGAAAAAAGTACGAGAAGTTGTTATTTACGGTATGCCGTGCAAAAAATTTCGTTCAACTTTTTGGAATAGAACATACCCGGAAAAAATTAAAAATTCTAGATTGTATGGATTGATTTTCCTTGAAACTCAGTTCACGATGAAAAACGTGAATAGTCTATTTACAGTTTCTTCACACTTTCTGAATAAAACTTTTGAAAAATCACCCCATGTATGATGTGTTTGGTTGCTTCCAAAATATGTTGTATATCACAAGCGTTTTATTTTTTTGTAAACTTATTTGTTGTTAATTTAAACTTTTTCTTATATTTTATATTAATAAATTATAATGTTACATTTATAATTATTATGAATAAAAACAGATAAAATACGTGTGTTGGTAATGCCTAGTAATAAATAGTTTTCATGTAAAATGTTATTAAACTTGTAATGACGCAGTATTCTTAATTTTCGGGACCCGTGTTTCAAGCTAAGCTTCGTAATAATTTTATCGGTTTCAAAATTAAAGCCGTGGTGGCTCGTTTCCCGTGATAGTTTGTTTATCCAGCAGACGTGTGCTATTGTAGGTTATCGGGTGGACGTTTGCCATTTACGTTTATCAGGAGTCCGGTTGTCGTTTCGTTTCGAACATCGTAGTTTTCAGTTTTTGTTCAGCGTCAGCATTATTTAGATACTTTCAGGCTGCGTCGTACAAATTTTGTTGTACGAGAAGTTCGTTTATGTTGACGGCGCAGTCTTAGTTTCGATAACGTGCAGAGCAGTGTCGATAACGTGTTGAGAGCGTGCGTGGCCAGGCCCTTATCTTAGGAGAGGGGGTGACGGGTAGCACAAAATACGCGTGTGTCTGTCGCCCTAGAGATCAGCTCACTTCAAAGTCAGTCGCCCTTGAGGGCTGAAAGTCAGTGGAGGGCAGCGGGACAATGCTCGCCTAAGCCACGTCGGGCGTGACGAGAACCCCCACATCGGCAACTAGACTTTATTTTATTTATCCGCCGGTGTGGGAGGTAGCAGCAGTTATTATTTCTTCGGGCCAGTTTTTATAACAAGAGTTAATTTGTAAACGACTGTGCCGCTGTTTCTGCACTTGTATGGTGATATGTGAACGTTCGTACTCTGCATACTGGAACTTCGTATGTGAACTGTGTCACTCAAATGATAAATAAAGTATAGAACAAAATACTCTGGAACTTTATTTCTTAATTAATCGGCTTCCATTTTACTAAGTCTCGTGTTCTACCTTGAGCTAGCAGTGGCAACTTAACATCGGCAGTGTAACTAGCGGCCGAACGTTACAAACTGTGCGCACGAATACAGTGGGTTGTCCCTTTGGTGTAATTTTGTAGACTTAGGCCAGGTTGTTAGTATTTAGTAACGTTCAATTCCGAATGCTGTTGATAGTTACTTGTTCAAATATGGTTGTGATTTGGTTAGTATTTTAAGTTTCGTTACATACTAAAAACCAAATACTAAAATATCAAATATGTCACCATTTTAATTGACAAATTATGGTCACGTGAGTTTTAGTAAACTAAAAGTACCGATTCGAACATCGCCTTAGTTAAGATTTGTTTGCATGTGGCGGAGCAGTAGCTATTAAGTAGAATTTTAGCAGGGCTTCAGAAAAGTTTGAAGTACTGTAATTGGAAGTAACCTTGAATGGACTATACGCAACGTAATTTTAAGTTACAATGAATGAACTGTACGGAACGACCACGAACCGTGCAATAAAGAGTACCTACTTACACTTTTATACACATTTTCGTTACGCACACNATTAACGTATACATATCAAAATGAATGTATGTATTTGTTATGGCGTGGTTCACGGTTGTCATGTACGTCGGGGCTGTTTATGTACACAACGACCACGAACCGTGCAATAAAGAGTACCTACTTACACTTTTATACACATTTTCGTTACGCACACATTTTTCTTCTTCGTGAAGTGAGTTTAAGAGCGACGAGTTNTTCTTCGTGAAGTGAGTTTAAGAGCGACGAGTTCCAGTCATCGTGAAGTTTTGAAGTTGTAGAATTTTCGCAACAACCTGCAGTACAGATGTGCAGATGTTACGGAACAACAGGTCACAGAACATTCCTTTGTGCATTTTACACAGTTGGTATTCCACGTTCATTGTGGCTAGTTTTACTACCTCAATCGCCCACAAGTAAAAAATCGCTTACGTCTTCCCAGCAGTCAATAGTTAGTTAAAAAATCAATAAAGCTGTAACAAATTGATAAAGTTGGAGAATCTATTATTTATGCTGTGCCCTTGCGAAACATTTTTCTACCATCGTAAATTTTAAAGCGGCAGCACAAGCTAGTATTTTTTAAACGTATTAACCTTCACAAAATGACTGACAAAAACTGCACAATGGATAACCCAAGGCATGGATAATGTTTGACCGGGCTGGCTGTGGCGCCTTGTGATATGCAACCAGTTGTATACGTACGTACTGACGGCTGCGTATTACCGGCGTTGCCGCTTCATCCTCGATTGTTATTTTGTGCTGCGTTATGACCTTCCCATCTATAAGTTTACTGGGTTTGAGGGTTTATTTCTGCCCACATGATGCGTAAGCTTACTTCTAAAACCCTGTAAGTCCAACTTTTCAGTACCGTTAGATTCTGAGTGTAACTTGTATTTTATTTCAATTGCGCATCTGCTGATGAAACGTTTTACGTCTATTGTGAATTACGTTGCAGTAATTTTAAAGCAATGGAACCTCGTTTATTTTCCATCAAGTTATTTTTCTTTCTTGTATAATTTTTGAAGTAGGCCAAATGTATGCTGTGGTTTCAATTTATGTGAAGTGCTTANAGTTATTTTTCTTTCTTGTATAATTTTTGAAGTAGGCCAAATGTATGCTGTGGTTTCAATTTATGTGAAGTGCTTACTTTTATACCTAATATTTCATTAAGTTGTAAACCGTTTTACCATGAAAATATAATGCTCACAAAAAGTTAAGCATATTCTCCGTTCGCCAACGAATACGTAATATTTATGTTTCTAGTAGGAGTGGATCGTACCTAGGTTGTGTGAATCATGTAAACACTGGCGTCTTCCCCTCCAGCGACATGCGTATTGCACGTATACAAACACAGTAGGTTTAATCTNTGTAAACACTGGCGTCTTCCCCTCCAGCGACATGCGTATTGCACGTATACAAACACAGTAGGTTTAATCTCAGGCCTGAAAAACAGCCTGAGCTGAGAAATGGGACGATTTGCCTCAGGAAATGCTTAATGATCTTGTTGTTGGCAAGCCTCGTCGGATACAAGCGTGCCTCAGGAATCGTGGAGGTCCTGCACGGTATTGACGTTTGTCAGTGCATCTGAGAAGACCTTTGTTTGTGTTCTTGAATCTGGTGTGATGCCTTTGTTTAAGTTGTTTTTCAATTTATGCATTTCCTTTGTTTCTTACTGGGATGATGTAAACGAGTATTGTGATTCCCCCCCCCACTTTATGTGCTATTAGGAGTAGACAAAACATGAAATGTAAACTACTTTTATTCAATATAACGTCCTNCCCCCCCCCACTTTATGTGCTATTAGGAGTAGACAAAACATGAAATGTAAACTACTTTTATTCAATATAACGTCCTGAATTCGGATATATGCTAAACTTTTTGTGAGCAGTATATGCTGGTTTTCTGTGGGAGTTAACAATATGAGATTGAACACACCCAGTGCGCTTGTTTGGTCGTAGAATATTCGCCCCCCCCCCAGATCGAACACGTGTGAGATACCTGGCAGTACATAGCCGTAATGCCTCAAGAACTCGTCNTACCATGATGTCGTCGAGATGTAAGAGTACGATGAAGGTGAACAACGCCGACAAAGAAAGGAATTCAAAAGATACAGAGACTCTTTATTCAAAAGTGGGCTCCGAGCACAGCAGGAGACAAAGCACAAACGCCCATATGACAGGCAGCAGGCAGGCAAGAGAAACACCGGATGATGCCTCTGGTCTGCAGGATTCCTCGGGGATCTCCCGTTTCCCCCGCCCTTGCATTCTGGTGCTGCTGCTTTTTCACCTCGTTTCATTTTCACCGACTCTCAAGACCTCGTTGGTAAGGGGAATCTTACCCCCGCCGTTTTGGATGCTCGGTTCTTCTAGCTTGTTCATATTTTTAATAAAGAAAATACCGAAAGTATAGGTCGTTTCTCAGGAAAGTGAGCACTTTTGAGGCACTAGTTACGTTTTATATATCGGCCATTTTTTTTATCCTTTCACCACTTTTTGAAATATATATTGCCACGTAAGTAATGAGCACAGTGTATATATTTCACTGGACTCGAAAGTTAACGACTTAAGATACAATAAAATTTATGTATTGACAATTATTCCAAATGAGAGGGTTTCAAAAAAGGGGTCACTTTACCGTGATTAGCCTATATTCCTATATCCAACTAGCTATTGACATTACACAGCAGTACAGGCGTAACGACTGAACTACGAACTCATAATTATTATATTAATCCTACCAAAATTTGGCAAAATCAATATCGTGACGTAAATACAAGTTTTATGTTGGTAGTTATATCTACAGGTGGTCCGTAAACTCAGTGCCCAAACTCAAGACATAGTTTTTTTGTACCAATTGTAATACAAAATCCCTATACACTTATACGCGGGAAAAAAGTTTACATAATTTAATATTGTATTCAAAGTTGTGGCCTACAACGCCTGGAGAACAAGGCGGTGCGATCATGTGTGTAGGACACGTTGCATAGGACGTAGGCGCGAGACACTAAATTACTACATAAGCCGCGCCGCGCACCTTCTGCCTACGCAACATGTCCTTTACGTTAGTACTTGTTCTCCAGGCGTTTTACACCAAAACTCTGAAATCAATTAAATTATATAAAAATATTTTTCCGGGCATAAGTGTATAGGGATTTTGTATTGCAATTTGTCCAAAAAAAACTATGTCTGAAGTTAAGGCACAGAGTGTCTGAACACACTGAATATTGCTGTGTATGGTCAATAGCCAGTTGGGTTTAGGGGTACTATCGGAATATTCTTTTTAAAATCATAAATAAGCTAGGAAAACCAAGAATGGGGGAAGTTTCCCCTTAAGGTGAAACTATATTTGCCACCATGGATCTACGTATTTTCCTCCATAACTTAATTTTCTGAGTCAATATTTAAAAACCAAGCTAGTCAATCTTAACAGTTACGTAGAAATCCAACTTTGTTTTCTTACATGATTAGTTTCACTTCTGTAACCGTAATCAAATATTATTACCTTATATATTTAACAACGTCAATCCCACATTGGAAAATACAGGTATAATTGAAAACGTACAAATTAAAAAAAAAAATTCGTTAAGTAGACCTCCATGTCACGCCTAGCTTTGATTTTTCTATATCCGTTAATACATTTTCATTACGAAGATTTGTAAGAAAAATCGATGAAAGAATGGATACTACCGTAGAATAAAGATGAGGTAGACTGCTTATTCGGTTTCTGCGCATGTACCCAACGTTGACCTACTCCAATCATACACAACTGTCAAGGTCACGTGGTCAACAATGATAAAAAGTGTTTGTTTATATTTTAATTTTTAAACGACAAGCACTGTTATATAAATAAAATGCTTTCACCAGTTTGAATTTCATCAAACTACATTACAAATTGGTTAGAAGACGTATCCATACATCTCAAAGCATTTGTTTACAAATCAGTTTTCTAACCTAAAATTCAAACCATGCCGTTTTCGCTAGTCGTGTTGGCAGAAAAGCTGTCCAATGTTGCGACACAGACCGGTTGTTACCCAGCCAGCGAGATCGGTCTACCTCATCTGTAGTCCATGGATACTACCCCCGCCCAAGCCTCTCCACTGCACTCCGGCCTACGGGCGTTGGGAGTCGTACGTGCGATGTGTTGCGGAAGACAGAAGCACGTCGTTTGTGTTTTCTCGGGGCTCACCTGTTTCCTGCGAGCAAACCGTCTGTTTCACAATGCCCCCCCCCCCCNGGAGCGAGGAATTCGTATGCAACAAGTGGAAATGTTCAAGCACTCAGGAAAGAGAGAGGCCGCTGTCTGTATTCATTTTCTTTTCTCCCCCCTTCGCCGCTTTTCAAGTAGTTCTCAAGCCATTGAAATGACTCCCCGTCCACGTACAGCGAGAACAATGTGCAATATTTGTTCAACCTCATTTTTTTAATTATTTGTCTACCGCATGTCGTGAACGGCTCCGGAGTATTGTCTTGTCGATGACAAAAACCACCGGGTCTAGGTTCCAGCGGGGAATGGGGCTGTGCGAGATATTCTTTCGAAGTCTTTTCGAAACACGTCGACCATATTGGTATCGGTGCGATATATCGCCTCCAGATAGTGATGAAAATCGATGACGATGTATCACATATATCGCTTAAACTGATATCGCAAATATCTTTAATATCGCGATACGTGATATATTGCTCTGCACTGTCGAACCATATCGCAGTTGCGGTGTTTCAGAAATTCTGCTTCGTCATCAATATATATATACCGTATTGCACAGCCGTGGTTGGGAAGCGGCCGTAACAACTGTAGTTGCAATCCTTCTGCTGTGTCAGGAGAAGTGAGAGAAGTGTTTCTTTCTTCTATGAAAACCAACCAGAGATCGTGCGTTTACGTTTCACGTACAGCGAATCACGGGAGTTCTGAGGCGACATAAGCGTTACTGTCAACCGGAAAATTCTGTTTGTGAATCAGACATGCAACTTGAAAGTCAAAATTGATGAGTTATCTCGTAGGAGGTGGGAGTAAGTATGAATGTGTTCGGACTGGACGATAAGTGCAGTGATCCTCTCGCACCAAGGCGAGAAAATATGCGAAACGAATTAATTACAGGTTGAGTAGCTGCGGGGTGAAACCTCGCCCACAGTCGACATGGCACGACATTAATTAATTAAATCAGCCGTTCACAATCGGCGGAAACATAAACGGGAACAGTCTTATCTGACTTAAAGTATACAATTAGGAAATAATTATTTCAGTGAAGGAAATTTTTGCATCCTTGCGTTGGCTATATTGTTTTTCAATATTTTGGCTTTCTTTCAGTGTTGCCAGACGTAGGGATTTTTCCCTACATGTAGGTACTTTTGATGGCTGATTTTAGAGAGGTATTTTTCAGTTGACATAAATAATTTTAAACATTTTAAGTATAATTATATTACAATTAGATGTTAGTCCATTTTACATAATTTAAAATAGAGTAATATTATTTTGTGAGTCCTTCCAGACAACATTTGTTAGTTGTTCTAAATGCAAAGTACTTCATTAGGGGAATACCTATTTCCAAAATTTTCAGTTAAATGTCTTTGTCATTACAATAAAGTAATTCCCTATTTTTTAATTTGGAATTTGGGCTAGTACCTTTTAACTCCAATAAATGTAAGTTGTCGTGTTCAAATTACATGTCCAAACTGTCAAGTGCAGATGAAGCAGCGGTTCCATCTACATCCGAGAAAGTGTGGACGAGAGGAGCTAAACAGGGAAAAAATTGGAGGAAACAATTTTTTTTCTGAAAAGTGGTTGCAAGAAAAGGATTTTCAAGAATGGTTAGCTGCTCATGAACATCATAAATGTAAGGTTTGTGCTGTAATAAAGTTTTGAGTGCTGAGAGAAGTAAGATACAACAGCACAAGACCACAGCTAGTCGTCACAAGAATGAAACTTGTGTTAAAGGTGCCTATTTCAAAATAAACTTATATATTTCCAATTGTGACGTGAGGCTAACCACATTCATCAGTTGGACATAATTTCAGTTTCAACCCAATGGAACATTCTGCGAAATTAGTACAAAAGATTCACCCAGATTCAAAAATTGCTGCAGGCATAAGATTGCAGAAAACCAAAATTACAAATGTTGTAAGAAATGTTATTAGCAAGTCCATTCAGAACAATATTAGCCTAGAACTGACGTCGAAACATTTTTCCATTTTAGTGGACGAGAGCATATATTAGGTACAGTAACTGAAGCTACACTCAGGGAAATTGCANCGAAACATTTTTCCATTTTAGTGGACGAGAGCATATATTAGGTACAGTAACTGAAGCTACACTCAGGGAAATTGCAATTTCGCAATATTAGTAAACTGACCAAATGTGTTCCTTTCTTGCCTCATTCAAATGCCGCAATAAAAAAAAAAAANAATTTCGCAATATTAGTAAACTGACCAAATGTGTTCCTTTCTTGCCTCATTCAAATGCCGCAATAAAAAAAAAAAAAAAAATAAAAAAACTTTAAGATAAATATACACTTTGTGGATATGCAACTGCAAGGAAACCAGTGTTATAATTGCGACATTCCACAAGAAATTTTTACCTTGTTAAAAAAAAAAAAAATATATATATAATGCTGCAACAACAAAACATCGCTGTTACACCAAAAATCCAGGTGCAGGGAGTTCAAGAAGTTTTATTTGTGGACAGCAGTAGTGAAGATGATTAAATGTAGTGTGCGTGTATGCGTTTCCTTTTCTCCTTTAGTGATAACCATCAAACCATACACAGTGAAGAGTCAACCACAGAGGTGACAATACTGGTGATTTTCAAGGCCAGTAAAGGTGCTTGCGCGAGTAAATTTGAACACAGACTTGTACCAGTAAACAAATGCGTTTTCTTTTAGTTGATTCTGAGAACAGCAAATNTTCTGAGGCGACATAAGCGTTACTGTCAACCGGAAAATTCTGTTTGTGAATCAGACATGCAACTTGAAAGTCAAAATTGATGAGTTATCTCGTAGGAGGTGGGAGTAAGTATGAATGTGTTCGTACTGGACGATAAGTGCAGTGATCCTCTCGCACCAAGACGAGAAAATATGCGAAACGAATTAATTACAGGTTGAGTAGCTGCGGGGTGAAACCTCGCCCATAGTCGACATGGCACGACATGAATTAATTAAATCAGCCGTTCACAATCGGCGGAAACATAAACGGGAACAGTCTTATCTGACTTAAAGTATACAATTAGGAAATAATTATTTCAGTGAAGGAAATTTTTGCATCCTTGCGTTGGCTATATTGTTTTTCAATATTTTGGCTTTCTTTCAGTGTTGCCAGATGTAGAGATTTCCCCCTACATGTAGGTACTTTTGATGGCTGATTTTAGAGAGGGATTTTTCAGTTGACATAAATAATTTTAAACATTTTAAGCATAATTATATTACAATTAGATATTAGTCCATTTTACATAATTTAAAATAGAGTAATATTATTTTGTGAGTCCTTCCAGACAACATTTGTTAGTTGTTCTAAATTCAAAGTACTTCATTAGGGGAATACCTATTTCCAAAATTTCCAGTTAAATGTCTTTGTCATTACAATAAAGTAATTCCCTATTTTTTTAATTTGGGCTAGTACCTTTTAACTCCAATAAATGTAAGTTGTCGTGTTCAAATTACATGTCCAAACTGTCAAGTGCAGATGAAGCAGCGGTTCCATCTACATCCGAGAAAGTGTGGACGAGAGGAGCTAAACAGGGAAAAAATTGGAGGAAACAATTTTTTTTCTGAAAAGTGGTTGCAAGAAAAGGATTTTCAAGAATGATTAGCTGCTCATGAACATCATAAATGTAAGGTTTGTGCTGTAACAAAGTTTTGAGTGCTGATAGAAGTAAGATACAACAGCACAAGACCACAGCAAGTCGTCACAAGAATGAAACTTGTGTTAAAGGTGCCTATTTCAAAATTAACTGATATATTTACAATTGTGACGCGAGGTTAACCACATTCATCAGTTGGACATAATTTCAGTTTCAACCCAATGAAACATTCTGCGAAATTAGTACAAAAGATTCACCCAGATTCAAAAATTGCTGCAGGCATAAAATTGCAGAAAACCAAAATTACAAATGCTGTTAGAAATGTTATTAGCAAGTCCATTCAGAACAATGTTAGCCTAGAACTGATGTCGAAACATTTTTCCATTTTAGTGGACGAGAGCATATATTAGGTACAGTAACTGAAGCTACACTCAGGGAAATTGCAATTTCGCAATATTAGTAAACTGACCAAATGTGTTCCTTTCTTGCCTCATTCAAATGCCGCAATAAAAAAAAAAAATAAAAAAAATAAAAAAACTTTAAGATAAATATACACTTTGTGGATATGCAACAGCAAAGAAACCAGTGTTATAATTGCGTCATTCCACAAGAAATTTTTACCTTGTTAAAAACAAAAAATATACATATAATGCTGCAACAACAAAACATCGCTGTTACACCAAAAATCCAGGTGCAGGGAGTTCAAGAAGTTTTATTTGTGGACAGCAGTAGTGAAGATGATTAAATGTAGTGTGCGTGTATGCGTTTCCTTTTCTCCTTTAGTGATAACCATCAAACCATACACAGTGAAGAGTCAACCACAGAGGTGACAATACTGGTGATTTTCAAGGCCAGTAAAGGTGCTTGTGCGAGTAAATTTGAACACAGACTTGTACCAGTAAACAAATGCGTTTTCTTGTAGTTGATTCTGAGAACAGCAAATCTGGGTGTGTATTTACTTACAAAATAAATCAAATTATTTACTATCATCCGTAATATAAATATTGCATAGTAAATGTATATTACATTCAATTGTGAGATATTTCTTAATTCTTGTAGGCAAAATGTAAGGAACTTGTAGGGAAATTTTCTCATTTGTGTAGGTACATTCTTTCGATGGCATCTAGTAACACTACTTTCTTTTCGATTTAAACAGTCCAGGAGTAACACGAGGCGCATTTTCGTAGGTAAATTTTTCGCAAGTAAGTGAACAATGGACTGCGAGAGGAAAGGCGGAGAGGAAAAAAATTAAGGGAGACTTAAAATGAGGGAATGGGGCACCCCCGCTCTGCGGACGATGAACGAGTGTACAGAGGCTGGATGCAGGCCGTGACGGGAGATGGAAAGTCCCGGGAGCGTGGAGAGATAAAGCGGCGACGTTCTCGTTGTTGCCAGCACTGCGTCACGAGAGCAAGGCTCTTCCCACGGCCCGGTGCCGCGTCTTCGCACGCCGCCAGTTCCGTTTCACAACTCTACTCCGCGCCCGCCGGAAGTTACGTCACCACTGATACCCCGCGGGTCTGCAGTGGTCACACTACTCGCCTTCCCCCTAGGCTAACCGGGTTCCATTCCCGGCGGGGTCGTTCCCGGAGACTTTCGCACATGGGAATCGTGCCGGACGATGCCGCTGGTCGGAGTGTTTTCTCGGGGATCTCCCGTTTCCCCCCTTCCTTGCATTCCGGGGCCGTTCCACACTCACCTCACCTCATCCTCATCGGCTCTCAAGACCTCGATGTTAAGACCTGCCCAAATCTCTCAATTTCCCCACTCTCCACTGATAGTCCGCAAATAAACTGGCCTACCAGGCGAGCCGGAAGTTATTCAGGGACGTCTGATATATCCCCGTGTACTTCTCACTGCAACAATCTGAGGCCACGGTGGTGGGAAGGGGGCAACGGGTGCTCTAGCACTTCCAACTCGCTAGCACCGGAAATAGTTGATCATACAATTCGCAGTATCGTTATTGACGAATGCGTGGTCAAGCAACCCACGGCATTTATCCTGGATTTCGGGACGTAAGTTGTTCCGTAGATACGACCAGCATCGTTGCGAATGTCCACAGGGCGTCCTGTATTAAACATGGCGGCACAGCTGCCGTCCGCCTTGCCACAGTCGTGTACGGGAGAGCGCGGCCGCTTACATCTTCCACGAACATCCTGAGCGACTGTCCGTAGCGTCCCTGCCGCGCGTAACTACTTTGCCGTGGGAGCGCTTCCCCAACCGACTCACGTCCGTTTCCGACGACGGTTGAAAACACACACACCTATGCACTCTTCTGACTTCGCGGTAACTGAACCATGTATCGAAGCCCGTAGAAAGCAGAGGGTTCGACGAGACGACGGCACGTCTTAGAATTCTGGTTGACCGTGAGATTTGACGGAATAAAAATATTCCCACGACTCATAGTAAGTGGTCTTCGAACGAATTCAGAATTCCTCGCGTCCTCGTAGTGATTCCGAGGCTCGTGCTCTGCAGCCCGACCTCTCGACGGAGGACACGATCACTTGTGGCGTATCCCGACGTCAGGCGAAGGTCTTTGCAACTTTGTGAACCGACTTAACCGCATTTCTATGGATTTGGTGGTCACAATCTGTCGATGTTTTTGACCTACCGGGTCTGGGTTGGTGCACTGCGGGGTTTACTGGGACTTGCCTGAAATATCACGGGTAGAATGACCCAACATATTAGACACCGAATATCACACCTCTCTCAACACACCTGAGCTCGCATCGTGCGTGCAGTCTCGAGACTGCAGCACGCTATAAACTTTAGCCTTACTTTCAAGGCCCTTCCATACAACTACAACGTGTACAGACCACATAGCTCACTTTACAGGCGATGTCCGTGATGACTCTTCATTACCAAGCGTTTATAGCAATAGATTTTTGCAGGCCTTGTGAAACGTATTATTACCTAATGATTTTACGAAAAACGCTTGTGCCGTAATGTAATTGTGGTGATGAGAGTTGACTTAACATTTCTCGAAAGACTAACTAACGCGTGTGGAAGGTAAAACGACTGCAGTACATATCACGATTTACCTGTTCGCAATTTAAAAAATAATAATACTTGCAACACNTTATAAAGTCGTAACCCATGCTTGAGTTCAAACTGTGATCATCTTTTATAACAAGAAAATATGCCAGTTTTTTTTAATATTGGAACCGGCAGTTTTCCGGCGTCACTTGAAAAGCCTACGAGTTCACGCTGTTATAGCTAGAAGTTTCTGAAATTTTCGTGAATAAGGCGTATTTCATCAATCTAGTTTTGAATCGGGTAAGTTAGAGAACCTTCCTGCTAGATATCGCGTAACAGAATGGTTGGTGAGGGGATATATATACACATATATATGTATATACATGTTTGTGTATACACGCACTTTGGGCCTCCCTAGTGCCATACGTCTCATTGTAAGCAGCTGTGTCTATTCAATTCCTAAAAAAATATGTATGAAATATTTCAATTCAAAACTTTTTCCAGAATTAAAATAAAAGATGATATTTTGTTGGCGACTTATAAATTTGGTTGTTGAAACATAAATATGATTGTTGAAAAGTGTCAAAGTCACCAAAAAAATAGCTGTAAGTAACCACCTGTTCACGATGCTCTTCCGTAAAACGGTGTTCTGAACCCAAAGCCACAATGCAGTATCCTTTCCTGAACTGATTGCTGTGTAGAAACTCTACAGTCGCCGCCTAAAACTCTGAGGGAACAGAACACACGCGAAGCACGATTATGCTATGTTTCAGAGCAGCCGTCGCAATGCTACGTTACAGCTGGTCGCATGCCTCACCACAGCTGGGGCGTCCACTCGACGGAGAACACAGACCACGCCCTGGTAACGCGGGTGTCTCAGTTCCCAGCTCGCTCAGTGCTCAGACCAACAAGTGTTGAGACCCTCGCACCCCGCAGGCGTGTAGCCTGGGCGGGGTGCTATCCATGCATAGGAGCAAGGGGGGAGAGAGCACTATGGCCCGTGCCCCCCCTCTCCCTTCACAAGATACAATGGTATCTGGGCATCATCACAAGTATGAAAACCAATACATGTAAACTACTACTTCAGGTAAGTACGTTCATCTGTCTTTCATATTACCTACTGTTCATACAGCAGGACCTACATGTCTCAGTTTCTGAGACTACCACCTGTGACATGCGACACTGTGCGGGTAAAGAAGATTGTAAACAAATTTTTTTTTATTGTTCGACACCAAAGGACAACTTTTAAGTCACCACAAATTTCATATGGCACTCTCAGAAACTCTGCGGCGTGCATGAAGAGTAGATAACATAATTACAAATCAAAAGTCTTATTTGAAACAGTTGTAGTTGAAATTGGTTTTTCGTACTTGCGATGATGCGTAGACGTCATTTTGGGTAGGAGGAGGGGTGGAGGGGCATGCACCCTAGTGACCATCCCTCAGTTGCGCCTAAGCAAAAT